>CM056053.1:210891944-211249444 GCA_029574335.1 Rana kukunoris
TTACGAAAAATAAACGAAAATGCAAACTTACTAATATTTGAAGAACGAAAAGAAAACAACCGAAATGCCGAACAAAGAATAAAAAACGAAAAGCAAAACTAATGAAAAATAAATTATGAATCTTCGGAAAACGGAAATGAAATAATGTAAATTCACTTTCATTAGTACTGTGACCAATAGCCACTCAGCGCTGTCCCTTCCCCTGAAGAGCTTCTTTCTTATGTGGCTCCTTGACCTTGTGTCTTTATCTGTGTTAGTCAATCACAGTAAATTACGATGTTTTACAAAATTACAACGAGTAGTGTGTCGAATAAACGTAAAATGTATTTTAACAGAATTACGAATGCAATAAAATCTACAAAAGAACGTTGTTATAATCAAATGAAATTAGACACGAAAATACGAATGATCATAAAGCAACGAAGATTTATTTCTTACGAAAATACAAACGTGGCATTATGGAAAATATAATGTAAATACGAATATCAAAACAACGAAAAATAAACCAACGTAAAAACGAATAAACAAATAAATTCATTGTAAAAATACGAACGAGGCAGAATACAACATTTAACGAAAATACTAATCTCGAATCAACGAAAAATAAACTAACATAAAAAAACGGAAACGGAAAAAAAAGTGTTACGAAAATACTAAAGAGTACGAATACGATAACTAACGTCTTACGAAATTACGACTCATTACGAATCACGATAAACGAACAGAAACGAAACAGAAATAAACGAAAATTTTTGTTGTGCACATGTCTAGTACACACGAGGCAATAGATTTGTTCAAAACGGTCTGTCCGACCGATTTGAACAAATCTGTCTCTTTGGATTTTGGTTTGCTCGCGTGTACACACGAGCAAACCAAAATCCCCGCCAGCAGACGGCGCGCTGACGTGTCGGTGATGTGGCGGTGACGTTGACGCCGCCACGTCACCGCACCAGGAAGTAAAACACTTCCGCGCATGCGCCGAATCCATTCGGCGCCGGTGCGAGACGACATGTCTGCTGGTAAGTGTACTAACCAGCAGACATGTCGGGCGGACGGGTTCCCACCCGATAGATTTCAAAGCATGCTTTGAAATCTGTCGGGTGGCCAAATCCGTCGGCTCGCCCATACACACGATCGAATCTGTCTGCTGGGACGGTCTAGCAGATCGTTTCCAGCAGACAGATTTGATCGTGTGTACGCGGCCTAAGGGAAATCCTGAAAACATGACCTGTTGGGGCACCTTGAAGACTGGAGTTGAGAAACGCTGGGTTAGGTATTTACAGACATCTGGTAAGCACTATGGTCACAGAAGAGCAAACACAAGAAGCTTACACATGTACTTTAGACATTTGCAAATAATTTATGGTGTAAGTCAGAAATTCATAGACTTCCAGATTTAAGATTAGCTTGTCTCTAGCCATTTGTGGCTCTCCTTGTGTGCAGATTTTCATGGCACTGGCAAATTTTTTCTGCACTCAGAAATGATCTGCCTCTGCTATAATGAATAACCCACATGGAGTCACTTATGAATCTCTTGGATAGACAGATTGAATGCAATAAAAATGGCATACCTCCCAAACTTACTTAATACTTCAGAGTCTTGCTGGTAGCAGTCACAAACATGTTATACTTACCTGCTCTAACTCAGTATATTTGCATCTGCCATCCTGGATCTTCCTACTCTTGGGGTCCCTCTTCGCTGCTCCTAGCCCCTCCCTTCTGTTGAGTGCCCCCACAGCAAGCAGTTTGTTATGGGGACACCGGAGCTGAGCTGCGGCTCTATGCGGCTCTAAGACACAGGACTTACAAGGGAATCTGTACTTTGCAAGAACATTTTCTTAGACTACTTTCACACTGTAGCCGCTTTACAGGCGCTTCATCAGCACTGCCTATTCATTTCAATGGGCAGGACGTTTTGGAAACGGCGTGTACTGGGCTCCTAAACCACCCAAAAAATGCTGCTTGCAGCACTTTTCAGAACGTCCTGCAAGCGCACCGCCTCTGTCATCCAATCAAAGCAAGCAAAAATAATGTTTTTTTTTTCCTTGCACAAGATTGGATATTCTTGCAAAATGTCCCTTGCAGTGCTACTTTACTACCCCTATTCCACACTTTAAAGTATTAGGCTCAGGAGCCTGTACATACCATCCTCGAAACGATGAGATGAAAGTCTGGCACCAAGTCATCTTGAAGTAAAATCTTGCACTTTATTGCACATCCATCAAGATATACAAATAATCAATTCCTAGAATAAAAATGTATGTGTTTCAGCAATATAGGCCTAAGTAGGTTCACGCTTGTACGACAAATGCTCTGACATTGGGAGCCCATGTCAGGTGACGTGTGAAAATCAATGTTTCCCAATGAGAGCCGTCTTAACTGGTCCGACACTACTTTGGTTTGACTTTGATCCTACTTCAGCCCATTTAATATGACTGAAGGCCCCCCCTACCCCAAAGCACCAACCCCCCCTTATTTTAAGGGCATGCAGCCTTGTACAGTTTAGAAGGGGGGGGGGGGCGCTGCTTGCTCATCCCCACCCCCTTTTCTGACCTGCTGGGCTGCATGTCCGGATAAAGGTCTGGTATGGATTCCGGGGGGAAGCCTGCACCGTTTTTTTTTATTTGGCGTGGAGTCTCCCCTTGATGTTCATACCAGACACAAACTGCATGGCATTGTCAGAATCAGTCAGATCCCTGTTCTTTAAAGTTGGACGGATGTCGGACTTCAAGTCGCAGGCCACAGTCGGATCCACAGTCATATGATCGTCGTGTCGTACCAGTGTGAACCCGGCCTAATGGCCCATACACACGATCCGAATATCGGCCGACGGATCGTACGACTTTTTTCGCTTAATAATCGCGAGTAAAATAAAATAGGTTTTTAAACTCACGAAAATTATCGTACGATAGAAAAAAACGATCGGAAGTGATGTCACGTGTTGTAATGTATTTGTATTGTATTGTCGGACGACGGCTGTACTGACTAAACGAAAATCGGACGATCGGACATCGGACGGGAAAATTTTTCGCGCTTGTCCGATCGAATTTAATCGGATGAACGGTCGTGATCGGCTGTCGAAAGTAGTGTACACACGATCCGAAAATCGTACGATCCATCATCGGACGATCGTTTTCGTCCGATATTCGGATCGTGTGTATGGGCCATAAAACACAAACCAGCTAATTATATAGGATTACACAGCTGTGTCAAGGGGAGGAGAGCAGGCAAGAAAATCAAATACACCTGATAGACTTCAATGAGAAGCAGTTCCTCTACAATAAAAAAAAGCAAAGGTAACAAAAACATAGAATGAAAATAATGTTACAAGCCGAATCATACACATGGTGAAATATATTCAGACAAAAATTAATCGCATATAAATACAATTGAAACCTGTCATTATTAAAGAAAACAAATGAAAAGAGAGGGAGAAGATCATCAGGCACATAGCCCGGGAGGTTGGTGGATCAATTCAGGTGCACATACATGTCTCACCTATAGTTAAGAACCTGGGAGACCCTGGTCCACAGTGTGAAGATCCACTGGACACAGTGGGTGACAGATCATTATACCAGGCCAACCCCAGTACCATGTACTGTAACTGTTGTAACCAATCACAACAATCACATGTCAGTTGGACTCAATGAATGGCTTTCATTCATAGCCCTTCATTGTGTACTTTTGTGATGATCTGTGCTATTGGTCACAGTGATCACATGGTACAGATAGGGCCAATAACAGTGCATCTGTAGCATGTGGTAGCAGTGGCCAACCACAGCTATCACAATAGCAAACACAGATAATGATAACTTTTAACTGTCATAAGCACTGGCAATTGTAGTGTAAACAAAATCTTGATCCCCTCCTTAGAGTAGTATAGTGTCACTATGGTAACACTGTACTGCTCTGGTCACAGTATGTAAAAAATAATTGTAAAAAATGAAAAAGTAAAAAAACTGTCACCAACATTTTATAACAAACAAAAAATGTTTTTTTATTCAAAATAATTTTTTTAGCAAAAAAAAAATCAAAACCCAGTGGTGAATAAAAACCACCAGAAGGAAGCTTTAGCTGTCTCAAAAAAAATAAAACAATTTCATTTGGCTAGAGTTTTACACAACTGAGTATTTGATATTCAAAGTGTGATAGTGCTGAGAGCTGAAAATTGGTCTGGGTAGGAAGTAAGTGGTCAATCCAAATTAGATCTATTGACCCCGGGGATGCAATCATCAACAATTTCTCTCTCCCACCTCTTACCCCATCCCCTTTTTTATTCTCCCCCACCCCTCTACCACCCCTTTCATCTATCTTGTAAAAAGATAATTTATACAGCAAATATTTTCGCAGGTAGTGTTTATCTTGCCAAGCATGCAAAATTAATTGATGAAAAATAAAGACTATGATTCAATGATTCTTCTGCTCAAGTTTCTGTCAGTGATCTGTGCATTGTCTGCATAGATATGAGACAGAGATATCTCTAGAAAGACTCTATTTTTTAAACACTAATCCATCAGATTGTTTTTATATATAGCACCATTTGGTGTACCATAAATGAGAAAAATCAATGAACAAAAATAAAATCAATTGTTAAATTGCATAGAAACATAGCCACAGCAACTATAACAATGTCAAAATATTTTCCATTTAATTATAAAACTAGTTTTGAAATCATCACTGTAGTGTGGTTTATTTAAAATCTACTTTTTTGTTTCTTGTTTTGTAAAAGAAAATTGATAGTTGCAGGTCAGTGGAAGACACAAGAAAGAAGTCAAGTATGCCTTTAATCCTGTTCTGATTGGCAGCCTGAATCTTTCTAAATAATTTAACAAAAGACATAAGATAGAATAAGAGGTAGCAATACAGAGGAAGCCTTCAAATAGGTGCTACCAAATGTACAGGATGAAAAGTGAGAATTTCGTTTAGTCTCATCTCTTTACTTTGGGATTAGTGATTATTTGAGATTTGTATTCAGTTTATTACTGTCAGACATATTTTTGGTTCTCATGTTTTCCATTGAGGTCAAAGAAATATGATAGTTTGCCACATACATTGTGTTGACACAAAACAGCATAGTTTGTGTTTTACCCTAATACCCTTATTATAATTAATATTTATATATATATATAAAATCTTTCAGACTCAATCTAGCATTATTTAAAAATGGAAAAAAAAATGCAACATATGTGGAATTGAAATGTATTTTGTAATGGTATTTTTTTTTTTATATAATGTATTTTACATTTTGTTTTGATGTTAGCATATTTTGCAGTGCTATGCAAGGTGAATAGGACAAGAGGGTCCTAGAACAGTTGTCATTTTACTATTTACAATGGCATGCAATGACATAAATCAGAAAGAGCTTACAGTCTGAAAACAAGGTGGACAAACACATGACATATAGCATTTTTTTCTTCTTTAACTGCATTTTAAAGCAAAACTTCAGCAATTATTAATGAAAGTTTTAAATCCTCCAGGTATTTACAGAATTGTTTTCATGCTAAAAGCTGAATACTGAATATTTTCACACTAGGGTGGATCAGGGCTGGCCCTACCATGTGTCCCGCTGGGTCCATTGGACCCAAGTGGCACTATGAGAGGGGCGGCAAATCGACGTCCAAGTTTTTTTTGTTTTGTGTGTCATCTAGGAGTAGACTGGGCTAGGGGCAGTGTGACAACTGCCCCCTGAGCCACTCCGCAGCCCTGTAAAAAGGCTGCCCCACTGCACTCAACCCGCATACTCATAGTTGCGAGGGTGCTCACACACATTCAAACACCAACTGTTAAACACCCAAGCACACATGAAGAGCTCAGGTATGTACAAGTCGTTCTCAAAAAATTAGCATATTGTGATAAAGTTCATTATTTTCTGTAATGTGCTGATAAACATTAGACTTTCATATATTTTAGATTCATTACACACAACTGAAGTAGTTCAAGCCTTTTATTGTTTTAATATTGATGATTTTGGCATACATCTCAAAAAATTAGCATATCATGAAAAGGTTCTCCAAACGAGCTCTTAACCTAATCATCTGAATTAACTAATTAACTTTAAACACCTGCAAAAGATTCCTGAGGCTTTTAAAAACTCCCAGCCTGGTTCATTACTCCAAACCGCAATCATGGGTAAGACTGCCGACCTACCTGCTGTCCAGAAGGCCATCATTGACACCCTCAAGCAAGAGGGTAAGACACAGAAAGACATTTCTGAACGAATAGGCTGTTTCCAGAGTGCTGTATCAAGGCACCTCAGTGGGAAGTCTGTGGGAAGGAAAAAGTGTGGCAGAAAACGCTGCACAACGAGAAGAGGTGACCGGACCCTGAGGAAGATTGTGGAGAAGGACCGATTCCAGACCTTGGGGGACCTGCGGAAGCAGTGGACTGAGTCTGGAGTAGAAACATCCTGAGCCACCGTGTACAGGCGTGTGCAGGAAATGGGCTACAGGTGCTGCATTCCCCAGGTCAAGCCACTTTTGAACCAGAAACAGCGGCAGAAGCGCCTGACCTGGGCTACAGAGAAGCAACACTGGACTGTTGCTCAGTGGTCCAAAGTACTTTTTTCGGATGAAAGCAAATTTTGCATGTCATTCGGTAATCAAGGTGCCAGAGTCTGGAGGAAGACTGGGGAGCGGGAAATGCCAAAATGGCAGAAGTCCAGTGTCAAGTACCCACAGTCAGTGATGGTCTGGGGTGCCATGTCAGCTGCTGGTGTTGGTCCACTGTGTTTTATCAAGGGCAGGGTGAATGCAGCTAGCTATCAGGAGATTTTGGAGCACTTCATGCTTCCATCTGCTGAAAAGCTTTTCATTTTTCAGCACGACCTGGCACCTGCTCACAGTGCCAAAACCACTGGTAAATGGTTTACTGACCATGGTATTACTGTGCTCAATTGGCCTGCCAACTCTCCTGACCTGAACCCTATAGAAAATCTGTGGGATATTGGGAAGAGAAAGTTGAGAGACTCAAGACCCAACACTCTGGATGAGCTTAAGGCCGCTACCGAAGCATCCTGGGTCTCCATAACACCTCAGCAGTGCCACAGGCTGATTGCCTCCATGCCACGCCGCATTGAAGCAGTCATTTCTGCAAAAGGATTCCCGACCAAGTATTGAGTGCATAACTGAACATAATTATTTGAAGGTTGACTTTTTTTTAATTAAAAACACTTTTCTTTTATTGGTCGGATGAAATATGCTAATTTTTTGAGATAGGAATTTTGGGTTTTCATGAGCTGTATGCCAAAATCATATGAAAGTCTAATGTTTATCAGTACATTACAGAAAATAATGAACTTTATCACAATATGCTAATTTTTTGACCTGTATGCTTCCGTGGGCAGTATACCCACAGGAGACAGAGAGCAATGAAAGATCCCTTCCCCACCCGCTCCACCAGCAGCAAATGTTTTGGGTGAAACTGGAGTAGGGGGTGCAGCCGGCCTTATGCCTCGCTTTCCTTCTGCTCTGGTGCATGTGTAAGGTTGGCACTGAAGACTGTGAGAGCACCAGTGAGGTAATGTAAGTTAATTCTGTGTGACAGGACACAAAGGGTGTCTATTATTCTTTCTAGTAGTGGCTGCTGATCTGCTGGATGGTCAAATGTTGTATAACCTGTCATGCACAAAAATCACTATACAGCCCTAGCTTGCCATTATACTACCCTAGCCTGCCTATATACTACCCTAACCCGTCCATATACTACCCTAACCCACCCCTATACTGCCCTAGCCTGTCTATATACTACCCTAGCCTGTCTATATACTACCCTAGCCTGTCCATATGCTACCCTAGCCTGTCAATTTACTACCCTAGCCTGTCTATATACTAGCCTAGCTTGCCCGCTATACTACACTAGACTGTCTATATATTACCCTAGCCTTTCCCTATACTGGCCTAGCCAGTATATATATTACCCTAGCCTGTCTATATACCACCCTAGACTGCCCCTATACTGCCCTATCCCAGTGTCATATTATCCATGGGTGCAACATATTCACTGCACATGGGCCCTGAGGGGTGAGGGGGCCACTGTGTTGACACACACTGCACCCATGAATGCCCTAGGGCGCCAAGATGGGGGAGCGGTTACATGGTGGTATGTCATAAAATTTTGCATATAGAAAACATGCTGTTGCATGGAAATCTGACTTCCTGATAAATGTAATTTTAGTTTTATATAAAATAATGGATGTGGGGGCCTTTTTGGTGGGTGTGTTTTTTTTGGGGGGAAGGAGGCAGCATTTTATTCTTGAACCCAGACAGCACAATGTCTTGGGCCAGCCCTGGGCTAGATACAGCTTTTCTCAGCAGGGGATCTGTCTGCTGAGCAGCCGGATGACTTGATGGTGTCTTTTCTGCTTATGCATAGCGGACACAGACATAGCCCACTCTGCACTCCATTTACATCCGACTGCCCTTTGATCAGGATTGGATCAGATCGTACCCGGAGTTAGCTGGGTGTAGATGAACACAAGTGTGTTTACATTTGACTGCCTATAGAGGAGAACGGAGGGTCTGATTGGGCAAAAATGGACAGCCGGACCTAATTCAGACCTCTCATGTGAAAGTGCCTAAAAGTTTACACTCCAAAATATATTAAGTTAACCATCAAAAGGTATCACCTACGTTTTCACTTTTACAATCAAGAGAGTTGAAAAGTAAAACAACCTTATCAATAATTACAATGTGCAATGTAAGGAAAATTACAATTACTGTATATAGTTTAGCAAATGTCACTTTTTGTTATCCTTTTTTTGCATCACAGTGCTTCTTATCTTCTTTACAAGCAGTTCCTGTCTACATGCATACATGCCAGCAATGGCTACATGATGTTTTTCAGAGATGTTCTGATGATGACAAATTCAAGAGTGAACTGTATACCTGCATTATGTTTGTTAAAATTATGACTTATGGTGTCCATTGAAAACTGATGTGTCAGGATGACAATGAAGGAGCACAATTAGAAGAGAGGACAGAGATGTGTCACCCTATTACTTGAGGTTCCTGACCAGGGGCCTTTATGGCAAAATTATCAAGAACTATATTAATGAAATATGCTGCTAAAACATAATGAACATTGCTATTGAAATGACATTAACGTGTTAAAGCGGAACGACACTGCATCTGAGCACCACAAACCAATAATGTAATTTAATGCATCTACAATATTCAAAGCAAACACAGACATCCATCCATGTCTATATGCTTTATTATGCTGATAAGTCCCTATAAAAAAACACCCCTAGCATTTCTGTTCATGGTTATCTTAACCACTTCAATAGCCGCCCATAGTCATTTGATGTCCACAGATGGGATCTCCCACCCTGGGTGGACGTCATATGACATCTTGGGCTTTGTGGGGGGGATATCTGAATGATGCCTGAAGCCAGAGGCATCATTCAGATATCATTCGTTAGTGCCGGAAATTCTGTGCAACATAAGAATGATCATAGCGGCAGTTCTGCCGTTTATTTGTTCTTGTAGGCGACGGGATGGGACATCCCCCCTCCCGCCGCCATCCAGTGCTTCTCCAGGCTCTCCCATGCCATCGGGGGCCCAGAGAAAGAATTGTCCGGCGCAGGCAGGAAGCATAGAGATGACAGGTGACCAGATGGTCACCAGTCATCTCTATGACCGTCGGAGGCCCGGGCATGACGTCATCACATCGCGCCCGGGCCTCCGACCTGTAAGTAAACAAAGCCGCTATTGCGGCTAGAAGGCAACGCTAATCATGAGATCGGTCTTATTGACCCCTCATCTCTCCATAAAGAGGACCTGTCACACACATTACAAGGGATGTTAACATTCCTTGTAATAGTAATAAAAGTAAAAAAAAAGAAGAACAAGTGTAAAAAAAAAAAAAAAAGTAAAAAAAAAAAAAAAAGAATAAAAAAAAATTAAAACTCCCCTGTCCCCGGTAGCTCTCGTGCAGAAGCGAATGCACATGTAAGTCCTGCCGACATATGTAAATGCCATTTAAACCACATATGTGAGGTATCGCCGCGTTAGATCTCCTCTGTAAATCTAAACTGGTAACCTGTAAAAAATTTCAAAGCGATGCCTATGGAGATTTTTAAGTACCAAAGTTGGGAGCCATTTCATGAGTGTGCGCAATTTTAAAGCGTGACATGTTAGGTATCTATTTACTCGGTGTAACATAATCTTTCATATATTACTGTTTTGTTATTTTTTTTATTCATGAGAAAAAAAAATTCCAAAAAAAAGGCATTTGAAAAATTATTGCGCAAATACCATGCAAGATAAAACGTTGCAATGGCCGTCGTTTTATTCCCTAGGGTGTCTGGTAAAAAAAATATATATATAATGTTTGGGGGTTCTGCGTAATTTTCTAGCAAAAGAATGATGATTTGTACATATAGAAGAGAAGTGCACCTTGTGAATTGTCCCGTAGACTTCTGGGACCTGTGATGTGTCCCAGGAGACTTCAGGAGAAGGAGGGGGGCTGAAATTCCAGCTTCAGATTGCCACGAGCGAGTACCTGTTAAAGCCAGGTACCCACTCCCTCCAAAAAGTGCCAAATGTAGCAATGGAAGGAGGGAGGGAACAAACAAGTAGAGCTTCCCCTTTTGGGTGTAGCTCTACTTTAAGTAAGGGCAGATGATTCATCTAGCATTTATTTCTTGGAATCCATCTGACCTTAGCTCAGGCCTGCAGGCATGAGGATGTGCTTCACCGAGAAAACCCTTCCTCCCCTTCTAAAGACTCCTGGGATATATGATTTCATTTGTCTAGGCATGGAAATCATGTAATTAAAAAATTGTAAAATAAAGCTTAAAACAAGTGAATAGGATATACTTTCCTATCTATTTACTAATGTTAGCAGCATTGTATGGACCATTTCAGCAGACATCTCCGATCGTGTGTATGGGCTAGCGGACAGATTTCTCCACCCGACAGATTTCAAAGCATGCTTTGAAATCCATCCGGTGGAATCTGTCCGCCCGACATGTCTGCTGGTTAGTACACTTACCAGCAGACATGTCGTCCCCCACCGCCGCCGCGCCGCCGCCGAATGGATTCGGCACATGCGCGGAAGTGTTTAACTTCCTGGTGCGGTGACGTGGCGGCGTCAACGTCACCGCCGCGTCACCGCCACGTCACCGCGCCGTCCGGCGGCGGGGAATTTGATCCGATGGTGTGTACACGCCATCGGATCAAACTCCCGATCGGACATATCCGATGGAAATGGTCCGCGGACCGTTTTCATCGGATATGTCCGATCGTGTGTACGAGGCCTGAGAGTCATAGGTCCAGGAAACGAGGAAATATTTAATTTAGCACACAGAGATTTAAAGATCTGTATAGTGGCATTAGAAAGGGGATGGTTTTTAGCGGAATGTGGTACCTTATTAGGGTCTGTCCAAGGCAATTGTTGGAGCGAAGTTTTACATGTTAGTTCTTCAAGATGAATCCAATCCTTTGAACCCCTGTGTAACTGCCAATCTACAATTCTGGACAAGTGGCAGGACCAATAATATCTTTGGATATCTGGTAATCCAATTCCCCCTAGCGTCTTGGGACAAACGAGTTTATCCCACTGTTGTGGATATGGTAAAAATGGCCAAAGTAAGATGGTGAAATGCTTATTTCAATGCGCAAACACATGCTCCACATGCTCTATATCTCATATATATCCTATATACTCTATATGTTATTGATTGCTATCATACATAGTCATAATTTGTAATGATCTTATACAACCCTTGCAATCCTTGCTCACATGATGCTGCTATCAGATTTGTGTCACAAGATCTGAAGAAAAAGGGGAACTCTGTCTGCAAAACAAGTCGAAAATAGATCGGCGAAAGAAAGCCCCGTCTGGATATCGAACCACAGAAAACCAGACATCAGACATCAGACAAACCAAATATATATATAGCATTGTTGCTTCATGCTTCGCACCATCCTAACACAAAATAGTTAATAGCTCACACGTCACAAGACTAATATTACGTATTAATGAGCAGGTTGGATATTCAAGAATATGCACGTCATTAACCATATATTAAGTCGAGATCGAAATAAAAAAAGGGAAAAGTATTTCAAACTGCAGCTTTTGTCAGTGTGAAATTATTCTATGCATGCATGCAATTATTCACTTCTTATCAGATTTGGCCAGGAAGCAGATACCAAAGAAACTGACAGTTTTGTCTGTCCAAATCAATTTGGCGCCCAACGTGGGGCTTTCGGGCTTCCTGATTCGAAGGGCCAAGCCGATCGAGAGGGAACTGGGACGAACCAATGCGGACGACAGGGCATGGAGAATTGATCACTCTCTGATGACTGAACGGTAAGACTTTTAATATTGTCTACTGTTTATATCCTGTCCCGTGGTTTTGGTTGGTTCTTGTTCCCGTGTCGGCTTACCTCGATCAGAAAAGGCAGGTAATATAGCTTATAGCTTGCCCGAAGGTCATTTTTATAAGAACCTGCATAACTGGTATCTGCTGCCTGTATATTTGTTTCATGTTCTGTTTTGTCAAGCTTGTGACGGCTGTTGGGAATAAGGGGATTAATTATATAGTCACGGATGAGAATCGACGTGGTCAAACTCCTCCTGGGGGATAAATAATTGTGCTGTGAAGCACGGATGACCAGGAGGGGGCGTCAGGAGAACGCATAGTAGTTGCGTGGGAATCCCGTGAGGACCTAATAATCCTGTACTTCACTGCGGTTGTCACATATCCTGTTGGTTTATTGTTACATGTGCTGGCTTCTGGTGGGTTGATGAGACAGGCAGAACGGAATATGGTCACAGATGCGATAACTGGCTGTGAAACGTGGTCAAACTTCTCTCAGGGTTGATGCAAAGTGTGCCGGAGAGAGGGCGCATAACCAGGGTATCAGGTATTAAATAAGAGGTACATGTAGGAAGATGTACATGATAATCCTGTGACAGTTGTTCTGGGGTCTCATCTTTCCATCGCATGAGCCAGGAATGTCATGTCCTGAATGTGTCTGTGGACTACTGTTGGGAATTCATTCAGAAGGCTGGGGGCTGGTGAAAGTGATAACCCCAGGGTACAGGGAGGAAATTCTTGGCCTGAAACCTTTGTTGGTGGATGTTCCAGACCTGTTAGTGTTCAGATTAAATGTGCATTACCCTGTTAGAATTGTAGTCGGTGCATCATTGCCAGCGATAGTAGGTGAAGCTAGAGAAAGGGGATACTTGCCTCTGGGACACGTAGATGATATTTGAAGGAACGCACTGACTTTAATTGCTGCTTTGTTAAGCCCTTCGGCAGCAGGGTAAAGACACTTTCGTTTTAAGAAAAAAAAAAGAGAGAAAGTGTACTTTTAAAAAGAGGAAGTGGCAGCGCTGCTGTTCTAAGGGAAAGATTGAATGATTTCAAGATTACACACAGCCAAAACTTAAGTGTTTTTTCCTTATATAGTGGGAATAAAAATGGGACAGAAATTACACAAGCCGGTTAACGTGCAGCTTGGTTGCAGAGAGGGAAGGAAGAGGAGCAGTTAAGAAGGTGAACGAGCTTGCAAGAATATGTGACATCAACATGCATATGGGTGGAAGGTTGCAACCAGAGGAATGGCGGATATTGTTAAAACGAAAAAAGTGTTTGTTGTCTGATCATGGCTTATTGGCTACAGCTGAAGCCTGGTACAGAGTATCGAAAGCCATTCAGGGGGAGGGGTTTGTAGAGCGAAAGACAAATCAACATTGATATATTGTATATGTGTATCATAAACCAGAAAGTACACTGGCCGAAAGGCCACCACCCTATAATGGAGTCCGAACACAAGACAGGAGACCCTGCCCCTCAGCAACCACCCCCTCGCTTGACCCTCCCATCATGCTCCGCCCCAATGTACCACCTCCCTTACCATCCACGGCACCTCCCCGGGATGGTGGCCATCTTGCTACACCCAACAGTGGTGACACACCCACTCAACCCACAGGAAGACTCCCTATGACTACTTCCTGTGACGGCCATATTGGTACACCCATTCCTATATGCCCAGTGTTAGACCAGACCGGAGCATATTACAGGGAAGATGCTAACCACGTTAACCCATTAATGATGTTAGAAGATGATGAGGACGGGGCAGAGGCAAGCAGTGGCAGTCACTGCCACTCACCTGAGCTCCAAGAAGTACTAGTGACCAAGGGGGGCATCAATCCAACTGCAACCACCCCCAGGTCAGCCAGTCATGGAGGCCATGGCCCAACTCAGATTATAGTGTCTGGAGGCCTGTCGAATGTGGACACCAGGGCAACTACACTTCCCTACCAGGGCCATGAACCAGTACACTTCCCTTACCAGTCACCTCAAAGGGCACTGCAGGAAGTCTGTATGGAATCTGACCGAGTGACATCCTCACATCCCCATCCCACATCCACAGCAGCACGGCCTACATCCGCAGGCCCTTTGGGAGCAGTGCAAAAAGCCAGAGTGGGTGCTAGGTACTCACTCCCACTGTATTCCCCTTCTCTTTCACAACCCTTCTCCGAGGACATGGCAAATGTCTCAGGAAGACCCACAGGTGATTTGCATGACACCATACAGTATGGTCCCCCCCCACCAAATAGGGGACTACCTCTTCAACTGCCACAACAGGGGAATGACTGGAGACCTCCACCCCATGGGTTGCAGCCTCACATACCTCACATACCAAGGGGGGAAATGCCGCCTGCACCATTAGGCGCACCCATGATGTATGTGACCTTTAACCCTCAACAAGCATCATCCCTTGTAACCAGTCTACCAGACCCTTAGAAACAGTCCATGCCATTTTACAGAAGGATTGCCCAGATCCAGAAGGCATACTCCTGTGCCTGGCGGGACCTGGTAAGCCTGTGTGAAATCAAAGCAGGGGATGCTTACTGGCCAGTAATGGAAAGATGTTTTAGGGTGGACAGTGGCGTCCCTGACAATACATATGGTTCGGGATGTGAGTTTGTAACGCAGTTACAACGGTGGGCTAAAGCAAGCATACAAGACATTACACAAGACAAGGCTGAATCAGTTGAGAAATTCCATACTAGGATGTTACAGGTGTTCACTAATTTGGGGTTCAGCACACAAAACAAGGCACATACACAGATGCTATCCTCTGCATTTGTAGCAGGCCTCAGGGAAGCAATCCGGAAAGGCCTGCTACTATCTCGGTCAGAATACAGAGTGTTACCTCTTGACACTCTACTACTGGTAGCAAAGGGTATAGAGTCCTCACAGGGTAATAGGAAGGCAGTCCCTCTCATGTTGGCTTCTGACACACCATATCCGCCACCACAAGCACGAAACTCGCGAGCCTGCTGTTACAACTGTGGGAGGCCCGGACACTTTCGGAGACAATGCCGAAGCCCGTGGAGACCCGATCGAAGACAGCCCGATCATGGAGACGGCCCAAGAAGGGGAGATGCTCAACATCACCAAGGACAAAATGTCCAGGGGAATTCCAGCTCAGCACCTAATGATTGGCCTCCTCCTCCTCCTCTTTTTGGCCATATGGACCCATAGGAATTCAGCAAGCCTTTGTCATACACAACCATGATCGCAGCATACAAAGATTCAGGAGGACCGCCAGTCAAGATGATGCTGAAGCCCATTCTGAAGACCTTCTCTGTTACCTGGCCGAACAAGGTTGTAAAGCGTCAAAGCAGAAGATTCAGTGGTGCAAGCAAACAGTGGTCTTTTTTTGGACATTGTATCTCACAAGGTGTAAGACATCTTACTCAAGAGCGAATAGCTGTGATCAAGGCAATTCCGGTGCCAGCTGGCCACAAGTCTCTCCATGCATTTTGTTTTTCCTTTCACACTGCCACCAGAGGCCCTTACGAACTTTGAAATTCTGAAACAGATCCTGTCTGTGGCCCCTGCGCTTGGCCTTCCAGACTATGAAAAAAAGCTTTAAGCTATTCATCTCAGAGAGAGAAGGACACGCCACAGGAGTACTGGCCCAATCTTATGACAACAGACTCAGACCTATCGGGTACTATTCCTGTCGATTGGATCCAGTAGCTAGGGGGGCACCCTCCTGCCTCAGAGCCGTTTTTGCAGCCCAGGCCCTTCTGGAAAAAACTGCAGATCTCGTGCTGGGCCACCTTCTCATCCTACTAGCCCCTCATGACATATCAGCTGTGCTGAACCAAGTACAACCAAAACATATGTCAGCAGCAAGACATCTCAGACTACAATGCACTTTGCTCCTCCCAGATAACATCTCCCTCCTCAGGTGTAACACCCTCAACCCATCCACTTTGCTCCCACTGGGAAACGACCCATACGATACCCCTCACGACTGTCTCGAAATGATGAAGATGGAAACTACACACCTGCCAACAGTTAGCAGAGTGCCACTGGATGACCCTGACCTGACTATCTATGTTGATGGATCAAGATATGCAGATCATGAAGGGAGGTACCATACCGGATATGCTGTCACTACCAAAGACACAATCCTCCATGCCTCTGCATTGCCCCCCTCTAAGTCCGCACAAGAAGCAGAACTTCAGGCCCTAATCATGGCATGCAAGCTGGGGGAGCAGTCAGGGACCTGATTGGCGCTCTGCTTCTTCCTACCCAAGTGGCGGTTCTCAAGGTAAAGGCACATGGCAGACTGAATACTCAAGAAGCACGAGGTAATCACTTGGCGGACACTGCAGCAAAAAAATGCCGCGAAAGGTGTGCGAGAAGTCGTACGCAGAGTGGACGTCCAAGGCACTCCGATACAAAACATTTTGACACAAGAAACTTTGCCACAAGACGCGGTACAGGCCACCATGATCTTGCAGAACCCTCCTGTGGATTGGGCACGCTTGAAGGAAATGCAAGAGGCAGCAAGTGAGGAGGAAAAAGGAACATGGACAAAGAAGGGAGCCATATTGAAAGATGGACTCATGGAAGTGAATAAGAGACCATGTTTACCACGGTCCATGTTCCCAGCTGTGGTGCAGTGGGCTCATGGTGCTTCTCACCTGTCGAAGACCTTGATGAATTCTTTGATCAATAAATACTACCTGGCCCCCGGGAATTACCCCGCTTACCAACAACTTCTGCAAGTCATGCGTCATTTGTGCTACGTGCAACCCAGGAAGAACGGAAAAGACACCCGTGAAACATCTAGCTAAAGCTCAATATCCCTTTCAACGAATACAGATCGATCACATTCAGATGCCAAAGAGTGGCCGGTATGAATACGCTCTAGTAATCGTCAATATGTTCAGTTCCTGGCCTGAAGCATTCCCTGTGACCAACATGACAGCAAAGACCACAGCCAAGAAGCTTCTAACGGAAATAGTGTGCAGATATGGTGTCCCAGAGGTCATAGAGAGTGATCAGGGGCCGGCTTTCACGGCCTCATTAACCAAAGAAATATGGACAGCCCTAGGGGTAACACTGGCTTTCCACACCCCATACCACCCTCAGAGCAGTGGGAAGGTAGAGAGATTGAATGGTACAATAAAATCCCGAATGTTGAAAATGTCTCAGGAGACTGGGATGAGCTGGCCAGACAGTCTACCCATTGCTCTGTTCAGTATAAGATACACTCCTAAAGAGAGCCATGGTTTATCTCCTTATGAAATACTGTTTGGTTCAGCACCGAGATTAGGGTGTTATTATCCACACCAATTACAGTTACAATCCGATGTATTAACTGATTATGTGACTGCTTTGTCTCGTGAATTAACCCGTATCCGTGCAAAAGTTTTCTCTTCCATTCCAGATCCTGAGTTAGATACAGGAACACACAAGCTGGTCCCCGGAGATTGGGTTATGATAAAGAAATTTGTGAGAAAACACCCTCTTGAACCAAGATATGATGGTCCCTTCCAGGTCCTCCTAATAACAGCTACATCGGTGAAAGTTGCAGGGAAGAGCACCTGGATACACGCCTCCCATTGTAAGAAAGCTTCCATACCCGAGGAAGCAGGAAAAGATAAATCATAATCCTATATATCCTTTGTCTGTGTGGTTTGACTAGGGCACAACATGCAGCCATCACTAAGAAAGATGGGAAGGTTATTCTTTGGTATAATTCATCTGATACCCATGTAGCCACATTTGATTTCCACCCGTGTAAGATACTCCCGTGTCCAGAGCATAACAGCAGGTCAGAACGGTATGAAAAAGGTGATGGAGAGGGATATATATGTGTCACTAAAGGGTCGTGGGGAAAGAATTGTGACAGTTGGGGAGCAGCAGCTTGGAACACAGGGACACCCTGGGGATATAAACCTCAACCAGCCTTTGACAGTAAAGACAGCCAGGGGGAGCCCTTGCTAACCCGTCTCACCCTCACCAAGCCAGGGCTCAGTATGACACTGGTTCTAAACATACGGAATCCGAGCCCATCCGATAAGGGAGAGTATGTGTTGGGGTGGTGGTTCGGAGGGGGTCACTGGGGTCATAGAGGGTCTTTCCGTTTAGAAGATATGTACAACAACAATGAATGGCAGCCAGTCAAGAATGTGCCCCCACCAAACCCCTTGAAGCCCCATGTACAGACCCTGGGGGACATGGTTGCAATAGCAGAGGTAAAAATATAGCGCTCGTTCAAAAACAACACAATTGTATGGAAAGCAGCGATAAAAAAAGTGTTAGACTACACCAAGACAATATGTAAACAGAAAAAATCGCGCTAAAAACTGAAAATAAACAAATGTGGTGTGTCAAACACCTACACATTGAAGATATTTATAAAAAAGTCCTGCATAATATAATGTAAACAGACTGGAACTAGATTCAAAGTTCAAAGTAGTTTTCACACATAAAAAAATCCATCGATAGATTCAAAGGTTTAGATATTAGAAGAATCCCAGGTGATGATGATGAAAACAAAACACATTTCGGACAAGGTGTTACAGGAGAACCTCCACCACATATATATGTATGGCCTCTTACCAGATAAAGATAAAAAGACAGCATTCAGATATAAACATGTATCCTGGAAGGCTCTCACTTGTAGTCACCTGGATGTAGGCAATCTCCTCGTGTGCCCAAAGACCATAAAGCAGGAAACAACAAGGCTCACATAGTGTGAATCGTTCATTTAATATATAAAAAGTAATAATAGTAATGCACTTACAAACATTGGTCGTTTAAAAGCATGGAAAAAATGTAGCCGGCCGGCTAGCAAACACAGCCCGTATCTTCCGGGTATGGATCGTATGCGCGGTGACGTCAGCACGTCTCCTCCCTATGTTTCGTCACAAATGGGACGTGTTCACGGGATACAGGCGGCATGCTGAATCACCGCAATTATAGTCATGACGTGGAGCGCAGCCTCGATGTGAGCATAACCTAGCTCTCCGCCCGCCATATTGGAAACTGGAAACCAGCTTATCGCATGTGGCGGTGATTAGTCTACCTTTATGCGATATTGCCAATCAATCGAAAACTCAGCATCATTACTGAACTGTCTAGAGACAGACTCAGCAGTCGAATACTAAATATACACAAAACTTTAGACCAAAGATAAAAATCTAGGAATAGAGAGCCTAGCAATCATTTCATGTGCAGGAAAATATAAGTTATGTAGCCCAACTAACGCTAGATGGAGCTCACAACCAGCTTGCTTCTCGCTCACAAACACTGTGTTAAAACAGAATATAAATGAAAAAAATATATAAAAAGGACAATAATAAATAATAAAAAAATAAGTACCAAATATTCAATTAGTACAAAATGTATATATAAAAAATTATATGGAGACACACATTATTAAAACAATAAAATATATATTCTATACCAAAGATATATATTAAAGATGCCAACCTCATAGTCTTACATTTTCATTCTCATCAAGATCTAGACAGAGGGCCCAACTCGTTTAGGATTATTCCAGAAAATATCTCCATATCTTATTACGAATTGGCTATAAAGCAGTTTACATCTACTTCGATGTTAAGCCCCAGAGGTGTAAAGCATTTTAATTCATACGCCCAGGCCATTTCAGACTTGGAAATAGTTCTCACTAGGTGGCTACCCCTCCAATGGGGGCTAAATTTGTCTATACCTAAAAATATAGTGTTCTTAGGATCCATTTTATGGGTGACAAGATAGTGTTTGGACACAGAATGTTTAGTGTAGCCCGACCTAATGTTTTTAATATGTTCGTTCAAACGAACTTGTAGGGGGCGTTTAGTTCTGCCCACATATTGCAGGCCACACGGACATTGCAACAAGTAGACCACCCCCGTGGTGGAACATGTGATAAAGGGTTTAATGGGGTAGCTTTTCGATGTCTGTGTAGAGATAAACGTCGTCGTTCTCCTTGAATTACAACCATTTAGTGAACATACTTGGCACCTGCCACATTTATAATACCCAGTCAGTCCAGATAAAAATCTAGATTCCATACTAGGGGGATTCATAATGTTAGGGGCTATTTTATCTTTGAGTGAAGGTGCACCCCTAAAAACAACCTGAGGTTTGGTTGGTAGTACACTTCCCAACACCTTGTCGCTTTTTAAGATATGCCAATGTTTATTAACAATGTGTTTTATATTGGCATGTTGACAGGAATAGTTAGTAATAAAGGGATTTTGAAATTTATTAGTTGTCCCTCTATCTATTTTTTCTGTCAATAGATCCACTCTATTGACTTCCTGAACCAAAGCCAAAGTACTGTTCAAAGAGTCCTTGGAGTAACCTTTTTCCAAAAATCTTAAAGTAAGGATATCAGCCTGTTCAACAAAGGTTTTATCTTCAGTACAATTTCGTTTTAGACGCAGATATTGGCTTTTGGGCACTGATTTCAGCCATGAGGAATGGTGGCAGCTGGTATTGGGTATAAATGCATTTCTATCAGTTGCTTTGAAATATGTCGATGTAATAAAACAACCATTTTTGATCGAAACCGTCAAGTCCAAGAAATTAATCTTGTCAGGACTCACTTCATAACTTAAATGTATCCCTCTGTTGTTCATGTTGAGGGAAGTCATGAACAAATTTAAATCAGATGGGGTACCATCCCATAGGAGGAGGATGTCATCTATGTACCTGGCCCACAAAATAATGTGGGGCCTAGTATCTACACAGACGACATCCTCCTCCCATTTGGCCATGAAGAGGTTTGCCAAACTAGGGGCATACTTAGCCCCCATGGCTACCCCCCTATCTTGTCTAAAAAACTTCCTAGATTTTTATCTTTGGTCTAAAGTTTTGTGTATATTTAGTATTCGACTGCTGAGTCTGTCTCTAGACAGTTCAGTAATGATGCTGAGTTTTCGATTGATTGGCAATATCGCATAAAGGTAGACTAATCACCGCCGCATGCGATAAGCTGGTTTCCAGTTTCCAATATGGCGGGCGGAGAGCTAGGTTATGCTCACATCGAGGCTGCGCTCCACGTCATGACTATAATTGCGGTGATTCAGCATGCCGCCTGTATCCCGTGAACACGTCCCATTTGTGACGAAACATAGGGAGGAGACGTGCTGACGTCACCGCGCATACGATCCATACCCGGAAGATACGGGCTGTGTTTGCTAGCCGGCCGGCTACATTTTTTCCATGCTTTTAAACGACCAATGTTTGTAAGTGCATTACTATTATTACTTTTTATATATTAAATGAACGATTCACACTATGTGAGCCTTGTTGTTTCCTGCTTTATGGTCTTTGGGCACACGAGGAGATTGCCTACATCCAGGTGACTACAAGTGAGAGCCTTCCAGGATACATGTTTATATCTGAATGCTGTCTTTTTATCTTTATCTGGTAAGAGGCCATACATATATATGTGGTGGAGGTTCTCCTGTAACACCTTGTCCGGAGTGTTTTGTTTTCATCATCATCACCTGGGAGTCTTCTAATATCTGAACCTTTGAATCTATCGATGGATTTTTTTATGTGTGAAAACTACTTTGAACTTTGAATCTAGTTCCAGTCTGTTTACATTATATTATGCAGGACTTTTTTATAAATATCTTCAATGTGTAGGTGTTTGACACACCACATTTGTTTATTTTCAGTTTTTAGCGCGATTTTTTCTGTTTACATGGTTGCAATAGCGGATCCTTCCTTTAAAGATACAATGGAGGTTGAAACCGGCCTCTCGGAAGTCAATCTCTGGCTAGAGTGGATGAGATATAGCGCCAGTAAACATAATAAAACCAACTGCTATGTCTGTGGTAGTGCTAGGCCACATTTGGGTACAGTCCCATTAGTTATACCTAAAAAGGAGGAAGAGTGCTTCCTAAGCCTCTACACAAACATTTCCACTAACCAGTTACCATGTGAGAAATGGAAAAAGGAATATCCCATAGACACTAGGGCCACAATACCCAAGATAGCTATCACCATATACCCTGGAAACTACACTTGTTATGCTCACCATGAAGGGAGGGGTAAAAACCTAGGCAACTTTTCCAAAGGTTACTGTGCATCTTACAGTCATGTCCCGGCCAGCTTAGTACAAAATCAAAGTCAATCCTTGGGGGATGTGTATTGGATATGTGGAGACATGCAGGTGAGGACTAGGTTGGAGGGGCAATGGAAGGGAGAATGTGCCCTTGCAAAGGCTATCATGCCTCTACACATCCTAACGGAAGGTACTCACAACACACAGGGTAAGAGGACAAAAAGGGAAGCCCTTCCGGGAAGTTTTGACCCTCATGTGTATTTAGATGCCATTGGAGTGCCAAGGGGAGTTCCCTGATGAATTCAAGGCCCGAGACCAGGTAAAAGCAGGTTTAGAGGCCCTAATCCACATAATAACTGTTAGCAAAAATGTAGATTGGATAAAATATATATATTACAATCAGCAAAGGTTTGTCAACTACACGAGAGATGCATTCCAGGGAATAGCCGAACAGTTGGAGGCCGACTCTCAAATGACTTTCCAGAACCGGATGGCTCTGGATATGATATTTGCAGAGAAAGGAGGGGTTTGTACCATGATAGACAAAATGACCAGCACCACTTGCTGTACCTATATCCCAGACAACACCGACCCGAATGGCCAAGTCACTGTAGCTCTTAAAAAGTTAAAGAATCTGTCAGTTGAATTAAAGAAAAATTCAGGCATCACAGATCCATGGGACCAATACTTCAGTTGGATGAACGGGTGGCAGAGAATTTTAACCCAAATAGGAGTAACTATATTAATCGTCCTATTTCTCCTCGCTCTGGTAATTTGTTGCATACTCCCTTGTCTGAAGAAATGTATAGAGAAAGCGGTGGAACAAGGAATCCCCACATTCGTGAACCAAGATGTAGGACACGAGGAAGACAAGTACGAAGAACCACACATTCCACTACAGACATTCCCAGTCTCACATCATGAGTAGGCAGGACAACAGGGACAGACAAGGTAGGGAACCCAAGGGCCGCGACCTGGGTTCAGCTGCAGCGAAATCCATCCTCACCACTAGAGGCTCTGGGGAACACCTGCTGGACCTTAGACTCCGCGCCCTGGGGTGGGGAATCTTGGGATAAGATAGGAACAGATTAAAATAGATTAAAATAGGCATTTCAAGGGGGGAGAACTGTTGTGGATATGGTAAAAATGGCCAAAGTAAGATGGTGAAATGCTTATTTCAATGCGCAAACACATGCTCCACATGCTCTATATCTCATATATATCCTATATACTCTTTATGTTATTGATTGCTATCATACATAGTCATAATTTGTAATGATCTTATACAACCCTTGCAATCCTTGCTCACATGATGCTGCTATCAGATATGTGTCACAAGATCTGAAGAAAAATGGGAACTCTGTCTGCAAAACAAGTCGAAAATAGATCGGCGAAAGAAAGCCCCGTCTGAATATCGAACCACAGAAAACCAGACATCAGACATCAGACAAACCAAATATATATATAGCATTGTTGCTTCATGCTTCGCACCATCCTAACACAAAATAGTTAATAGCTCACACGTCACAAGACTAATATTACGTATTAATGAGCAGGTTGGATATTCAAGAATATGCACGTCATTAACCATATATTAGTCGAGATCGAAATAAAAAAGGGAAAAGTATTTCAAACTGCAGCTTTTGTCAGTGTGAAATTATTTTATGCATGCATGCAATTATTCACTTCTTATCAGATTTGGCCAGGAAGCAGATACCAAAGAAACTGACAGTTTTGTCTGTCCAAATCACCACCTTATTCGAGGGCGTTTGGAGAACCAAATAAACTTTAAACAAAGTTTTCTGTACGTGTTAAAAAAAAGAGGCAGGTAATTTTATTGGGATGGTTTGAAGGAGGTAGAGAATTCTAGGAAGGATAGTCATTTTAATGATAGCAGCTCTACCAAACCAGGAATAGAAACCAACATCCCATTTCAAAAGACCGTCTTGGATAGATTTGAGAATGGGTAGGAAATTGCAGGAGTATAGATCTTTTAGTTTCAATGGAATATGTATACCCAGATACGTGAGTGCATGGTATTTCCATTTGAATGGGGAAATTTTTCTGACAAAGAGAAACTACATCGGGTCGTAACGAAACGTTTAGAGCTCTGGATTTATCGAAGTTAATTTTTAAGTTTGAGAAATCTTTTAAAAGGACTGGTATCGTGGTAATAGGTTCAGATAGAAAAAGGATGACGCCGTCAGCGTAAGCAGCCAATTTATAATGTCCGTCTTTGATCCTAATTTCTTTAATATCGGGGTTATTTCGGATCTTACAGAGAAAAGGTTCCAGAGTTAGTATGAAAATAATAGGAGAGAGGGGACAACCCTGACGTGTCCCGTTTGACACGGAGAATGCGTCCGACAGGCAGCCATTTATTTTAATTCTAGCTGTGGGTGACGAGTACAATACAAGGATGAATTGTAACATACGGTCACCAAATCCCATCGCTTTTAAAGTTTCACGCATATACAGCCAATCTACCCTGTCAAGCGCCTTCTCCGCGTCAAGGGAGAGGAAAAAAACGGGTTTAGACGTGTTATTCAACCAATGGTGGATTGTAATGGCTTTTTGGGTGTTGTCCCTAGCTTCCCTACCGGGAACGAAACCCACTTGATCTAGGGATATTAAGTTAGGAAGTAAGGGCAGAATACGGTTAGCTATTATTTTTGCATATAACTTTAGTTCCACATTGAGCAGGGAAATGGGCCTATAATTGGATACTAGTAAATCATCTTTACCTGGTTTCGGTATCATCGTAATATGGGCCTCAAGGAGATCTTTTACATTAAAAAGGGGTCGATCGGGAATCGAATTAAAAGCCTTCAGAAAATATTTCATTGTGATCTCAGAGAAAGAATTATAGTAGGTGACCGACAGACCATCTGGACCTGGACATTTTCCAATTTTAAGTTGTTTGAGTGCCTTGGATGTTTCTTCTGAATCAATAGGTCTATCTAGAAGTTTTGCTTCTTCTTTGGAAATAGGTTTCGGACCGTAAGTCGCTAAAAATTCCGTAATTAATTGTTACCTTTGGGTTTCTGCGTCAGGAAGAGTATTTCTCTGAATATTATATAATTTGGAATAGAAATTTACAAATTGTTTAGCTATTTCGGAGGAGGAAGAGATTTTCTTACCAGTGGGATCTAGAATTGAGTGTATGGTAGATGCAGATTTCTTTATTTGTATAGCTCTGGCAAGTAACTTCCCAGCTTTATTACCAAACTCATAGTAAAGCTTGCGTGACAGAATGAATTTTCATTTAGTGGCTTTTTCGAGTACCTCTAGTAGGAGTTTTCTAGCCTCAAGGAGCTCAACATGGGCCTCTTTTGCCAGTGATAACTTGTGTTTGCTTTCAAGAGAATGAATACGATCAGAAAGGGATTTAACATATGCATCACATGCTTTTCTTCTTTTAGAAGCAATCGAAATTAATTCTCCCCTTACAACACATTTGTGTGCTAACCATAACGTCATGGGATGTGTATCTGGGGAGTCATTTTCCTCAAAGTACTTTGAAAGGACGGAGTTCAAAGCCTCAACATCCTTAGGGTTATTAAGGAGCGAACTATCAAGACGCCAAATTGGGGATCTAGCGAGGATCGAAGAGAATCTGAGTGATATAGAAATTGGGTGATGATCTGAGAGAACCATGGGTTCAATGGTTGCCAAAATCAGTGAATCTAGGTCTGATTGGGATATAAAAAAAAATCGATTCTTGAGTATTTATCATGTGGTGGAGAGAAAAAAGTATAATCTTTAGTGTTTGGAAACAAGGTACGCCAAGTATCATGTAGGTTCAGATTTTTAAGAAGTGTCTTGACCGATTTAAGTGCCAAGAAGGGTATTGTGGATGATCCCGATGAGGTGTCTACCAGTGGATTAATAGCCAAATTGAAGTCTCCCCCCAGAATCAGTATACCCGATTGAAAAGAGCAAAGCGAGTTTAGAGTATTCCTGAGAAATGGGACTTGACCTTTGTTGGGAGCATATATATTAGCCAATGTGATATTTTTGTTATATAGGGATCCTTTTAAAAATATACTGTATATCTACCATCATTATCAGAAAGGGTGTCTTGAATTTGAATGGGGCAATTTTTCGAAATATGAATAGAGACTCCCTTAGATTTAGATTCGGGATTGGTGGCATGAAAAACAAAAGGGTACCATTTGTTATTAAGATTAGGGATGTCATTGTTCTGGAAGTGAGTTTCTTGCAGGAATACTATGTCTGCTTTTGCCTTCTTCAGTAATAAAAAAGATCTTTTCTCAGGGATATTCAAACCCTTAACGTTTAAGGAATAAAAATTGACCAATGGGGATGGAGGCGAAACATTCCCTCAGTGCGTCATAGTGCTATCAGATGTGAAAGTGAATCTGAACGCACAAATTTGACAAAAAGCGACGTAAAAAGTGGCAACAGGGGAAACACAAAAGGGGAATCAAAAACAAAAATAGGGGATGGGGCAAGGGGTATAATAACCCTCGAATAAAAACAACACGTGGAAAATCAGATAGAGTTTCCAAAAACAATCTTATCTAAGGTGATACAGTACAGAGTAGAGCGGACAGGCGTTGATACAAAATATACAACACCCAAGACTCTACTACTGTGTGGGGGTTGGCAAGTACTAGCCGGAAAAAAGAGAAAAAAGAAAAACAACGCTACGACCGATCTCCGCCGCTACAGTATGAGCAGCATGTAGCATAGATGGTGGAGGGCATATTCATGACAATAAATGAGCTCGTAATCATAAAGGGAACAGCATAAAAGTAAAATAATGAATAACAACATCAATACTAATAAAAAGAGCTAACCTTCAAGTGAAAATGTGTTGATGTTAGGAATCTCATCATAGTATACGACTACGTGACATACATCAGAGTTAATGCTTCAATAAAGGATTGCGTACAAATAACAAACGTAAAAAAAGTAACCAATATTGAAAGGCTCTGGGCAAGAGAGACAAGCACAGAAAAACCGTCAATAAGAATACAATGAACGTTCAGGACAGAAAAAATATAAACAATTTTGAAAAAAGCCAATCTTGCAGGCAATAGCGAGCAAAGGGATCTGATACATAGCATATAAAATTGATTGAGCAAGAGCTCATAGGAGAAAAATAAAGAGAGTAGGCCCAAGTAGATCAATAGTTGCGTCGGAATCGTCTTGAGCGCGGTGAGCCCGTAGAATCATCCTTAGGACCATGTGTCGAAGTAGACGATTTTTCGTTTGAAGGGGACCGTCGTCTACGAAATCTAGTGGTTTGGGTCTCCAGAACATCTGGTTCGTCAGCTACCCTAGTCTTATAATGAGGGCGGAATTCCGCATACCAATCCGGGACGTCGATCATAGGCATGTTAATGGCGTTACAGAACATCTTAAGGTCCTCAGGGACTCTTAATATAGCAGAGCGTCCTTGAAAAGTGGCCGAAAGACCAAACGGGAACTTCCACTTGTATACAATATTCTTACTGCGTAAGACTTCCAGCAAGGGTTTGAGATCTCTTCTATGTTGCAAGGTGATGTTAGAAAGGTCTTGGAAGATTTGTATAGAAGCACCTTTGTATGATATTTTAGATTTGCCCCTCATTTTTAGCAGGATGTCTTCTTTCAGTCTATAATCAGTAAAGCAACAAATTACATCCCTAGGAGGATCACCCGGTTTGCCTCTGGATCTGAGCGCGCGATGTAAGCGCTCCATTTTGATTTTAGACATAGGGGGTCTGCCCAAAAGGTCATTAAATATATTATCAATGGCAGGTTGTAGATGCTCACTTTCTATTTCTTCAGGTAGACCATGTATGCGCAAATTATGACGTCTACTTCTATTCTCCAAGTCCTCTGTTTGACGCTGCAAGTGTCTCATTTGAAGTAATTGCATGTTTATCTTACAATCCATTCTACGTAGGACATTATCATGCTGCACATTAACTTTTTCCACACTTTGCACACGGTGCGCAATGTCTTGTATATCTATGCGGAGCTCCGCAATTGACTACTAGAGTAGTTTTGATACCCATTTTTAATATCAATTGCAACAGCCTGGAGGTCGAACAGGCTGGGTTGTTGGGAGCTCATCATAGTGTGGTTTCCTATCACCACAGCTGACATTTCAGTATGAGACATCGATTGTGCCATTCGCGCGTCCATCGAAAGTTCCTGTGACGCACTTACATTAGGAGCCGCCATGTCCGCGCTGTTATCGCCGTCGGAACGGGACAACCGTCGATTTAACGGCAAACGTACTTGTTAAATCTTATACACGGGTGTCTCAGGATCGAAACCTCACAGTCAGTGGGTATCGAAAACAGCGGAAGATCCTCCGGTGTGGAAAGAAAAGACTGCAGCGGCGGGAGCTACGGATTCAAGCTGCCATCTTCCAGCGCGTCCAGGCCACGCTCCAAAAATGCATCAATTTAAATCCTGGCACTTTTCACACTGGACGGCTGCAATTCAGTTGCATTTTTAAAAAACCTGTTACATTGTGGTGCATGTTTAAAAAAAACAAATGTTGTGTACCAAAGAGCACTTCTCTATTGAAATGGATGGAAACCACTGCAAAAACACATAAAAAATGTATGAAAAACACAACGGACACAGGTGTGCGACTTCTGAATCATATAACAAGGAAAATCACATTGTTTTCATTGATGTCAGTCCTAATCAATGCAACTCAGCACAGTGTGATTTTGGAAAATGTTCCTGCAAGACTTTGGCGCAACTCCAGTGTGATTTCAGCCCCATAGACTTCTAATAATAACTCACCAAAAAAAATATGTGACTTTGATAACCTTTACCTCTTCTCTTAGGTCATCCTTGCTGCCTAAAAACTCTCATCCCAAGTATATTTTATTCACATCCAAGTGTTTCCCCTTTTTCATGTATGTGTATTGCACATAAGGAAGCTGCTTCACTTCAATGGACTTCCCTACGCTTGACAGATGCCCCAAAGTAGTTCAATAACTTTTTTGGTCGTGGGGTGTGAAGCATTGTTTTAGTGGGCATTTTGGCATGATTGTAGCACATGTATGCACAACAAATGCATGGAAAAAATGTATCTGCTAACCTTGACTGAGGTGTCATTACCGAATGCATGGCAAGGCAACCAGCACACAAAATGCATGGGGTGCCATGCATTTCAGAAAAGCAGGCTCATATTTTGCCGTGTGACAAATAAGGGTACAAACATGCGAAACGTGTTTATGCATTATAAAAACACACAAAAACTTGATTGGGAATGTGTGTTTCTGTTACACCAGGGTGTGAATGAAATGTGTCTGGGAGAAGAGTTTTTAGGCAGCAAGGAGTCCACTTGTCCCAAAACTCTTATGCTTCTTATCTAATGTTGATGCGACTTCTGAGAGTAAAGTCGTACTGAGGTCACATCAAAGTTGCAAGCAAGGTGCACTATATAGTCACCCTGGAAATCACATTAAAAAAAAAAAAAACCTCATAAGTGATATGAGGAAAGCACAATTTCAAATTTAACGCACTGCAGCAAATCAAAGGAAAAATGCCCTACTTAACTAGGTAAAAGTTGGTTTTGTATACCTAGCTTGAGTCTAGTGAACATGTTTTGTTACAACTAACAATGAATACTGTAGATACATGTATAGACAATTTAAATACACACAAAAGATTTAAATTATAGTTATATAATAAAAATTGACTTGCTTAAATGTTGCAAATGTAAGCCCAGCAACTTACTTCATTAATACTTTTATTTGTCTCACACCAACAAATTTAGGTACCAAATTGCATGTATTGTCTATCAATTTTAGTTTTACTTAAAATTTTCATAAGGATTACGATTTTTTATGCATATTTGACATAATTAGTAATGCCAATAAATTTAAGTCCCAGTGTGTGTATACCAAGGGTAAATGCTGTTGGAGCTTTGAAAATGCTACATGTTACATGTTCTGTGTATTTAAAGATAAGATATGTTTACCATACAATAGTGACAATTTAAAGAGAATTGTAACCCAACTTCAGTAGTTGGCAGTACTGTGATTGTAGCAATAGTTATTGATTTTTTATTGTTTGTATCTGTTTTTTTTTTTTTTTTTTTTTTTTTTACCATACAACATACACAAATGACTATGAGCTTTTCCTCAAGGGAGCATAATATGAAAACAAATGGTCTAATAGTTAGGGATACCCTTTGTGTAAAGTAGTAAGGAAAATTCATTTTGGGTTCACAAAATGAAGAAAAATGTATGTGTCAGAAAAGAAAGAACACATGTTGTGTCTCTATAATAAGCCAATTTAATTAGAGTGTAAAACAGAAGTATATCACCCTTACATAGATACCTTCTATAAACTTTAAGGTAAAGGCTTAAACATCAACATTATGACCTTTTCAAACGGTCATTTGGAAAGGTTTCTAAATAAGTAATATTTTTCCTAAACATTATATTAAATTAGGTATTAATGGCTGTATGTTGAGTTATCTTGAGGGGAACAGCAAATGTACACTGTTATATACAAGCTGTACACTCACTGCTTTACATTGTAGCAGAGTGTAATTTCTTCAGTGTTGTCACATGAAAAGATATAATAAAATATTTTCAAAAATGTAAAGGGGTGTACCCACTTTTGTGAGATACCATATATATACACTGCTCAAAAAAATTAAAGGACTTCTGGCCGTATGTGAGGTACAGGGTGACCGGCGGCTCTGCTCATCCTTCAGGGTAATCAGCATACAAAATCTCTGAAGCAACCCTCCCCACCCCCCGAAAAGCCCCTGCACGATCACCCAGCATCACCGTGCATGGAGCGGTACCTGACACAGCCGCAATCTCGCTCCAGATCACCTTCTCCCTCAGGGCAATCTAAAATGGCCACCGCAGCACGTCTCCATCACAGAGTGCACACCACTCTCAGCGATCAGGTATTCCCTGCACAAAATAAGTCTCCTGTGAGGACATGGAGGAAAGAGGCCTGGGAACCAGGAGACACACAGCTCGCATGAACAGATTGCTCAGGCTGTAGCTGCTCTGCTCTCTCCCACTATAACGGCTGCAGTGGACAGAGCAGTGTCCGCAGGCATATTGCAGCTGAGAAAAGAGTTGGGAGAGCACTCCCAGAGGCTGACAGAGGCAGAACAGCGTATATCCTCCCTTGAAGATGATCAATACCATATGACTGCAGCCATGGAAAAATAAACTCAAGCCCATCAGCACTTGCACGATCGAATGGAGGACTTGGAGAAGTGTTCCAGAGGGAACAATCTGAGGATAATCGGCCTTCCTGAATCCCATAAACATGACTCTCTCCTCGATCTATGCACCTCCTGCCATTCCTGAAGTCCTCAGAATAGAACTCAGATGCACAGTGGAGCGGCTCCATCGGATCGGGGCCCCTGCAAATGATCGCAAGCACCCAAGACCAGTTATAACAAAATATCTCAACTACGTTGATCGTATGGACATTCTACAAAGCTTTCGGAAAGCTAAATCCGTCATGGTGGAGGGCCACAAGCTCCTTACCTTCGTGGATTACTCCTCCGAAGTGTCACGCAAACGCAAATAATTCCAACCGGTATGTGCAGAGCTTTACAAAAGGAGCATCTGCTTCACTTTAGCCTACCCATTCTCCACCTACATGCTCCAGATGGCGGACAGCTCACCTTCCAATCACCAGAAAAAGCGAGCACATTCCTGCGCTCTCTCATTTTCACCCGGGCAAACCTCATCTGAAACGTTCACAGAAAATGTGAAGTTTGGGCCCAGAGAGCAAAAGAAGCCCCAGGAAGGACCCCCCAAACATCTATTTTATTTTGAGTTTTTTTATTGAATTTTTAAGGTAAGGTTGACAAAACTGAACATTGTTAAGTATGAAAACAATATTACGAGGGTACAGTACAGGAAACATATGCACCACATAAGGCTTCTACTATGATAAGATGCTGGGAACATAAACCATATGTCTACACATGAAAATTGCTCCAACCCGGGGACCCTTAAGGATAAGGCCCACCCCAACCACTCCACTACACTCCTCTTGGGAACTAACTGTGCAGAGGGGGATGGAGAAAGCCCACACCTATTGTGTATGACAAAAGAAAACATTCAGTAGGCGTCACTATGACAAAGTGAACAGCCAATGAATGAGGCAAGCCGTACCAGCACATACCAAAATAAAACATAACACAGTAATAATCAGGAGAAAAGCCTGGACTGGGTTTAATGAACCCTGTATACTACAAAGGGAAGGTCAGCGCCCAGGGGCAAATCCCTATGATGCATGAGGGTGTGGGAGGGTAAAAGGGGATAGACAAAGAGAGTAATAGGAGAGAGAAGGAGGAGGAAGGAAGAAAGAAGGCAGTGGCAAAAGGCAGAAATCTATACCCGGTCGATTCAGCATGACAGAAAAATGGATTCTCCAATCCCCATATAGTTAGCCCAAGGTTCCCATATCTCCCGAAACTGAGAGAAAGTATCCAGGATAGAACTCAGCATCTTCTCCTGGGACATGATCCACGAGATTTTTCGTTTAGCTGCTGTAATAGAGACCTTGGAACATTTCTATGCCCTGGCTACGGTGATTTTAGCCCCCAAGAAAATAAAAAAATACAAGTTTACGGGTTGGTTTTGAGGCCTGGGAGAGGCGCTGGTTAAGGAGGGCCGTTAATGGAGACCCGGGAATTGCAAGGCCGGTGACCGTGGACGCTATTCGGAATATTTTGGTCCAAAAGCTTCTAATTTTGGGGCACTCCCACCAAACGTGCAGCATGGAACCCCCCAACTGGCACCCTCGAAAACACAAGGGGGAAGCCGAGGGATACATAGCGGAAAGCCGAGTGGGAGCCAAGTACCATCTGGTGAAAACCCTTAAATTAGCCTCAATGAGGGACACATTGAAAATAACCTTGAATGATAAGTCATAGGCTTTGTGACAGGTGTCCAGGTCCCAGGTCACCTGTAAATCAACCTCCCAGGCCAACATGTAAGGCGTTTTGTGGTCGTCCATGGCCAGTGACGAATAGATTCTGGAGATCCCCCCCCCATTGCTCCATAAGATCTCCACACCACTGTTCATATGGTGTAAGTTGGGGAGGCTCAGGTTTCTTGGACCAGATAGAGTCAAGGTAGAAGGTAGTTTCAGAATTTTAACACAGTGGGTAAGGGAAATGGGTCCCATAATCAAAAGGAAGTGCCTGATCCGATACATCCCCCTTATCTAACCACCACTTGAACGCCCCAATGTCCATCCTCGGGAGAAAATCGGGATTGTGAAAGATGTATGCCAAGGGTTTACAGGGAGAGACCAAGGATGGGTTATGCCTGAGCTTGTCCCAGATTGTGAATGTGTGCGATAAAGACGGGCAAAGTATAGGGGGTCTAGCTTTAGGAGGGCTCCAAAGGAGGAAGTCAAGAGTGAAGAAGGGGACCGCCTGTCTTTCCATGTCCACCCAATCAGGTCTGGCCACTTTGCTATATACTGTGGAAAGCTGGGCGAGTCTGGCCACCTGGTAGTACCAAAGTAAATTGAGCAGTCCCAATCCCCTCTGCTTCTAGGTCTGAAAAGAGTGTGCTTAGCTAGGCGGTGGCCCGACTTACCCCAAATAAATTTGATGACGTTGGAACGCATCTAGGTGATCCTTCCTGATAGATATAGGGAGAGAGCGAAAGAAATATAGGACCCGTGGAAGCAGGGTCATCTTCACTGAGTTTATCCTCCCTAGCCATGATAGTTGATGTGGGTGCCATTGCTTAAGATCTAGTTCTATATTTTTTGTAAATGGGGGGAAAGTTGGCTTGGTATAATAGTTCAAATTTGGGGGTTAAATTAATTCCCAGGTAACAAATAGCGGTTTCACTCCACTTGAAACAAAAAGAGTCTTTCAGCTGAGCAACTAGGGGCAGCGGAAGAGAGATGTTGAGGGCCTGAGATTTGGCATAATTAACCCTTAAACCCGAAATATCCGCAAAGTCATCCAGTGTTTTACAGACCACCGGTAGGGACGTAATGGGGGAGGTTATGAAAAGGATCAAATCGTCCGTGAACAGCCCACATTTGTGGACCTTAGAACCGCAACGGACTCCCGCTATATTGCTATGGCGAAAATCAGCGGTGTAAGGGGACATCCTTGGCGAATCCCTTTCCGTATTGTAATGGGGTCCGAATACAAGCCCTGTAATTTGATCCTGGTCTTGGGGTATCGGATGAGCCCGGTGAATCTAGGGCCGAAGCCCCATAGCTTCAGTGTCTTAGTTATGTAGGACCAAGAGACCGAGTCGAAAGCCTTTTGAAGGTCCAACGACAGCAACGTCCTGGCTTGAGCACCCCCGCCATCCCAGCCTGATTGTAAAAGAGACATAATGTCTACCACCCTTCTGATTTGATCTGGACCCTGACGCCCGGGTATGAACCCGACTTGGGGCCAGATTCAGGTAGATGGGAGCATCTTTACTCTGGAGTAACGTTTCTCATTTACGTTACTCTGGCGAAATTTTAGGAGCAAGTGCTGTTATTCATGAAGCACTTGCTCCTAAAGTTGCGGCAGCGTATCGAAAATGAGCCGGCGGAATTCAAATTGGGCAGGTACGGGGCGTGTATCATTTAAACTAAGCGCGATCCCGCGGCGAACGTACTGCGCATGTGTTGACTCTCAATGCATCCCAGTGCGCATGCTCCAAATTCTGTCAGTGAACGTCAATGACGTCAAATCCCCATTCATGGACGTTTTACGCAAGCGATGCAAAATTTTTTTTTTTCGACGTGATGACGACGCCTATACTTAACATAGGATACTCCACTAGGGGGCTGCTTTATCTTTACGCCGCGTATTGCTTACAGAAACGTCGGAAAGTCACTGCGTCGCGCCCGAATACGATCGTGAATTGCCGATTCCCGCTGATTAACATATTTTTTCGGCGTAAATCAGCGGGAACGCCCCCGGCGCCATTTTTAAATTAAAGTTGCGATGCGATGGCGAAATTCAATTACGCCGATCGCATCGGAACTCCAACCCGGCGTTTCTTGTTTTCTGGCTACAGAAAACAGAAACGCCGGCTTAAAGTGATAGTTAGGCTGGAGTATCACTGATACCCCAGCCTAACTCTACCTGAATCTGGCCCTTGGTCTTTGTGTATGTAGGTTCCAATAAAGGAAGCTAGGCAGTTGGCCATAACTTTAGTCATTATTTTGAGATCATTATTGATTAGGGATATCGGTCTATAGTTACCGACTTCTCCAGGGTGTTTGTCAGGCTTAGGGATGACAGAGATGAAGGCGGCATTCAGCTGCGCGTCCATAGGTTCCCCCTTAGTTTTATAGTTGATGAAGATTGTGAGGTGAGGGGCTAAAATTGGTGCAAAGGCTTTATAATAAGGAGTGGAGAACCCATTGGGTCCCGGGGCAGAATTTTTCTTTCGGCCTTTAATGACTTCTAAAATCTCTCCTATGGAAATGGGAGCTTCGAGTCGGTCTCTATGGTCCCTCGATAACGTAGGTATGGGGAGGTCATCCAGGAACTTAGTCCTGTTAGGGTCTTTCTGTGCCTAATATTCTCCATATAGATTTGTGTAAAATGCTTGAAACGCCTGTAAGATTTTAAGAGGGTTCGCCGTGGGAGGGTGACACGCTATGTTAATTTTAGGGAAGGCGTGCGTTCGGGGACGTGGAGTTAGTTTGGAGGCTAAGAGGGGCCCGGCTTATCTTTCATATGGTAATATCTCGCCCCCTGCCATCGCAGACTGGTCTCGGCTTTGGCAGTCAGTGCTAAATTCAAGTCCAGGCGGGCTGAGTCAATACGAGACATAGGGCATTGTCCTGGGTCTTTCTTATGTGCCGCACAGAGCTCTTGAAATGTATTTTCCAAGTTCTCTATGTCTACCCTGCACTCTCCATTAATTCTTGCTTTAATTTGGATTAATTTTCCTCTGATAGTTGCTTTGTGGGCTGCCCACAAAGTCTCTGCCGAAATGTCAGGGGAGCTGTTTTGCGAAAAAATATTCTGAGATGGCCAGTTCTATCACTGTTTTGTGAACAGGGTTCGACAAGATCGTTTTGTTAAGTCGCCAATGAGGGAATTTAGAGAGTGTAGAGTGGTTAGTCATAATCATGCCCACTAGGGAATGATCTGACCAGACTGTGTCCGTGATCTGGGATTTACTGACCATTGGGATCAGGGTGTTAGAAATCAGGAGATGATCAATTCTGGCGTAGGTTTGATGTGCGTGTGAGAAGTGTGTGTAATCTTTTTGGATGGGATTCATCTCCCTCCAGATATCCGTGAGGCCCCACTGAAATAATAGTTTGGCTATCTTTGAACTAATTCTAGTGGGGCGCACATTTTGTGATGTAGGTGGTTTGGACTTATCAATGCCTTGGTCAAAGGCAATGTTTGAATCCCCGCCCAGAATCACCGAGCCTTCCAACAGTGGATCTAAGGTTTTGAATAGGTCAGTGAAAAATTTTAGTTGGCCCACGTTGGGAGCATAGTAGGAAACCAGTGAGTACAGGTGACCGTCAATTGTGCCTTTGGCGAGGACAAACCTCCCTCCTGGATCCCTATAGTTTAACTGCAGAGAGAACCTGCAATTCTTAGATATACGAATCACCACCCCCTTGGTTTTATCTTCAGCACTAGCCAAGAAAAATTGTGGGATCTGGGCATGTAGAAAATTGGGTTTGTATCGGATCGGGAAATGAGTCTCCTGCAAAAAGAGCACATCAAGGTTGCGGGACTTCATAAAGTCCAGAACCTTTCGCTGTTTGGAGGGGGAGTTAAGTCCTTGCGCATTGTGGGTAGCTACCTTTAACTGCGTAGCCATGGGAGTGTCACTAGCCATGGAGCAAAAGGATGGGGTAAATCACCAAAACTTTGCCACCTACCTCTTTGGAGATACCGCGACCTTCTCGAAAACCCGGCCACTGGAAGAGCTGTAGACGTCCTAGGTATAGATAACTGCTAGCGAGACTGTGACATCCTGCAAGGAGAAGAAATGTTAGAAAATAATAGGACAGATGGAAAAGGAGAAAAAGAGGAAGGGGAGGAGGACTTAAGCCTGCAAGGAGCTCGGGGGGGTGGTGAGTACTCATATACCCGCCACCAAGAACCTTATTCAAGTCATCTGCACCCAGCAAGCTGGGTGGACGCCTAACCCAGGGAGAAGGCATAACCAAATCCACGGGGTAGGAGGAGGCACAGCAACACCGCTCCGGCCTCGACGTATTAAATAAACTTAAATTGAGCTTAAAGCTCAAGTAATAATAGCGGGGAAGCAGGATACCCCAGTGGCCAGCCTTCAGAAGCCCTGCCCCCCCCCCCCCACATGAAAAACATGTGGAGGAGGTCCTGGACCCCCGAAGACACGCCACTTGTCCAACTGGAAAGCATTCAGTGTAAGGAGAGAATCTAATATCAAGAGCAGTAGTAACCATAACATCAGAGTCTATCAAAATGAGAAGTTTAGTCCAAAACTCAAACTGTAACTGTAATTGCCAAAAAGGACTCTAACTGGAAGAAAAGTAAAAAGAAGGACAAGTCGGCTCCCCCTGAAACATGGAAGAAGTTCACAAAGGAAAAACCTCACGGACAGTTCCCAGATAGCCTGTTTAGGGATGTCATGGCGGTCTGGTGTCCCTAGTCTTCTTAAACTTAGGCTTGTCCCAGGTGCTTGTCAAGGGGCTCGCAGGGGATAGACGTTTGGTGGATCCAGAGTTGGAGTTAGAGAGATCCATTGCGGCTTCATGGGAGATGAGGTGCAGGTCCAGAAGAAGGCGTTCTCCATCATGGAAGCTGTGTAATGAGTGTGCCCTGCCCTTATACTCAAATTTTAGGGCAAATGGGAAGGCCCATTTATACTTGATGTCACGTTGCGACAGGACCGATAAGAGGGGCTTTAGGGCTCTCCGTTTTTGAATGGTTGTTGGTGAGAGATCTGTGAACACTTGGATGTTGTGTCCCCGGCAAGTGAGGGTGTTTTGGTGTCTACACAGCTTCATCACCTCCTCCTTCACCGAAAAGAAGTGTAGTTTAACCACTATGTCCCTGAGGGAACCATCCTTCCTTGGGGGTCCCAGGGTTCTGTGGGCCCAATCGATCTCCAGTTTATGTTGAGGAATGTTAAGCTGTTTGACAAATGAATGGACAACAGAGAAGGTGTCGGTGATTGATTCAGGGAGCCCCCTGATCCTAAAATTCTCCCTCCTGGATCTGTTTTCCAGGTTGTCAATCCGCGATAAAGCAATGTCCAATTGGTCCTGCAGAATGTGTATCTGGTCAGAATTCTGCCGAGTTGTGGCTATAGTTTAATCCAGTTTGTTCTCTATTGATTCTATCCTGGAGCCTATCTTTTGAAAGTCCCCCCTCAGTTCACCTGTAATCCTTGCTGCAGCTTGTGCAAGCCCCCCTGTCCAGTAATATGGAGACCACAAAAATTCTCCTGCGCTCTGGTGTATCGCCAAACTGGGTGTATCAGTATGGTCTAAAGGCAAAGTCTTAAGTCTTGCGGCCCTCCACAGAACAAAGGGTGTTTATATGGCTAAAATGAAAAAGAAAAGAAAGGAGGGCGCACCGACCTTGTGCATTACCATTTAAAAGTTTAATAAACACAAAATAAAAAGCAATGGTCCTACTTACAAACATTCAGAGGTAAGCGCTTTTAAAACCAGCTGAAACTGGACCTCACGGCACCTGCCAGTCAGACCCTTGACATCAGTGTGGCTGACGCGTTTCTGGGGCGTACCCCCTTCCTCAAACCCTGGGTGGTCTGTGATAGCTCTCTCTTCCTGCTGATCATCCTTTATAGGTGCATGTGTGCATACAGGCGCAGCCATTGGTCACTAACTAGCGAGTCCCGCCTTTTCTTGCGGGGCTCTGCCCACCCCACTAATCACCCAGAGGGTGATTAAAGGATGATAAGCAGGAAGAGAGAGCTATCACAGACCACCCAGGCTTTGAGGAAGGGGGTACACCCCAGAAACGCGTCAGCCACATTGATGTCAAGGGTCTGACTGGCAGGTGCCGTGAGGTCCAGTTTCAGCTGGTTTTAAAAGCGCTTACCTCTGAATGTTTGTAAGTAGGACCATTGCTTTTTATTTTGTGTTTATTAAACTTTTAAGTGGTAATCCACAAGGTCGGTGCGCCCTCCTTTCTTTTCTTTTTCAGTAATATGGAGAGCTGTGTGAACAGGTCAGTGGTTTGAAAAAAAAATTGTGTGGGGAAATGTCCGCCATGACAGGCTTTTCTGCTGCCTGTGGTGAGGTAGGCCCCAAGGGAGAGTCCATGAGTTATGCCATGGTCTGTTCCAGCAGAGACTCTGTGGATGCTGGGGAGTGTACCATGCCCGTTAGGGGACTCGCCTGGGTCCCTGGAGCGTGTGAGCGGGCTACAAAGGCATACGATGGCCTGACAACAGGGGATTCCTCCGCTCCTGCATTGTGTGCCTGAGTGACGTCCGCCATCTTGGGATCGGGCGTTCCGCTTACCGTGGCGAATTGTGGTCCCAGGCTTCTCCTCGCAGGCCCTCCGACATGGGCGATTCCCCCGCTATTCCGCCACCTGAGGGTGTAGTAGTGGTGTCCACGGGGACCCGATCCACCCGCTATGTCCATCGGTCTGCCAGAGCAGTCCGGGCATGCGCCTTTCCCCCCCAAACATCTAAAGCCCACCTCTCTAAGGTGCTGAGGGTACTCTCTCCTACCAGTTTTTTGCTCCTCAGGATCCATTGTCCAAGGTCAAAGGAGTGCTGCCCTAAGGCTGTCGCAGACTCCATGTTAGTCTGAGTTCCTTTTTACAGCAACTGTTCCTGTTGTGATTTTTTGTTTTTGTTTCTTTTTAAATTGTGTGACATACTAATTTACCTGGTTTCGGGCAATAATTCTTGCCCTTACCCCTCCCACAGGAGAGACAAGTATGCTAATTCACTACTTGCTCTAGCCCACCGAGATTCTCACAAATCAGGGGACAGTTACAGCCCCCTGATACGTTGCGGGGGTGAGGACTAGCGTTCAACCCCACTTCTTTACAGCCTGCGGGCTAGCTGTTTGTAAGGAAAGGACAGAGACGCCATTGGCACGCACACGCGCGCATGTGCGCATACCTGGAACGCAGAATACGTTGTTGACCACCAACCGCAACGGCGCACTTCTGCGCATGCGCGGCGGACGGCGCGCACATGCAGGGGGCGTTCCTGACCCTTCCTTCCTATTTAAAGGGCGCTCTGATGACCGGGCGGTGCTGACCGGTTTTCAGCGGTTCCTGAATTCCTGACGCCCGTATTCATCACCAAGATTCCTGTTTAACCACCCGGCTTGTGACCTTGACCTTGCTCCTGCTTAACCCTCGTGTACTCCGCTGCCTGCCTGCTAACGACCCGGCCTGTGACCTTTGACCTTGTTTCTGCTCAACCCTTCTGTACTTCGCTGCCTGCCTGCTGCCAAGCCGGCCATCCTAGACCTCCGCATCCAAGGCTCCTGCCACGGGTCACCCTGACTTGCTAGGGGTTGGAGTTCCCCTTTATTTGGGCTCTTTGCTCTACACCACCTAGCCCTGTGCCTGCTGCTCATCTTGGGTCTGCTGCCCTTCCTGCATCCAGCGGTACTTCAAGCAAATATCATCTGGCACTCGTGTTCCTCCTACCTGAACACCATCTGTTTCACCCTCAGAGGGGTTCTGGGTTGGAGATACAAGGGAGGCCGACCTCTTCACATCAGACTCCTACCAGGTACGTGACACAGTTTCACCAGTGGTGAAATAGCATATGGAAAAAAAGTGAAGTCGTGTAAATGTTTATCTCTTGTAGTTAATATTTTCTCTCTATCTTTTCTCTTTCCCTCTTATGCACCTAACTCTATAAAGAAGGGATGGTTCCTCCCGTCGCAAATCCAGAACTCTGTACTACCTCACACAAAATTTAACTCTGTTCATTTGATCCAGGTAACTCCCACATATAACCACTAACTTTACCTACCCCATTCCTGACCTATGGCTTCTCTACAAATTACATCCTGGAATTTTAAAAGGCTTCGCTCCCCAATAAAAAGAAGGAAGATCCTTAGACACTTAAAAAGATTAAAGTCGGACATAGCTCTGCTACAAGAGACTCACTTGGCGGAAAGTGATTTCTCCAGAATGCAAAAAACTTTGGCCAATAAGGGTGTTAGGCTCAGCTTCCAAGGGATGCAAAGTGGGTACACTTATACTCCTACACAAAAAACAAGCATATGACTTAGTCTCAGTTGACAAACACAAGGAAGGTAGGTTAGTATCAATCCACCTAAAACTTCAGTTGAGTGACGTTAGGATAACTAATATATATGCACGCAATTCCCCGGACAAGTCTTACTTCACCTATTTAACATCCCAACTAGCAAACCATACCACACCTTATAGGAGGTGATTTCAACTCGGTCTTACACAACAGTGAAGATAGATCTAGCCCACACGACAGATCAAGTTTGTCAACACTTAGCCAGTTCACCCACTTCTACCACATGGTAAACTGACAGATACATGGAGACTACAACATTCTGTAGATAAGGAATTCACTTTCTTCTCCCCAGCCCATGACTAACTGCCAGACTTGACTACTTCCTCTGCACCCAATTACTTTTGCACAGGGTTAGGGACTCTTCTATACACTACATTACAATTTCAGATCACTCCCCTATTTCAATTACCATAGACGCTCTCCTGACCTGCCCAGAATACAGACAATGGCGGTTTCCAGGTCCCTTGACTCAAAATGTCAGTTTCAAAACAATGTTACGTGAGGATTGGGTGCAATACTCACACAACAATAGTTCACATGAGGATAACCCAAATCTATTCTGGGAGGCAGGGAAAGCGTTCCTCAGGGGAAGGATTATAACCTTCGCTTCCGCCCATAGGAAATTCACCCAAAAACATTATCTGGAGGCCAGTGACAAACTATGGACAGCCCAACAGCAACTACACAACTTAAACACCTGTAAGTCGTGGCAGGAAGCTAAGGACTTTTTTGACCCTTGGCACGCAATCTAGAACAAATGAAAATGTCCCATACTCAATTCCAATACCACAAATATGGAAATAAGGCAGGGAAGCTACTGGCCAGGCTCACCAAAGGTACCTCCCTACCAACTCATATAAATGCCCTAAGCCATCCTGATGGCACTCTTTCCACATCACCCAAAGAAAAAAATGTAATTCTGTAATCATTCTAATCAAATCTCTATTCCCCTGAACCACTAGATCCTACTGAAGCGGTAAACTGGTTAGATGCTACGCCCCTTCCCTTGATTGCACCAGACTTGCTAAAAACTTTAAACGCCTCTGTTACTGCAGAGGAAATCTAGGCCACCATCAGTGGCCTCTTGAACAGTAAGGCCCCAGGCCCAGATGGCTAAACTCCTATTTCTCCTATCGGTATACAACTTGATATGGGACGCTTGTCCATACCTTCCGACAGGCCATTAAGCACACATAAAACTGATTGCAAAAAAAAGGTAAAGACCCACAGAACCCAGGGTCGTATCGCCCAATATCACTACTAAACATTGACTTCAAAATACTATCCAAGATAATAGCTACCCGTTTGTCAAACATTATGCCATCTCTTATCCACCACACGCAGTCGCGCACACGGTTTACCAAGGGCAGATCGTCTGCTTCGAACCTAAGGAAGGTGCTAGCCGCCTTAGAGTATGCAAAACAAAACCTCTTAGAAGATGTAACAATTATAACTTTAAATGCCGAAAAGGCCTCTGATAATCTTAGTTTTCAATGGCTATCCCTAGTAATGCAAAAGCTAGGTATATTAGGCCCCTTTTACCATGTCATACATAGCTTGTATTCATCCCCGTCAGCCACAGTAATAGCATTGGGAATACAAACTAACCCCATACAACTTCACAAGGAGACTAGACAAGGATGCCCCCTCTCTCCCCTTCTATTCAACCTGGCCATTGAGCAACTTCTTTCACGATGCCTTAACACCACAGCCACCATTCAAGGAATCCTACTTGGGCGTGATGAATTGCGAGTTACCCTGTTTGCGGATGACATCTTGTTATTCACAACTTCCCCCCAAACAGATTTTCCCGCCCTACAAAATATTTTTAACTCCTTCCGCAAGTGCTCTGGCCTGAGAATATGCTTTGCCAACAGTAAAATTCTTCCTTTAGGTGCACTAACGTCCCGACCATGAGTGTCCTCCTCCCCTTTTCACATAAACGAAAAACACATCACCTAATTGGGCATTAAAATAGGGAAGGATCCATCCTCTCTTTACAGCCTCAATGTGCAAAGAAAGGGCACACCACACCAACATGCTATCAATCTGCTTACCAGAAAGATAAAACAACAGGCAATGTAATCATACAATGCAGAGTATCAATGGTGGATGTAATACTTCAGGTTTGACAGATCAATCATGGGGATATCCAGAGTCATCAACATCAGAAAGACCTCCAGGACTCACAAGACCAGATGGGTGTAATCTACGATCATCAACAGGAAGTTACCCAATATGAAGAAAGAGGCAATAATAGTGAAGCCCATATAGGTAAAAACATACAGGGCCAGATCCACAAACAATTACGGTGGCGTATCTCCAGATACGCCGCCGTAATTTCAAATCAGCGCCGGCGTATCTTTGTTTTGTATCCACAAAACAAGATATGCCATTTTACGCCGTCCTATTTAAGTTTAATATTTACGCTGGACGCTAGGGGTGCTTCCGTATATTTTCCACGTTGAATATGCAAATGAACTAGATACGCTGATCCACGAACTTACGTACGGCCGGCGCAGTGTTTTTACGTCGTTTGCGTGAGCGTAGGTCCGGCGTAAAGTTATCCCTGCTATATAGAGGCGTACGTAATGTTAAGTATGGATGTCGGGCCAGTGTAGATTTTTCCGTCGTCTACTTACAGAATTACAGGAACATCATGACATATAAAACTCTGCGGCTCTTAGCGTGCTCAGCCTGACATGTTTTATCCTATGTGGATATGTGGCCTATGACAGAAGCACAGCCAAATATATACTGACCCTTCTAGGTCATTCCAGTCCTTGATAGGACAGCACAAATATAAAACCAGCTGTACTCATTCAATGTTATCAGAGCGCATGCATATCGCGGCCGCCATACTCAAAGCGCTAGCCGCACATGCGCAGTAGGGCCGCACTCCTTCAATAGCATGAAAGAAAACATAACAGCACATGGCCAGAAGCGCAGCGCGACCATAATGCTCAACAACAGGAAGCAAAACGAAAGCCGTCCCGCATTACTTCTGGGAGTTGGGACATTGCCAGTGTCAACCTGAAGTGATGTCAAAGCCTGGCAAAAGACAAAAAACACTGCCAGTAGATAATGACAACATCTGATGGGCTGAATTAACCACCAACAACCGGAAGTGTCACCAAAAAATGTACTCCAGCAGTGTTTGCGCTCCAAGAAAGGAAAAAACAGGAGGGAAAAACCAGGAAGAAGAGGTAGATAATTTGTAGGTTACATAATCAGGCACGGGGACATGAAAATACTTGCATCAAGCACTGCATCCCACGTATTACATATGCAATTAACATAATGTGAATTTCAAAAAACATAACTGCATACTAAAACATGGCAGAGCTGACTACGCACCCACATGTTACAATCAGTATACTCCACATAATTACATATGAAATATGGCATGATGAAAAAACAAATACAAATATAATAAAAACCAAATCCTAAGCATCATATATAAGGCCGCGTACACACGAGGGGATATGTCCGCTGAAAACGGTCCGATGGACCGTTTCAGCAGACATCTCCGCTCGTGTGTATGGGCTAGCGGACAGATTTGTCCACCCGACAGATTTCAAAGCAAGCTTTGAAATCTATCCGGTGGGGATCTGTCCGCCCGACATGTCTGCTGGTTAGTACACTTACCAGCAGACATGTCGTCCCCCACCGCCGCCGCGCCGCTGCCGAATGGATTCGGCGCATGCGCGGAAGTGTTTTACTTCCTGGTGCGGTGACGTGGCGGTGACGCGGCGGCGTCAACGTCACCGCTGCGTCACCGCCACGTCACCGCGCCGTCCGGCGGCAGGGAATTTTTTTTTTTTTTATGTAATGGTTTTTATTGAAAATTTTCAAAACAATACATAAGCACAATACAGAGAAAACTAAATAAAAATATACAAAGTGAGATATAGCAACAGAAAATATGGAAATGCACAGATTCATTCCACAGTAAAACAACCAATGTAAAGTAATCAACAATTTATGTACGAGCGGGCCAAATCGCCCAACACTCGTCAAACCTCTTAACTTTCAGAGCGTTGATCGCCAGCAGGCGTTCGAACGTGTAATTCCTATGCACTGCTGCTTGGACATCAGTAACGTTTATAGCTTTGTCAGATTTCCAATGTGTCAGTATCAATAACCTTGTTTCCAATAGTATGTGGGTAACCACAGGCCTAAGGTCGTGCGGGTATTTATCTATGTTTAAATGAAGGATCGCCAGGGCCGGGTCAGGGGGCGTGATTACACCAGTCAGTGAGGAGATGAGACTGAACACCTGGGTCCATAGGCTTTTAATGCTCGGACATTGCCAGAGCATATGTAGTAGATGCCCCACTTGCCCACAACCTCTCCAGCAGTCAGATTTTAGTCCCGGGGAGAACCGAGCTAGCCTTAGAGGGGTATATTGCCATCTGTTGGCCATTTTAATCCCTAGCTCCCAGTGTTTCACACAATGTGACGCTCTATGAAGTTCCCGAAACGCACACTTCCATTGGGAGTCAGAGAAAGGTGTGTCAAGGTCTGCTTCCCATTTTTTCATGTTAGTCGTTTTGGAAAATTGCAGTTTGTCCTGGAGCAGATTGTAAAAGAAGGAAATGCCTTTTTTGTCGCTTTTATCAATAAAGTAAAATCGCCAGACCGAGCTCGGTATGTCTATAGTTGGGGGGGCCAGTCGTTTTAAGTAGTGAGTGATTTGCAAGTATTTGTACACTTTGTCTGTCGTGAGGCAGTACTGTGCCATAAGTCTGTGTACAGACTTGGGCCTACTACCCTCGTAGAGGTCAGAAATATAGTTAATCCCTTTAGCCGTCAGGTCCCCTACTTTCAACATAGGAATTTTGGCTTCCAGCAGTAGCAATGGTAGTCTATAGTCGACGTCTTGAAGGTCCCCGTGTTTCTGGTCCAGAAGGAAACCTCCAAGCCTTTATGGAGGTTCGCATTGGCGGAGAGAGTAGTGGTAAGTCCCATTTGTCCCACCTGTCGCTCAACAATAATAGGGGCAGGTCTTTGGTTGGTGAAACAGCAAGTTCGATATCTACCCATAAAGGTTTTTCAAGGGTGTGAATCCAATACTTTAGTTGGTCTAGGCGCGTTGCCCATAGGTAGTCGTATATGTCTACCAGTCCCGCGGCGGCGGGGAATTTGATCCGATGGTGTGTACACGCCATCGGATCAAACTCCCGATCGGACATATCCGATGGAAATGGTCCGCGGACCGTTTTCATCGGATATGTCCGATCGTGTGTATGGGGCCTAAGAGAGGAAAAAAGAGGAAAAAAGGAAAAAATATATGGATTTAGGTCTGGACTTTGACTAGGCCATTCTAACACCTGATTATGCTTTGATCTAAGCTCTGGTTGTATGTTTAGGGTCGTTGTCCTGCTGGAAGGTGAACCTCCGCCCCAGTCTCCAGTCTTTTGCAGACTCTAAAGCCACGTACACACGATCAGTCCATCCGATGAGAACGGTCTGAAGGACCGTTGTCATCGGTTAACCGATAAAGCTGACTGATGGTCCGTCACGCCCAATAAATAACCGATCGTGTCAGAACCTGGACACGTAAACCACGTACGACGGCACTATAAAGGGAAAGGCCAAAGCCTTTGGCACCACCCTTGGCGCTGTTTTTGCTGATTCCGTGTTACCGCGTGTTACCGCGTGTTAGTGAAAGTTTGGTTAGAGCCGATTCGCGCTTTTTAGTCTATGTGCTTTACAGATCGTATTCTCGGGTTCAGTTTGTTCTTGTGGGTTCGTATTTGGCATTCAGTGCTTGCAGTCAGGTCGTTTCTGTTTTGCAGTGCCTTCCTGTCCGCTCGTATCTGTTTTTTTAAGTGCATTCTTTACAGGTCTTTCTGTCTTTGGGGTGCTTTCTGTTTCAAGTGTGTTCTGACCAGCCAACCGGTTTGAAGCCATGTTGGAGGCATGCCTCATGCTCGAGTTTGTGCTGGTTATGGGCTGTCTTGTTCAGTTCATAATCTTTATAGGTATGTGGCCGTGAACAGGGCGAGGAGGAGTTCATGGGCCAAGAATTGGTTGCGCCAGCGTGAGCAATTCTCTCATATGTCTTTGCTTAGGGAAATCCAGGAAAATAATCCTGAGGACTTCAGGAACTTTCTCCATATGACGGACCCCGTTTTCCACCGTCTATTGGATATTCTGTCCCCCTTTCTAACGAGGCAGGACACTGTGATGCGCCAAGCCATCACGGCCGAGCAGAGGCTTATTGCCACGTTGCGGTACCTGGTGACTGGGAGGAGCCTGCAGGACCTCAAGTTCTCGACAGACATCTCTCCCCAGGCGCTTGGGATCATCATACTGGAGACGTGTTCTGCCATCATACAAGTGATGCAGGAGGAGTATATTAAGGTAAGTTTCCTCCTTTAACATCACAATCTATGTCTTTAACCACTTGCTTACTGGGCACCTTCCTGCCCAGAGCAATTTTCAACTTTCAGCACTCTCACACTTTGAATGACAATTACTCAGTCATGCAACACTATACCTAAATGATTTTTTTGTCCTTTTCTTCCCACAAATAGAGCTTTATTTTGGTGGTATTTGATAACCTCTGGGTTTTTTTATTTTTTGCGCTATTAATAAAAAAAGACCGAAAATTTAAAAAAAAAAGATTTTTTCTTAGTTTCTGTGATAATTTTTTTTTCAAATTATTAATTTTTCTTCATAAATGTTGGCCACAATTTATACTGCTACATGTCTTTGATAAAAATAACCCAACATTTTTCGAAATTATTTGGTCTGTGTGAAAGTTTTAGAGTCTACAAGCTATAGTGCAAATCATAATAAATTATCACATATGATCACACCCGATGTACTGAAGGCCTATCTCATTTCTTGAGACCCTAACAAGCCAGGAAAGTACAAATGCCCCCCAAATAACCCCTTTTTGGAAAGTAAACATTCCAAGGTATTTATTAAGAGGCATGGTGAGGTATTTGAAGTTGTAATTTTTTCCCACAATACTTTGCAAAATTAAGATTTTTATTTTTTATTTAAAACTGTTCTCAAAATTGTCATTGTAATAGCTTATTTCTCTCACATGGCATGTGCATACCACAAATGACACCCCAAAATACATTCTGCTACTCCTCCTGAGTAAAACGATACCCCATGTGTGAGACTTTTTCACTGCCTGGCCACATACAGAGGCCCAACATGCAGGAAGCGCCATCAGGGGTTTTAGAAGCATAAATTGCACATCTAACTAGTTGACTACCTATTACACTTTTGAAGGCCCTGGAACACCAGGACAATGGAATTACCCACAAAATGACCCCATTTTGGAAAGCTAACACCCCAACGTGTAATCTATGAGGCATAATGAGTCTTTTGAACGGTTCATTTTTTTCCAGAAGTTTTTGGAACACGTGGAAAAAAATGAAAACGCATTTTATTTTACACAAAGTTGTTCGTTTCTAAGATATTTCCAACACATAGCATGTACATAGCAAAAATGACACCCCAAAATACATTCTGCTACTTCTCCTGAGTACAACGATACCACATGTGTGAGACTTCTACACAGCCTGACCACATACAGAGACCCAACATGCAAGGAACACCGTCAGGTGTTCCAGAGACACATAGCATGCACATACCAAGAATTACACCCCAAAATACATTATGCTGAGCAAAGCGTAAACAAAAGATTACCTGTGGTAATAGTAGCGCAGTTCTACACAGCAGGATAGCACTGGTCCAGGCAGCAGGCAGGGACTTGGTCAGCAACTGCATACACAAATGTCCAGGCAGGGATACTGTCCCGTCAGGGTTAGTGCAGGTGGTCAGTTCATGCAACAGGCAGAGGCATGATGGCATAGGTCCTACAGGCAGCAGTCAGAAGTAGGGCCTCGTTCAGGACAGAATGGGGACAGGGGTAGAGGCTTCTCGCACCCAAATCTCTTTGAAGGCTCCGGGCAACCAGACCCTAATCTAGAATGAGAAAACAAAAAAAAAATGTTTTCTTCATCCAGAAAAACTTTTCTGGAGCCCCTCACATATGTGAGACCCCTGTGTTAAATCCCACTAGTCCAGTAGCAGGGTACAAGATCAGTCCAAGGGGCAGGCAAAAGGCATGGTCAAACAGTCCGAGGTCAGTTCCAGATCAGGCAGAGGCATTACAGAATCGTTGGGCAGAAGAATGGTCAAAAAACAAGCCGGGGTCAGTTCCGGTTCAGGCAGAGATATTACAAAATCGTTAGGCAGAATCGTGGTCAAAAAACAAGCCGGGGTCAGTTACAGAGCAGGCAGTGGCATAAGGGGTGTGAAGGTGTATGAAGGCAGGAACGGAGGATTAATAGTTTAGTTTGGTATGGTAAATCCGAAAACAGTCAGTTAGACAGAGGCCAGGCTGTGAAGGGCAATCGGCACACTGGAAAGATGTGTCTCTTCTGATTCCTTGACTGGTACACACCTTACATTTTTTTTGACGTCGTCGGCCTGTTTCTGTGGGAGGGACTCTACCGGGAAAATGACGCTCGGCGAGACGACTTAAAACATCAGATCGGATAGTTTGGGGTGGGCCGTTCGGGAAAATAAGGGCAGTGATAAGGTCCTCTTGGTAGCCAAGGAAGCGTTTGGGGTTTTGGGTGGAGTTGCGGTATATTACATACGAGTTGTATATGGCCAATTGAAAAAAATAAATGGCAACTTTTTTTGTACCAATGGTACGTCCGCCTTATGGCAAGATAGGGTTCAAGCATCTGGTCATTGAAGTCAACTCCGCCCATAAACAAATTATAGTCCTGGATGCATGTTGGCTTTCGGATGGTGGTGCCACGCCTTCTGCGGGTTTCAACAGCGGTGTCATTGTGGATGGTGGATAGCATATAGACGTCTCTTCTGTCCTTCCACTTTACTGCCAGGACCTCTTTATTTCGCATACTTGCTGATTCTCCTCTTTTTAGTTTTTTTTTTACAAGACTTTGAGGAAAGCCCTTCCGATTATTTCTGACGGTGCCACATGCTGGCGTCTTCTTCCGGTGCAGGTTGTGGAACAGGGGAAGGGAGGTATAGAAGTTATCCACGGACAGATGATATCCCTTTTCCAATAGGGGGGTGATGAGTTCCCAAACAATTTTGCCACTTGATCCTAAGTAGTCTGGGCAATTAGGGGGATTCAGCTTGGTGTCCTTGCCTTCGTACACTCTGAAGGCATACAAGTATCCTGTGACTCGGTCACACAATTTGTATATCTTCACACCATAGCGGGCTCTTTTGCTGGGGATGAATTGTTTTATTTGAAGCCTGCCAGAGAATTTCACAAGGGACTCATCCACACAGATGTGTTGGTCCGGGGTATACAATTAGGGAAATTTCTCAGAAAAATAAGTCAGTAAGGGCCGAATTTTAAAAAGCCTGTCGTGATTTGGGTGATTTCGGGGATGGCACTGGGTATTATCATTAAAATGTAGGAATCTCATGATGAGGTAGTATCAGGATCTTGGCATTACGCTGGAGAAGATTGGCATGTGATAGATTGGCTTTTTGGACCAAAAGGCACGTGAAGCGTTTTTTGGGTTGAGTCCCATACATAATGTGAGGCCTAAAGAAAAATTCAACTCCTCCACTGTAAGCTCTCTCCACTGGAAGGGACGGGCATAATAGGATGTGGGATTTTGTTGAATAAATTGCTGTGCAAATAGGTTGCACTGGGCCACAATTTCGGATAGCATGTCCTCTGTGAACATCAGGTTGAAATAATCGATTGGGGAAAAATTCTCCGTGTCCACTTGGACTCCTGGCTGGGCCGTGAAAGGGGGAATGTTGGCTTCTCCGGAATTTGGAGGAAGCCACAAGGGGTTTTGAAGGGCATAGGGAAGGCCGGCATGGGTCCTTTGCCTTTCTTGCCGAGGCACTGCGGTGCTTGTGGATGGCACTGCGGTGCTTGTGGATGGCACTGCAGTACTGGAGGATGGCACTGCAGTGCTGGTGGATGGCACTGCAGTACTGGAGGATGGCACTGCCTCCTGACCAAAACGCCTTCGCTTAGCGGGCCGGCTTTCTTCCTCCTCCGAGTCACTCAGTGTTCCGCTACTGGGGCCTGGCTCATAATTGACGTCCGAATCCGAATTGGAAATAGAATCAGAAAGAGTGAGCTCCATGTTGCTCTCGTTGGGCGTGGAAAGGATTTGGTATGCCTCCTCCAGGGAATAGGTTCTTTTTGACATGGTGGCGGGCACTGATTGGCGGCACAGGCACTGATGAGGTGAATCAGATGGGCACAGATGAGGTGGCACAGATGTGCACCGACTAATTGCACAGGTGGCACTGAGGCAGCAAAGATGAGGCGGCACTGATTGGCGGCACAGGCGGGCACTGATTGGCGGCACAGGCACTGATGAGGTGAATCAGATGGGCACTGATTGGCGGAGCATATGGGCACTGACTAATTGCACAGGTGGCACTGAGGCAGCACAGATGAGGCGGCACTGATTGGCGGCACAGGCGGGCACTGATTGGCGGCACAGGCGGGCACTGATTGGCGGCACAGGCGGGCACTGATTGGCAGCACAGGCTGGCACTGATTGGCGGCACAGGTGGGCACTGATGAGGTGGCACAGGTGGGATGGCACTGGGACAGTACTGGGATGGCACTGGGACAGTACTGGAATGGCACTGGGTTGGCACTGGGACAGTACTGGGATGGCACTGGGACAGTACTGGGATGGCACTGGGACAGTACTGGGATGGCACAAAATATCACTTTCTTTTACTGACACTGACACTTTGTATTTCACTCACAGATCCGTCTCTCTCCTCACACGCTGTCTCTGTGTGAGGAGGGAGAAGCGGCAATGAGAGATGATCTCATATGTTTACATTTGAGATCATCTCTCATTGGCCGCCCAGATCGCATAGCAAACGGCCACTCTGATTTGCCGTTCGCCACGATCTGTGATTGGCTGTGTCCAAGGGACACGGGCAGCACAGAATTTCCCCGCTGCGCGCTCGGGAGCGCGCGCGGGGAACGTCTTAGAGAGAGAGATGAGAGATGATCTCATATTTTTACATTTGAGATCATCTCTCATTGGCCGCTCCGATCGCATAGCAGTCATTCGACTGTAGCGCGGATCTCAACTAGTTAATGTATGCAAATGTCTTGTATTTCTTGCATTATTCCCTAATTACCATGATTGTAATATGCTGTGAATGTCCCCTTTGTCTCCATGCATGTTGTAAGCTTTGAATGGTCCTTTTGTGGCCTACATGCATATTTCCCTTCACTAACCTGTCCAGCATGCTATTCTAGGCCCAAACACACCTAGCCTAGTCTGTTTCCAACCTGATTTTTGTCTGCTTCATTGTAGTTCTGTCCTCCCCCCCCCCCCCCCCCCTTAAAATGTGTCCCAATGTATTTTTTCTCATTCAATTTTTTTTTCTGGGCCTAACCTAAGCTCAGCTAGAAACCCCCCCCCCCCCCCGGGCCTTTTTTTTGCCATGAAATACTCACTTCAATAATAAATGTTTTACTGATGTTGGACAAGGATGTCTTTTGTATTGTGATTGCAATGTTTATGTGCCAAAGTACTAATTTTAAATTTTTGTTTTACCCCACAGTTTCCCTCTACACCACAGGAATGGCAGACTGTGGCTTCCCAATTTGCCCAGCGGTGGGTCTTCCCAAACTGCAGAGGGGCAATAGACGGGAAATACGTCCGCATAGTGCCGCCACCCCATTCGGGGTCGTACTATTACAACTATAAAGGTTTTAATAGTATCGCGTTGATAACGGTGGTGTCGGCACAGTACGATTTTTTTGTATGTGGACGTGGGGAAGAACGGCCGGCTGTCTGATGGGGGAGTGTTCGCGCAGACGGAGTTTGCCCAGTGTCTACAGACTGGTGGCCTGGCACTACCAAGGGATGAAGACAATTTGGATGGACTCCCGTTTGTTTTTGTCGCGGATGAAGCTTTTGGCCTTGGACCTCACCTCATGCGGCCATTTTCCCAGAGAGCCCTAAACCAGGAGAGGAGGGTTTTCAATTTTTGGCTGGCCAGAGCCCGGAGGGTAGTCGATAATGGCCAGCCGGTTCCGCCTGTTCCAGACAGCCATACACATGGCGGAATATAAACTGAACACTATTATTTTTACTTGTTGCATTTTGCACAATTTTTTACGCAGGCACTCACAGACATACCTAACCAACATTGGGCCTGAGGCAGGACTACCTTCAGATACCTTTGTTGGCCTGGACATTGGTCGAACTGGCTTGGCCCCCCAATCTGCTTGTGATGCACGCGACAAATATGTTGAGTACTTCATGGGTAGGGGGGCCATTGCTATGCCAGACCATATTTCTTTCTAATTCGGCCCAAAAAATAAAGAATGTTTTTTTTTGGGTTGGGGTTTTATCCTGTGCACAACTTGTGCGTTTTTTAATTTTGCAAGTAAAAAAATATTATAATTTTTTTACGAAAACCAGGCTTTTTTCAAACAAGCAAATATCTACAAACAATGGAACTTACAAAGTTCAACCTTATTAGAAACACGTGTGATGGGGTGATGTCACCCCGGAACAAGCCAAAATTTGAAGATGGACACATTTTGTTGAGCAAAATGGTGATTTGTATCCTGACCCATGCCAAATGTCTACATGTGCTATCTACCATCATGGGTGATCAATGGATGTGTTTTGGGGGTGCAAACCCTTCCTCTCACCTACTTGAGTAGCAAGGAAGGGGTTGCACCCACAAAGCACAGACAATCGATATCCTGTGATGGCAGATAGCACATGTTGACACATTGGGGCTGATTTACTATTGAAGCTGCGCTGCGCCGGCACAGCAGCAGCGCAATGCAATTGATAAGTAAAGCCGCCGCCGAACTCACTGTTAAAGTCTATGGGGGAAATCTTAAGTGTTAGTTTTAAAGGCTAATCTGCAAGTTTTGTCCTAAAAAGTGTTTGGTGACCTCAGTCCTGCCCCAGGTGACATGTACCAATGTTTTTATTTTATTTTTTAAAACAGCAGTTTTTTCGGGAGCAGTGATTTTAATAATGCTTAAAGTGCAACAATAAAAGTGAAATATTCCTTTAAATTTCGTACCATGGGGGGCTGTAATGTCAGCATGTGAAAAAGCGCACTTTTCCTGTGGTTAGAACTGTCCCTGCACAAAATGACATTCTCAAAAGAAAAAAAGCCGTTTAAAACTGACTCGCGGCTATAATGAATTGTTGGCTCCCGGCAATTGCAGGAGAATTCATTCATAAAAAACACCAAAAAAAAGCGTGGGGGTCCCCCCAAATTCCATTAGAAGGCCCTTTAGGTCTGGTATGGATATTAAGGGGAACCCCGCCATCATTTTAAAAGTCTTCAGGTCTGGTGTGGATTTTAAGGGGAACTCCACCCCAAATTAAAAAAAATGGCGTGGAGTTCCCCCTAAAATCCACACCAGACCCCTTATCCGAGCACGTTGACCTGGCCGGCCGCAGAAAAGAGGGGGGGACAGAGTGCGCCCCCCTCTCCTGAACCGCACCAGGCCACATGCCCTCAAATTTGGGAGGGTGCTTTGGGGTGCCCCCCAAAGCACCTTGTCCCCATGTTGATGAGGACAAGGGTCTCTTCCCCACAACCCTTGCCCGGTGGTTGTGGGGGTCTGCGGGCAGGAGGCTTATTGAAATCTGGAAGACCCCTTTAACAAAGGGGCCCCCCAAATCCCGCCCCCCCCTGTGTGAAATGGTAATGGGGTACATTGTACCTCTACCATTTCACAAAAAAAAAAGTGTCAAGTGTAAAAAAAAACAAGAGACGGTTTTTGACAAGTCCTTTATTAACCACTTAAGGACCCCCGCACGCACATATACGGCCACAGAATGGCACGTACAGGCACAAGGGCGTAAATTTACGTCCCCGCCTAAATGCGGTTCGGGGGTCCCATCGGGACCCCCTCCGCGGCGTGCGGGGGTCCCCCTGGCTCCGGGAGCGATCCGGGATCTGGGGCCGAATGTCGGCGAATACCCGCCCCCCCGCGATCGCTCCCAGCCAATGGGAGCGCGCTCCCAACCTGTCACTTCCTCCTCCTGTGTTTACACAGGAAGGAGGAAATGATGTATTCTCTCATCGCAGCGCTGTTTCCCAGCGCTGCTGATGAGAGAAGACATCACAAGTAAGTGTGCACCAACACAACACTGACACACACTCACATAGGCATATTAACCCCTTGTGATCGCCCCCCCCACCCCCCTGTCACAGTGTCACTGAATGCAGTGATCTAATCACTGCATTTAGTGTCAGTGTGACAGGCAGTGTAAAAAACAGTTAGTGTTAGGTTCAGGATAGCCCCCCCCCCACCCCCCTAATAAAGTTTTAACCCCCTGATCACCGCCCTAGTTAACCCTTTCACTCCCTATTGCCAGCGTCACTAAGCGATCATTTTTCTGATCGCTGTATTAGTGTCGCTGTTCCCGCTAGGTAGCTATTTTTTTTTATTGCGATTTTTTTTTTTACTAAAGACATGTGGCTAAATAAATTTTGGCCTAAATGTTTGACTAAAATTTAGTTTATTTGATTTTTTTTTTAACAAAAAGTAAAAAATAGTGTGTTTTTTTTCAAAAATGTCGCTCTATTTTTGTATATAGCGCAAAAAATAAAAATCGCAGAGGTGATCAAATACCACCAAAAGAAAGCTCTATTTGTGGGAAGAAAAGGACGCAAATTTTGTTTGGGAGCCACGTCGCACGACCGCGCAATTGTCTGTTAAAGCGACGCAGTGCCGAATCGCAAAAACACCTTGGGTCATTTACCAGCGTATTGGTCCGGGTCTTAAGTGGTTAATATCTTCTTTCTTCTCCTTCTTGTCTTCTTTCCTTTGGGTTTCTTCCTCCATCTTCTTCTTCCTCTGCTTCTTTCTTGGGTCTTGTAGTGCCGCATCTTGACCGGTGTGTTCTTCCATCTTCTTCTCCTTCCGCTGGCCTTCTCGTCCGCATCTTCTCCTTCTTCCTCTTCGCCGGAGGCGCCGCTTCAAATTGAAATCCCCGCCGTATGCCGGACCACGCCCCCCTCTGTCGCCACGGGCAAACTCTTAGGAAAGTCCCCGTGTGGTGCATGTGCGTCAGAGGGGGACGTGGTCACATAAGCGTCAGCTGGTGGGCAATTCAATTGGAAGCTTGCGCGCGGCTTCTTCTTTGCCGGAGGCTCGGCTTCCAATTGAATTGCCCGCGATCTGACGCTCATGTGGCCACACCCCCCTCTGACACACATGCACCACACGGGGACTTTCCTAGGAGATTACCCGTGGCGTCAGAGGGGGGCGTGGTCCGGCACACAGCGGGGAATTCAATTGGAAGCGACGCCTCAGGCGAAGAAGAAGATGCGGACTAGAATGCCAGCGGAAGGAGAAGAAGATGGAAGAACCCGCCGGTCAAGATGCGGCACTACAAGACACAAGAAAGAAGCAGAGGAAGAAGAAGAAGATGGAGGACGAAACCCGAAGGAAAGAAAAAAAGGTGGAAAAAGAGATGGAAGGAGAAAGAAGATATTAATAAAGGACTTGTCAAAAACCGGCTCTTGTCTTTTTTTACACTTGACACTTTTTTTTTCGTGAAATGGTAGAGGTACAATGTACCCCATTACCATTTCACACAGGGGGGGGGGGATCTGGGGGGCCCCTTTGTTAAAGGGTTCTTCCAGATTTCGATAAGCCTCCTGCCCGCAGACCCCCACAACCACCAGGCAAGGGTTGTGGGGATGAGGCTCTTGTCTCCATCAACATGGGGACAAGGTGCTTTGGGGGGCACCCCAAATCACCCTCCCAATGTTGAGGGCATGTGGCCTAGTGCGGTTCAAGAGAGGGGGGGTGCACTCTGTCCCCCCCTCTTTTCTGCGGCCGGCCAGGTCAACGTGCTCGGATAAGGGGTCTGGTGTGGATTTTGGGGGGGACTCCATGCCATTTTTTTTTTAATTTGGGGTGGAGTTCCCCTTAAAATCCACACCAGACCTGAAGGGCCTGGTATGGATATTTGGGGGGAACCCCACGTCATTTTTTTTAAATGACGGCGGGGTTCCCCTTAATATCTATATCAGACCTGAAGGGCCTTTAATGGAATTTGGGGGGACCCCCATGCTTTTTTATTATTTTTATGAATGAATCTTCTCACAATTGCCGGGAGCCGACAATTCATTATAGCCGCGAGTCAGTTTTAAACTGCTTTTTTCCTTCAGAATGTCACTTTTCACATGCTGACATTACACCCAGGGCCGCCATCAGGGGGGTACAGGCAGTACACCTGTAAGGGGCCCGGGGGTCCAGAGGTGCCCAGGTGCCTGGAGGCCCCCAGGGCCCCAGATGGTAACCCCCCCTCTTTAAAAAAATAAATAAAATTAAAATATATTTTTTATTAAAGGGGCAATTTTTTTGCCTTTATTTTTTTAGCAGTCCGGAGGTCCCCAGGGGCCCAGAGGCCCCCAGGGCCCCGGGTGGCAACCCCCCATTTTTTCATTAATTTTTTATAAAAAAATATATTTAATATATATATTTTTTTTTATTAAAGGGCCAATGTTTTTTTTTTGGGGTCTGGGGGTCCCCAGGGGCCCGGAGATCCCCAGGGCTCCAGATGACAACCCCCCCTTTTTTTATAAAAAATAAAAAAAATGTATATATTCTTTTATATATATATATATATATATATATATATATATATATATATATATATATATAAATATTATTATTATTAAAGGGCCCAGTGGGCCCCAGATGACAACCTTTTTTCTTATAAAAATGTTTTAAATGTTTTATATTTTATTTTTTATTTTTTATATATAGATATATTTTTAGTAAAAGGCTCAGAGGTATTCATGAATTAAAAAATAACAAAGCAGTAAAGCTAGCCCAATTTTTAGGGATAATGTGAAAGATGATGTTACACCAAGTAAATAGATACCTAACTTGTCACGCTTTAATATTGCGCACACTCATGGAATGGCGCTGAACCTCGTTATTAAAAATCTCCATAGGCGACGCTTGACTTTTTTTTCAGGTTACCAGTTTAGAGTTACAGAGGAGGTCCAGTGCTAAAATGATTGCTCTCGCTCTAACGCACACTATGATACCTCACATGTGGGGTTTGAAGGGTGTTTACATATGTGGGTGGGACTTGCATGCATGTTCGCTTCTGAGTGCGAGCTACTAGGGACAGGGGCATTTAAATTTCGATTTTTATTTGTTTTTTGTTTTTTTAACATAATATTTTTGCATTTTTTTGTCCCTTTTTTTGTATTAATTTTCACTTTTCTTCCTATTACAAGGAATGTAAACATCCCTTGTAATAGCACTAGTGTGTGACAGGTCCTCTTTATGGAGAGAGGCAGGGTCAATAAGACCCCACATCTGTCCTCCAGGCTGGAAAGCATGGAATTGGAAAAAAAATCAAAAAAACACTGATCTTGTGCTTTCAGCTGCGATCATGTTCATTCAGCACAGTGGTGTAGTGTATAGCACGTTCACCTAGCAGCAAAAGGGTTGCTGGTTCGAATCCCGCCCGTGACACCATCTGCCTGGAGTTTGCATGTTCTCCGTGTGCCTGCGTGGGCTTCCACCCACAATCTAAAAACAGGCTGTAAATCGGATCCTGTCTAAATAAGCCCTAATATGCAGTAGGATATTTAGGTTTTGTGCTCCCCTAGGCCTGACCAAATTTCTGCACCCCCTAATAGAAAAATGACCCACCATTCCTCTCAAGGCCACACCCTGTTTTTTTAGGACCCGCCCAGGAATTTTCAGGGGACACACACAAGTTCTGTGGGGGGGGGCACAGGAGTCCCTTAATTTGCCTAGTTTTTCTATCACTTCCTGTTTGGCTATGGGGCAGGAAGTGAGGGCCAATCTCCCCAAACGGACAGGGATAATACAAAATAAACTGACAGGGCTTATAACCTTTCCCCCCAACTCTATCCAAAATGAAAGAAAACAAAAAAAGTAGTGTTGATTATAGTTCCAGTTTAACCCCAAATTTCAGATAATTTTATTGAAAGGCCTAAGAAAATATAACCATGCCAATAGGCCAGGATCCAGCGTTGCTAATATGTATGAATGTTTGTTAGGGACCCCCACAAACACCACCCAATGTAAAATAAACTATTTTCTTGTTTGTTTTGGGGATGCCTGCACCCCTGATAGGGTAAAGACACCTCACAAATGTTGTAACTTTCTACTTAATTCATTCACTTCCTGCCACATAGCCAAACAGGAAGTGAGGGTAAAACCTGATTAATGTCTTGTTGGGGACACACAGATAAATCTAAATAGTTTCCCATTATGGAAATTGCATTTTGCTGTGTACATCCCAAATTAGTAGGGATCTTGGACTTTGGGGTCCATTTACTAAATGCAAATCCACTTAACAAGTGGACAAGCAAGGAAGAAAAAAAAACTTGGCGGGATTGGATGTTAAAACCATCAGTGCTTCCCTTCTGATTTTCATTGACTACGCTTCTACTGCAGAGCGGCTTTGCCTTTACTAAACCCCAAACTAACTAATCATTTGGGGTGTACACAGCAGTGCAATTTGCTTAATGGGGACACTAGTTAGATTGACCTGTGTGACAGGAAGTGAAGCCAATTTTAAGAAAAGGGACATAAAGCCCAACCTAAAAACACAAGCAGGGGTTCTAACACTCAAACACCCCAACAGGCCTTGTTTGCAGGTTTTCCTCCATCTTGCACATGTGCTTTAAAAAGACAGTCTGGCCATAAATTCTAGGAAACAATACTTACCGCTTTGTCTTTCCTTTGAGACAAAGTGAGACAAATCACACTTGATGGTTTAGGCCCAAACTATTTCAGCTGCAGCTGTTAAAATCCGTAGCATGAAAAAAATATCACAAAACAAACTTCAAATTTGAAAGTTATTTTAATGGTCCACAAAACAAGGAAAGCAAAACAAAAAATTAAAAATAAACACACAAACAAAAAAAAAACATAAAAACCAAAAATATACCTAGGTTTATTTCAGACAGTAATTGGAATATTGAAAAATTAATGTAGCGCCAAAAAGAAAAATTCCACTTGTGGAGTGGAAAATGGAGACAGGAACTCCAGTCCTCCTTCCCACTAGTGTTAGGGGCGTCTCTCCCTTAAGTGATAGTTGTATATCAAAAGTGAAAAAACAAATGAACAAGTATGGCCGTGATCTGCCCTACCATAAAAACAAAACAACACAAAAAAAACACAAAACTTTTACAAGTATTGATAATGAAATCCGTGCTTGCACAAATAGTGTAAACAAAGGCCCCAAGTGTCAAAACTTGGACCGATAAATATTAATCTGTAATAGTGATCACAGTAACACGTCCAAACCAATGTGCACACTCAAGTGAAAGGGGGTGGTGAGTATACTAGATTTGTATGATCAAACACCATCTATGGAAAAGTTCATGAGCCTAAACAAGGTCTCCACAGGACGTCGACACTGGGTCCTAGAGATAGTCCTAAAACTGGAAAAGGTAAGTCCGCCCACTCTATGGGTCTTATGAACAAGACCTTTCTTCCCACGGTAGATGTAAACAGGTTCATGCACTTCAGAAGATGACATCCAAAAGTGTGGTAATGTAGGAATAATGAGGTACTCTTACCAGATTCTGTGGACCCGTAACTTACCATACGGTGGAGGGTCTATAGAGCATGGATCAATCCGTGGCTGACTCCTCTTTGTCCTCTCCGTGATGTCATCAAGGAAATGTCAGGATCCAGAGGGCCTCCGGTGTTTGAAGATAGTATTCACGATCAAGAGTATAGAGATGTGACTCCATAAACCGAGAATGGTGTATTCAATCAGTGAATAGTCACACCCAAAAAAGAGAAAAAATTCTCATAGTGTGAAGATGTATAAAAATGTATTAAAAAACAAAATAAAAAGTATAAAAATATATAAACAGTCCCACAGCAAAATGTCACACTCCAATCCAAAAAGAATATAAATATAAATTGGTCCCAATGGGAAACCACATCACAGATAAAAATGCACTTTAACTCCACCACCTTGGATAGGTAGGAGTATATCAAAAGATGTGCAAAAGGTTGGGAATGAACCCAGCGTACCCCAGGGTACATTTTGAGGCAAAAAAAAACCCAGCTTAATTCTTCTGTGTGTCCGAGTATGCCCAGTTCACTCGAGATGCATTAACAGAATCAAAGCTGCAATTGCGGATGAAAGCATGAGAGCTGTTTTTTTTGTTTTTTTCCCCCTGAACTGATGCTTTCCAACCTGAAGGGGAGGTCTTATTGAATTTTTACGTAACAAACATGAATACGAATAATTAAAATGCCCCTGTCCCTAGTTGCTCACAGTCAGAAGCGAACAAGCACAATTTTTTTTTTCAGGTTACCAGTTTAGATTTACAGAGGAGGTCTAGTTCTAAAAGTATTGCTCTGGCTCTTACGCACGCTATGATACCTCACATGTGTGGTTTGAACGGTGTTTACATATGTGGGCGGGCCTTAAATGTGTAAGTCCCGCGCACATATGTAAACACCGTTCAAACCCCACATGTGAGGTATCATAGCGTGTGTTAGAGCGAGAGCAATACTTTTAGCACTAGACCTCCTCTGTAACTCTTAACTGGTAACCTGAAAAAAAAAAAGTGTTGCCTATGGGTATTTTCAAGTACTGAAGTTTGGCACCATTCCATGAGTGTTTGCAATATTAAAGCGTGACATGTTAGGTATCTATTTACTCGGTGTAACATCATATTTCACATTATGGCCATAAATTGGGCTAACTTTAGTGTTTTCTTAATTTTTAACCACTTGAGCCCCAGACCATATTACTGGTCACTGACCGGGCCAGTTTTTGCGTTTCGGCACTGCGTCATTTTAACTGACAATTGCGCGGTTGTGCGACGTGGCTCCCAAACAAAATTGGCGTCCTCTTTTCTCCCCCACAAAATTGTTTTTTTTTTGTTTTGGTGGTATTTGATCACCTCTGCGTTTTTTCTTATTTTTGCTCGAACCAAAAATATAGCGACAATTTTGTAAATAAAAAGACAACTTTTTTACTGTTTGCTATAATAAATCTCCCCAAAAATATATATAAATAAACTTGTTTGCCCTCAATTTAGGCCGATACGTATTCTTCGACATATTTTTGCTTAAAAAAAATCGCAATAAGCGTTTGATTGGTTTGGGCAAAAGTTATAAATAGGGGTTCGTTTTATGGGTTTTTTAGGAATATCTTTTTGTTTTACTAGTAATGGCAGGGATCAGTGATTTTTATGGCTACTGCGACATTACGGCGGACACATTTTTGGCATTTTTCTAGCGACCAATGGTATACAAATGCATTGCTTACTATAAAAATGTCACTGGCAGGGAAGGGGTTAACACTAGGGGTGAGGAAGGGGTCGATTATGTTACCTGGGTGTGTTCTAACTGTAAAGGGGGTGGGACTGACTAGGGGAAATGACAGATCGCTGTTCATACATTGTATGAACAGACGAGCAGACACCCCCCCCCCCTGACAGGACCGGGATAAAGGGGAACTCCACACCAAATAAAAAATAAAAAACGGCGTGTGGGTCCCCCTCCAGGTGCACAACAGGCTCTTAGATTTGGTCTGGAACGTAAGGGTTTAAACCTACGCCAAAAAAAGGCGTGGGGTTCCCCCCCCCAGATCCAGACCAAACCCTTATCCCAGACACGCAGTCTGGCCGGACAGGAATGGGGGTGGGGATGAGCAAGGGCCTCCCCTCCTGAGCCGTACCAGACCGCATGCCCTCGACATGGGGGAGTGTGTGCTTTGGGGGAGGGGGGCACTGCCCCCCACTCCAAAGCACTCTTGTCCCCATGTCGATAGGGACAAGAACCTCTTTCCGACAACCCTGGCCGTTGGTTGTCGGGGTATGCGGGCGGGGGGCTAATAAGAATCTGAGAGCCCCCTCTAATAAGGGGGCCCCCAGATACCGGCCCCCCACCCTATTTGAATGAGTATGGGGTAAAAGTGTAAAAATAAGACACCACACAGAATAAAATAATTTATTAGTCAGCTCCGGGGGTCTTCTGCCGGGGCCCCCCACCACCACCCCATTGGGCCCCGGGCTTCGCCGTTTTTTGCCGGGGGGGGGGCGACACCCACCGATGCTCTCCGCCATGTTCGGCCAGGCCCCCACCCTAAATTAAGCTCTTTTACATTCGGGGGGCCGGCGGAAAATGGCGGAGAACAACAGGGGGCGTCGCCCCTCCTCGGTCTTCTAGCCATCTTCTGCGGGGGGCTCCTGCCACCCGCGGGCTTCTGGCTGACTTCCGCCAGGGGGTGCACATACCCCCCCCCGGGCTTCTAGCCGTTTTCCGCTGGGGGGTGCTCCAGCCCCCACCAGACTTCTGGCCGTCTCCCGCCGGGGGGCGACACCCACCGATGCTCTAGCCGTCTTCTGCCGGGGGGGGGGGGGCTCCAGCCCCCCACCGGGCTTCATCATTTTCTGCCGCGGAGGAGTGACAACCCACCCCGGTCTTCGTCGGCTTCTGCCTGGCTCCTCCGCTGGGGCAAGGGCTTCTCTCCGCTGTATTCTTCCATTCAATGTTGACACAACGAGGTCCGGCGCTGAAATGCCGACGGAGCGGTGGGCAGCGACTTATATTGGCATAGGGCATGGGCATGGGGATGCACCATGTGACCTCAACCCATGTGACATCACTGGGCATGATGGGAATGTGATGTCACATGGGTTAAGGTCACATGGTGGCATCACCACGCCGGTGCCCTATGCCAATATAAGTCGGTTCCCACCGCTCTGTCGGCATTTCAGTGCCGGACCTCGTTGTGTCAACATCGAATGGAAGAAGGAGCCCTGGCCCCAGCGGAGGAGTCAGGCAGAAGCGGAGGGCACCGGAGAAGCCCGCGAGTGTCACCCCGCGGCAGAAGACAGCGGAGAGGAACCCTGGCCCCAGCGGAGGAGCCAGGCAGAAGAGGCCATCGAGAGCCCCCCCGGCAGAAAACGGCGAAGCCCGCGGCCCTCCTCATAAGCAGGAAGCTTCGTGGTGAAGGGGGTCGCGGCGGAAGACGGCGGTGAAGACCGGGTGGGATGTTCGACCCCCACCCCGGCAGCAAACTACGAAGCCCGCGGCCCTCCCCCATAAGCACGTGAGCTTCGTGGTGAAGGGGGCCGCGGCAGAAGACAGCGGCGGCGAAGACCGGGGTGGGTTGGCGGAAGACCCCCGGAGCTGACTAATAAATTATTTTATTCTGCGTGGTGTCTTATTTTTACACTTTTACCACCAGGTGAATGGGTAGGGGTACGATGTACCCCATACTCATTCACATAGGGTGGGGGGCCGGAATCTGGGGGCCGCCTTATTATCAACATATATGTTGATTGGACCCTTGAGCAATTTAATCTTGGGGCCCCCCATGCAATTTTGCTCTCCATCTGCTCGGAGACATCTCCAATATATATATATGTGAGAATGCAAAACATCTTTATTTTACTGTGTATCAGATCAGGCAATGATTGTGACTGTTGGACAGAGGTAATTAAGCAGTGTATCATCTCATCAATGCGGAGGGGCATGATATCTACACATGAATGGTGCCTGGATGAATGCTCTCATTATTTTTTCATATTTTAATGCCACTTATTTATTTAAATGTAAACACTAGGGGCCAGATTCATAACGTATTTACGTCGGCGTATCTAGAGATACGCCGCGTAAATACTAAGAATAGCCGGCGTATCTTTTTATGGTATTCAGAAAAGAAGATACGCCGGAATTCTGCTAATATACGAGCGGCATAAGTCTGTTACACCGTCTTATATTAGTTTCAATTTTACGCTGGCCGCTAGGTGGCGCTTCCGTCGCTTTACACATTGAATATGTAAATTAGGGAGTTATGCTGATTCCCGAATGTACTTGCGGCCGGGCGTCGTAGTTTATGTCGTTTGCATAAGCGTTATTTTGGCGTAAAGTTACCCCTGCTATAGGAGGCGTAGCCAATGTTAAGTATGGACGTCGGGACAGCGTCGAATTGTACGTCGTTTACGTTGTTTGCGTAAATCGTTCGGGAATGGGGCTGTACGTAAGTTCCGTTCATGTCGTTTACATTAACTACTAGCGACGTGATTTCACGAATGGGCACTGGGATACGTCCACGGATGCGCCGTTCAGAGAATACGTAAATTGTGAGGGGTCATGATTAATTTACATGAATCACGCCCCCACATTAATAATTTGAATTAGGCACCCTTACGCCGGACACTTTACGCTATGCCGTCGCAACTTATGGAGCAAGTGCTTTCTGAATAAGGCACTTGCCCATAAAATTTGCGGAGGCATAGCGTAAAGAGCATACGCTACGCCCGCAGATAATTACGCAGTTTTCTCTGAATCTCACCCAGGGTCTGCAGTTAATTCATCATTACACAACAATGGGGCAGAGCTGGGCAGCATTTTAGTGGCAGCAGGAGACACTGGGCCAGATTCACGAACAGTTAGGCTGGAGGATCGAGTGATCCGCCAGCCTAACTGTGACTTTGAGCCGGCGTTTCTGTTTTCTGTAACCAGAAAACAAGAAACGCCGGGTTGAAGTTCCGATGCGAGCAGCGTAACTGAGTTTCGCCATCGCATCATTACTTCAACTTAAAAATGGCGCCGGGGGCGTTCCCGCCGATTTACGCTCAAAAAATATGTTAATGAGCGGAAATCGGCAATTCACGATCGAATTCCGGCGCGACGCAATGACGATACGACGTTTCCGGACGGGATACGCGGCGCATAGATATACCTACATGGGGTTGGAGTATCCTATGTTAGGTATAGGCGTCGTCATCGCGTCGGGGAAAAAAAAAAAAAACGTCGCTTGCGTAAAACGGTCATGAATGGGAATGTGACGTCATTGACGTTCATTCACAGATTTTGGAGCATGCGCACGGGGATGTTTTGACACTCGACGCATGCGCAGTACGTTGGCGGCGGGATCGCGCGTAGTTAGCATACTACACGCCCCGTACCCGCCCAATTTGAATTCCGCCGGCTCATTTGCGATGCGCTGCCGCAACTTTAGGAGCAAGTGCTTCGTGAATGACAGCACTTGCTCCTAAAATTTCTGCAGCGCAACGCAAATGAGAAGCGTTACTCCAGAGCAAAGATGCTCTGGACTACCTGAATCTGGCCCACTGTGTTTAAAGGTCAAAAGATTGTGCTAAGATTCTGTCAATGTAAAAGCTGACCTAGTGTTTATATGTTTTTGGTTTTCTCTTCTAGAAATAGATTGAAGATGCAAAAATTGAATGATCCAGACAATCTGATGCGCTTCATCAATAAATATAGGGAGCTTGAGTGCCTATGGAACATCAGAAGCTCTAGTTTAGGGATGAGCTTCGCGTCATCGGCCATTAGATTGTTCGTCGAAAACGAACAAATCGGGTCGTTCGCGCCAAATTTGAATGGCGCGCAACGGTCCAGAATTCACTGCGGCGTTGCGCGCTGATGATTGGCCAAGCATGCACCATGACCCCGCATGCTTGGCCAATCACAGCGCCCAAAAAACGAAGAGACCTAATTGGCCAAAGCCTGGGTGCTTTGGCCAATTAGGGCTCAGGGCTTTAGCACACGCCCCACACTATAAAAGGCCGCCTCCCGGGCGGCCTCGTGTAGTGTGTTCCGGCTTGCTTTCAGAGAGAGAAGTCAGACAGACAGAGAGAGAGAGAGAGATAGATAGATAGAGACACAGGGCCAGATTCACAGAGCCATTACACCTGTCTAACTGGTGTTAGACTGGAGTAATTTCAAATTGCGCGCGTTTTCTAGCTAGTCGAAAACCTCAAACCATGAATAGACGGCTGCGGGCTTCAATTCGACTCTATTACGCGTTAGTACGCATTCGGATCTACGCTGCAATAAAATTGCGGCCACTGGGTGGACTTCCCGTCGTTTTCTGCGTCGGGTTATGCAAATGAGCTTTTGCCGGCGATCCCCGAAATTACGATCTTCTATCGCAATCTCTTACGGCACCTTTAGTCATCTTTTATTTGCGTAACACTATACCAGCTTTTTGCTGCCCTAATATTAGACAGCCCATGTTAAGTATGGCCGTCGTTCCCGCGTCAAATTTCTACGTTTTCCGACGTCCTTTATTATTTTTTACGTAAGCCGTCCGGGAATAGGAATGTTCGCAAACGCCGCTACTCAAACAACGAATGACGTAACGACTTGATTTCGCGCAATGCACGGCGGGAAATTTCCGAAAGGAGCATGCGCAGTTCGATCGCCGCGGGGACGCGCTTAATTTAAATGCTTCACGTCCCTATTCGCGTATTTCGATTACGCGGCGAGAAATAGACTACGCCACCGTAGCGTACGGGCAAAAATCTACCAGGATTCGGTGTAGAGAGTTAGTGCCACTGTACGTGTGCTGGTATATACCACCTGAGCACAGATAGTGCCACTGTACGTGTGCTCCTATATACCACCTGAGCACAGATAGTGCCACTGTACGTGTGCTGCTATATACCACCTGAGCACAGATAGTGCCACTGTACGTGTGCTCCTATATACCACCTGAGCACAGATAGTGCCACTGTACGTGTGCTCCTATATACCACCTGAGCACAGATAGTGCCACTGTACGTGTGCTCCTATATAACACCTGAGCACAGATAGTGCCACTGTACGTGTGCTGCTATATACCACCTGAGCACACATAGTGCCACTGTACGTGTGCTCCTATATAACACCTGAGCACAGATAGTGCCACTGTACGTGTGCTGCTATATACCACCTGAGCACAGATAGTGCAACTGTACGTGTGCTGCTATATACCACCTGAGCACAGATAGTGCCACTGTACGTGTGCTCCTATATAACACCTGAGCTCAGATAGTGCCACTGTACGTGTGCTGCTATATACCACCTGAGCACAGATAGTGCAACTGTACGTGTGCTGCTATATACCACCTGAGCACAGATAGTGCCACTGTACGTGTGCTCCTATATAACACCTGAGCTCAGATAGTGCAACTGTACGTGTGCTGGTATATACCACCTGAGCACAGATAGTGCCACTGTACGTGTGCTCCTATATAACACCTGAGCACAGATAGTGCCACTGTACGTGTGCTGCTATATACCACCTGAGCACAGATATTGCCACTGTTCGTGTGCTGCTATATACCACCTGAGCACATATAGTGCCACTGTACGTTTGCTGTTATATATCACCTGAGCGCATTTGGTGTCACTCCGCTTGTGCTGTTACATACCACCTGAGCACTTCAATATGTCTGGAAGGAGAACAAAGAGAGGCAGAGAGTCATGAGGGCAAGCAGGCTCTGCATGTAGAGGTAACGCTGGTAGTGGATGTGGTGCATCCTCTTCAGCCCATGGCCGTGGCCGTGGCCGCTCGTCCTTCTTTTCGGGAGCTGGCCGTGTTGAACCTCAACATGCAGAGGAATTAGTAGAGTGGATGACCATCCTCCTCATCCTCCCTCACACAGACAGATCAAAGTTTATCTGGCAAAGCAGCTGCCAAGGCGTCCTCTTCCCTCTGCACAATGGCTTCACACAATACTTCCCTAGTACCACCATGTCCTCCTGAGGAGTCCCCCGAACTGTTTCAACACAGTGTGGAGTACATGCTGCAGGAAGATGTGCAGCGTTTTGAAGACTTCAATGACGGAACACTGATAGAGGAAGGCATTGATGTGAGCCCAGGGAGAGGGGGTGGCCGAGAGGGACAGCAATTTGTCAGTGATGATGTTCCCCCAGCTGGAGCATACTGCCAGGTTGTTGACAGTGATGAGGAGGGAGGGGATGATGAGGTCACTGACTCTACCTGGGTGCCTGATAGCAAAGAGGAGGAGGACGACGAGGCACAGGCACATCTCCAAAGAGGCAGGATGCCCTCCAGGGGTCAGCTTATGGTCACACCCACTGCATTACAGCGCACATCTACGGCGCTTGTGCATGGCGCTGCTGTGTCTGACCGGTACAGCAAAAGTTCTTTGGTGTGGGCCTTTTTTGAAACATGTCCACAAGATTGTACCTTTGCTATTTGCAACTTATGTCGCAAGCGTATCTCGCGTGGCCAAAACATCAACCGCCTGGGCACCACATGCTTGTCCAGACATATGTCGACCTGCCATGCAGCTCGTTGGCAAGCACACCAGAAAGACCCACACCAAAGACAAAAGCGTACCCCTCTTGCCCTTCTGGGACCTCCAACCCCAGTAGACCCCCAGTCCTTTCTGAAGCCTGCAGTGAAGGTGTAGAAATAGGTGTGTCACAAGCTAGTAGTAGCGGCCAATCTACTGATAGTACCAGGCAAATTTCCCTGCCCCAGCTGCTGCAGCGCCGAAAGAAGTACAATCCCAGCCATCCACATGCTCAGCAGTTGAATGCTAGCTTAGCGAAATTGCTAGCACTTCAACTGCTACCTTTTCAGTTGGTAGATTCTGCCCCCTTCCGTAAGTTTGTGCAATGTGCAGTACCTCAGTGGCAAGTACCAAAACGGAAGGCTATTCCGGCTCTCTACCAGCATGTGGAAGGCAATGTCCATGCCTTGCTGGACAGGGCGGTCAGTGGTAAGGTGCATATTACCGCTGACTCATGGTCCAGCAGGCATGGACAGGGACGTTACCTGTCTTTTACGTTGCATTGGGTGACTCTGCTGGCAGCTGGGAAGGACGCAGGGCAAGGTCCAGTAGTTTTGGAGGTTGTTCCGCCACCACGTCTCCAAAAAAATACTACTGCTTGTGACACACCTCTTTCCTCCACCCCCTCCTCTTCTTCTTCCTCTGTGGCCTCTTCATGTGGGGATGTTTTCTCCGAACCAGCCGTGCTCCGTAGGCGTACGAGGGGATACGCAGGAATGCAGGCCAAGAGATGCCATGCGGTGCTAGAGCTGGTGTGCTTGGGAGACAGGAGCCACACTGGGGAAGAGGTTTTGTCAGCTCTGCAGGGTCAGGCTGAGAGGTGGTTGACGCCACGCCAGTTGAAGCCTGGAATGGTGGTCAGCGATAATGGCACCAACCTCCTCTTTGCCCTGCGACAGGGAAAAGTCACCCACGTGCCCTGTTTTGCACATGTCCTCAATTTGGTGGTGCAGCGGTTCTTGGGCAGGTACCCGGGCTAGCAGGATGTCCTGAAGCAGGCCAGGAAAGTCTGTGTGCATTTCCGGAGGTCATATAATGCCACTGCTCGGCTGACTGACCTCCAAAGGGAATACAACCTGCCCAAGAACCGCCTAATTTGTGACATGCCCACCAGATGGAACTCAACGTTGGCCATGCTACAGCGGCTGCACACGCAGCAGCGGGCCATCAATGAGTACCTGTGCCAATATGGCAGCAGAACTGGGTCAGGGCAGCTAGGTTTTTTTTCCCCACGCCAGTGGGCCTTGATCAGGGATGCATGCACTGTCCTGTCACCATTTGAGGAGGCCACGAGGATGGTGAGCAGTGACAGTGCATGCATCAGTGAGACTGTCCCTCTTATTCACATGTTGGAGCACACGCTACGTGGAATAATGGACAGGGCCCTTGAGGCAGAACAGAGGGAGGAAGAGGATGACTTCCTTACCTCTCAAGGCCCCCTTTACCCAGACAGTGGTCCTGCTTGCCCACCTAGGACACAGGAAGAGGATGAGGAGGAGGAGGAGGATTGTATCAGCAGCATGGAGGTGGAGCCTAGCACTCAGCAGCAGCAGTCTTCAAGGGATCATTTACAGTCCCAAGGAGCACATGGAGTTTTACGTGGCTGGGATGAGGTGCCCGTGGATCCTGTTGTCCTCAGTCACCCAGAGGACTGTGGCCCGAATGCCTCAGCAAACCTACGCTGCATTGCCTCCCTGATTCTGCAAAGCCTGCGTAAGGATCCTCGTGTACGTGCTATTAAGGAGAGGGATCATTATTGGCTGGTCGACTCTCCTTGATCTACATTACAAGAGTAAGGTTGCGGACCTTATGTTGCCATCGCAGAGGGAGCAGAAGATGAAACTTCTGCGGGAGGCCTTGCAGAAGGGTCTGTGCAATGCGTTCCCAGAACCGGGGGGATTACCAAACCTGGCTCTGGACAACGTCTTGCTGAGGCTTCGGTGAGTCACAGAAGGGTGGTGGAGAAGGTGGTCGTTTGACCGATGCGTTCAGGCAGTTTTTTAGTCCGCAGCCCCAAGGTCTGACCGGTTCCAGCAACCATCGCCAGCGTCTGCTTTACATGGTCCGGGAATACCTAGGGGCAAGATCCGACTTGGACACCTTCCCCACCGAAAATCCTCTGGCTTACTGGGTCTTGAGGATGGATCACTGCCCAGAGCTTGCCCAGTACGCAATTGAGCTACTGGCTTGCCCTGCATCCAGTGTTCTTTCAGAACGGACATTCAGTGCTGCTGGAGGCTTTGTCACTGATCACAGGGTGCGCCTCTCCACCAGCTCTGTTGATCGACTGACCTTCATCAAAATGAATCAGGCTTGGATCAACACCAGCTACCAAGCACCTGATGCTAATATTAATGAATAATATATTTTTTGTTGAAATGTCGGATCCCTTTTAGACTGCTGATGCTGAGTGACTGTCCTCTTATGCTGCTGATGGAATATCCTTCTCCTCCTCACTTTTCTTGCTGATAGCTAGTAAGAAATTTTGTGTTTCTGGGCTCCGCCACCAGTGCCTAAGGCACAATTTTTCAGCCCCTGTTTAACAGGGGCGCCTAATAACAATTTTTGTTGCAATACTTTGCACGTGGCTCCTTGTTGCGCTCCAATTGCAGTTATTGAGAGGGGTTGCAAGTGTTGTGTTGTGCCCAAGGCACAATTTTTCAGCCCCTGTTTAACAGGGGCGCCTAATAACAATTTGTGTTGCAATACTTTGCTTGTGGCTCCTTGTTGCGCTCCAATTGGAGTTAGTGGGAGGGGTTGCAGTGTTGTGTTGTGCCCAAGGCCCAATTTTTCAGCCCCTGTTTAACAGGGGCGCCTAATAACAATTTTTGATGCAATAATTTGTACGTGGCTCCTTTTTGCGCTCCAATTGGAGTTATTGGGAGGGGTTGCAAGTGTTGTGTTGTGCCCAAGGCACAATTTTTCAGCCCCTGTTTAACAGGGGCGCCTAATAACAATTTTTGTTGCAATACTTTGCACGTGGCTCCTTGTTGCGCTCCAATTGCAGTTATTGAGAGGGGTTGCAAGTGTTGTGTTGTGCCCAAGGCACAATTTTCCAGCCCTTGTTTAACAGGGGCGCTTAATAACAATTTTTGATGCAATAATTTGCACGTGGCTCCTTGTTGCGCTCCAATTGGAGTTATTGGGAGGGGTTGCAAGTGTTGTGTTGTGCCCAAGGCACAATTTTTCCGCCCCTGTTTAACAGGGGCGCCTAATAACAATTTTTGATGCAATAATTTGTATGTGGCTCCTTTTTGCGCTCCAATTGGAGTTATTGGGAGGGGTTGCAAGTGTTGTGTTGTGCCCAAGGCACAATTTTTCCGCCCCTGTTTAACAGGGGCGCCTACTAACAATTTTTGATGCAATAATTTGCACGTGGCTCCTTGTTGCGCTCCAATTGGAGTTATTGTGAGGGGTTGCAAGTGTTGTGTTGTGCCCAATGCACAATTTTTCTGCCCCTGTTTAACAGGGGCACCTAATAACAATTTTTGATGCAATACTTTGCACGTGGCTCCTTGTTGCGCTCCAATTACAGTATGTTTGAGGGGTGCCCTTTTTTCTAAAAAATTTCTTTCACACAACAATAATAGCCCCCCACCACCGCTAAAATATTTGACATAATGTTGCCACACAGAACTTGCGCAAGTAGCATTAATTACTTTTTTTTTTTGGTCCTTTCATGTTGTGCAGGGACATTTCTAAACATGTGCCACTACTATAGACACCCAGCAGGTGTGATATTTAAAGGAATTTTTTTTTTTTCACTTTAAGCATCATTAAAATGGCTGCTCCGCAAAAAACGTCTGTTTTAAAAAAACAAATTTCCATTGATACATGTTCCCTGGGGCAAGACCCGGGTTCTGAACGACGTTTTCCAACATTTAATTGAATTTTGGTCTTTAAAATGACCGTTTTTGAATTCGAACGTTCGGGTCCCATAGACTTCAATGGGGTTTGAAATGTTCGCGCGAACCCGCGGTCTGTTCGAACATTCTGGTGCGAACCGAACCCGGGGGTGTTCGGCTCATCCCTACTCTAGTTATCATAATCCAAAGGGCAACAATTGCCCAATTGAACACTTATATGCAGACCTGGATACCAGAGGTCACTTCCACCATGATTAGCAACAAAATCAATAACATCAGGAACGCTTACAATAAGCGTTTAAAAAAATCTGTGCTGCTCAGAGGTCAGGAGCAGCAGCAGGTGAAGGAAAGGAGCCCAAGCTGTGGTACTTTAAACACCTCAGTTTTTTAAAGGATCAGATTGAGGCCCGGGAATCACTATCCAGTCTTTCTGCCTCCCTTCCTTCGTGACGTTCGTCGGGACAGGGTATACCACAAACCTGTGACACCGCCATATTGTCGTTTCACAATGATTAGGTTTGTGGAATAGAGGAAAAGGTCTGCCATGGGCGGGCAAAGAGGGCGGTGTTTCATGCATGCACGGGGTATATAAGGAGAACGACGTGACTACTTTTGTTACGCGGAGTCTGGACGAGCGGAAGTGACGATTGGCAGAAACAAGGGTAAATCTGAAAATGGGGCCAGCAGAGGCCTATATAGATTTGAGCCATGGGATGGGTTTTTTTTATGTTGATTGGACCCTTGAGCAATTTAATCTTGGGGCCCGCCATGCAATTTTGATCTCCATCTGCTCGGAAACATCTCCAATATATATATATATATATATATATATATATATATATATATATATATATATATGTGAGACTGCAAAACCTCTTTATTTTACAGTGTATCAGATCAGGCAACAAATGTGATTGTTGGACAGAGGTAATTAAGAAGTGTATTATCTCACTAATGCTGAGGGGCATGATATCTACACATGAATGGTGCCTTGATGAATGCTCTCATTACTTTTGCATGTTTTAATGCCACTTATTTAGTGAAATGTAAACACAGGGTCTGCAGTTAAATCATCATTTTACACAACAATGGGGCAGAGCTGGGCAGCATTTTAGTGGCAGCAGAAGACACTGTGTTTGAAGGTCAAAACATTGTGCCATGATTCTAGAAATATATTTAAGATGCAGAAGCTAAATGATCCAGACTTACTGTTGCGCTTCATCGACAAATATAGGGAGCTTAGGTGCTTATGGGACATCCGAAGCCCGACTTACCATAATCAGAATGTCAGAAGGGCAACAATTGCCCAATTTGCCAAGTATATGCGGACATGGATACCAGAGGTCACTTCCATCATGATCAGCACCAAAATCAAAAACATCTGGAACAGTTACAAAAAGCGTTATAACCACGTGCATGCTTCTCAGAGGTCAGGATCAGCAGCAGATGAAGGAAAGGACCCCAAGCTGTGGTACTACAAACACCTCAGTTTTCTGAATGATCAAATTGAGGCCCAGGAATCACATTCAAGTCTTCCTTCCACCCTTCCTTCCAGCGTTCCCTCCAGGGTGCCTTCCACGGTTCCCCCCACCCCTGCAGAGTGTGCCGAGGAGGTGGCTGACATTGAGGAGCCAGATTTGCACATCTTCAGTCAGGTATTGGAGTTAACAACATATTCCTTGGCCTCAAATTATTGTTGGTTTAACAAGATGGTTTTTGAACCAAAAGGAAAGCTTGGATACACAAACAAAAGTCGTGGGCAGAAATAATTGTGTCAGGGATGCCAACTGCAGGGGTCAAAATGAGAGTATGTTCAATTTTCCAGAAAAAAATAAAAAACAGTCAAGAGCTTGAAAATGTGTGTGATTGATGAAGCCAAAAATAAAACCATGTCCCTTTTTTCTACAAAGGAAGAGATCAGTCAAGAGGAAGAGGAGGCTCCGGAATGTGTCAGCCAGGAGGAGGAAGGGGTGAGTGGTAGCCAGGAGGAGGCTGGGCTGAATGGCAGTCAGCAGGTGCCCAGGTCCACTGGCAGCACTGTATCACAGGTGCCTCCCCTCCAGATGCGCCCACCAAAAAAAAGGGAGGGGAAGAAGGGGCCTGCTGACTGAGACCACACATCTCAGTCCCGGGCCCAGTCTCCTCCTCCTGCTGCCACATTGTCACCACCTACAAGGGGCCGTGGAGGGAGCCATGGAAGGAACATGTCCTACATCTTGTCATGTCCTACATCTGCTGCTGCTTAAATGGTAAATGAAAACCATTTACCATTTTCCTTCCACCTCAAAAATATGCACCACTTTGTGTTGGTCTATCACATACAATCCCACTAAAATACATTTAGGTTTTTGGTTGTAACTTGACAAAATGTAGAAAACTTCAGAGGGTAAGAATACTTTTTCAAGGCACTGTATGTAGTCAATTTAAACAGTGATTTACATATATATTGTACATTAACATCCCTCTCTGCCTTTAAGGAGCTTACAATTGAAGGTCCCTAACTCAGATTTATACATACATATACTAGGGCCTAATTAAACAGGAGCCAATTAACCCGCCGATATTCAGAGTGTGAAAGGAAACTGGAGTATCCAGAGAAAACCCGTAAAGGCATAGGGAGAACATGCAAACTCCAGACAGGTAGCCATGGTTGGGATTCAAATCAACAACCCTAGTGCTGCCAGGTGAAAGTGCTAACCACTTAGCCACTGTGCTGCCCATACTGTAGTTCATTTGCTGAGCATAGCCAAAACAGGCTTGAGAAGAGCTGAAGAGGCATAAAAAATGAGAAAAATGTATCACATGTATTGGATCTACATACATCATGTAAATGTTGAGTCTTGTCTCTGCCCCCTTACTCTCATACCCGTAGCACTGCCCAGCAAGTGCAGTTATGATAAAAACTGCCCTGCCACTAAATGCATAAAAAGTGTTAAGAACTAGGGTTGAGCGAACCTGAACTGTAAAGTTCGGGTTCGTACCGAACTTTAGTTTTTTTTTGACCCGGACCCGAACAATTTTCTGAAAGTTCGGGTTCGGTGTTCGGCTATGTAATGGCGTGCTGCAGGGCAGCCAATCAGCATTTCTTTTACTTGTGTGACCTAGAAGCCATCACAGCCATGCCCACTAATGGCATGGCTGTGATTGGCCAGTGCAGCATGTGACCAAGCATGTGACCCAGCCTCTATATAAGCTAGAGGCACACAGCACAGCTCGTCACTCTGCTTTAGCTAGGGTAGGGAAAGGCTGCAGCTACTCTCAGGGACAGATTTAGATAGGATTTTCCTGCTTCAGAAATTGAATTACAATACTCAGCGATCGATCTACATAGCATTAGCTACATTAGGCAAAGGTTCCTGATTGTGCTTATAGGGAGGGAAATTAGTTAGTCCTACTTCAGAAATCTAATTGCAGCAGCACTGCATATGTTCCTGTCAGATACTCTGCATATTGCACCAGCAATGCATATGTTTCTGTTAGATACTCTGCATATTACACCAGTACTGCATATGTTCCTGTCAGATACTCTGCATATTGTACCAGCACTGCATATGTTCTTGTCAGATACTCTGCATATTGCACCAGCACTGCATATGTTCCTGTAACATACTCTGCATTAGCTACTGTAGGGAAAGGTTCCTGATTGTGCTTATAGGGAGAGAATTATATAGGGGTCAGTCCTACTTCACAAATCTAATTGCACCAGCAGTGCATATGTTCCTGTTAGATACTCTGCATATTGCACCAGCAATGCATATGTTCCTGTGAGATACTCTGCATATTACACCAGCACTGCATATGTTCCTGTCAGATACTCTGCATATTGCGCCAGCACTGCATATGTTCCTGAAACATACTCTGCATTAGCTACTGTAGGGAGAGGTTCCTGATTGTGCTTATAGGGAGAGAATTATATAGGAGGCAGTCCTACTTCACAAATCTAATTGCACCAGCACTGCATATGTTCCTGTCAGATACTCTGCATATTGCACCAGCACTGCATATGTCCCTGTGACATACTCTGCATTAGATAATTTAGGGGAAGGTTCCTGATTGTACTTATAGGGAGAGAATTAGATAGGAGTCAGTCATACTTCACAAATCAAAGTGCAGCAGCACTGCATATGTTACTGTGAGATACACCGTTTATATACTTTTCCTCTATTGTGCTATTCCAAAAACAACCATTCAGGTAATAAAAAAATTGCAGTGTTTCCTCCAGTGTTTCCTGCATATCTGTAGGTGTGAGATAAACACCTTAGCTAGTGTTCTTCTATTGTTGTATTTAAAAAAACAGGCATTTAGGGCAAAAAAATATATTTTACAGTTTTTCCTCCAGTTTTTGCAGTCTTGCCTGCATATTTGTACGTGTGAGATACACAATTTACATACTGTTTTCTATTGTGCTATTCCAAAAAACAATTATTTTGGACAAATAAAAAAAAATTGATGTGTTTCCTGTATATCTGTAGGTGTGAGATAAACATCTTAGCTAGTGGTCTTCTATTGTTGTATTCAAAACACAGCCATTTAGGGCAAAAAAATATTGTTTACAGTTTTTCCTCCAGTGTTTGCAGTCTTGCCTGCATATTTGTACGTGTGAGATACACACTTTACATACCGTTTTCTATTGTGCTATTCGGAAAAAAAAAAAATATTTTGGGCAAATAAATATTTTTTTGATGCGTTTCCAGCATATCTGTAGGTGTGAGATAAGCACCTTAGATAGTGTTCTTCTATTGTTGTATTAAAAAAACAGCCATCACAGACGGGGTGTGGTCTGAAGATGGCGGAGTAGAGACACACTAGCTCCTGAGCTCCTCCGCCCTCCCGCCGACTAACCAGAGAGAGAGGCTGAAAAAGTCCCTACAGACCGGGGAGACAAGCAGGCTAAATACCCTAAAGAGGAAACGGAAAAACAGCCCGGTGTATCTGGGATGAAGAGCGAGGGGAAACTGCCTAAGACTAGGCTACAGCCCGAGATTCAGCAGTTCTTCCCACAGACTAGAGCGGCAACAAACCGGAGCAGAGAGACTGAATCACGTGGGGAGGGGACGTGCTGGGAGTCCAGCGTACGGGCAGAGAGAAGCAGCAACACGGAAGCCCGAGGAATGTCCGCTCCCGGAGCGAAGGAGACGCCGAGTACACACGAGGAGCAGAGGCAGCCAAGCGATAACCTGCGAGAGGGACAGGAGCTGTCGGAGCTAGGAATGCTGAGAATGCTGCTGCATTCACTGCCCACTCGAGCGGACATACAAGCTCTCCCCAGGCGTGCAGACATGGAGGCGTTAGTAGCACAGATGGAAGAGACGCACCGCAGGGATCTGGAAACTGTACGGGGAGAAGTACAGCAACTGGCAGATAAGTGCACCCGTATTGAGACAGCCGGGGGAAGGTTAGAGGAGCGGGTCAACCACCTGGAGCGTATCCAGACAGTACATGCCTCTCAGGTAGATTTCTTGCAACTTAAACTAGAAGAAATCGAGGACCGTAGCAGACGTAAGAATCTGAGATTTAGGGGAATACCCGAAGCGATTGATAAAGAGGCACTCCAGAAAGCTATAGAGGCAATATGCCCCAAATTAGTGGACTCCCTCCCCCCTCAACCTCTTGAGTTCGAAATGCTGCATAGAGCATTAGGTCCCATATCAGTAAATCTGAACAGACCAAGAGATGTGATCGGCTGCTTCCAATATTTTTCACAGAAAGAACTTATAAGCCGGAAAGCATGGGAAGCAGGAGAGATCACATATGAAGGTTCTCGGATACAAATTCTACCAGATCTTTCCCGGGCCACTCTACAGCGGAGGGCAATGTTGCGCCCAGTATTGGACAAGGTCAGGAAGGCAGGAGGGACATATCGGTGGGGATACCCGATCGCTGTAATAATAAAGAAAAACACACAGTCATTCCATTTACAACAGCCCCTGGAGCTCCCTGAACTGTTTGAATTCATGGAGATGGAAATTATGGAGGTCCCGAATTGGTTACAACACCTTCCAGGCCCAACAAGAACAATAGGCACGGCAGGAGTGAGGGGGCAAATCCCCCCTAAAGACGGGGGAGGGGGGGGCCAACGGGGGCTTAGTAAGGAAGTAAAGAGTAGTCTGTGAAATGAAGGGAGGAAGGGAGGGAGAAAGGTCATTCCCTATTTACATTTTTCCCCTTTTTTTTTTTTTTGCCCGTCTCCTATATAAGTAGCAGGTCTGATTGGCATGTTGCGTCCCCCCCTTCTCCCCTCCCGCCCCCTGCTCCCCACCCCGGGTCTGCATTCTTGGCGGGGAGTGGGACCGGGGTCGGATAAGTCTGTGCCCCTTACAGATAGATGAAGGTGCTTGGTCCCTACAGGCCCCCCATTGCAATATATACCCTTTTTTTTCCCTCTCTCCTCCCCCCCCCCCGTCTGCCGCGCCACCCCGCCCGGGGCCCCCGCCGCCCAACAAGAGCCCCTTGTAGGGTAGTTGAGTTTTTTCCTTTTTTTTTTCTTTTTTTGGCTTTGACCCCCCTTGAGGGGGGAGATTCCCTCATTGGTATCACAGGTTGAGATTAAATTGTCACAAGGGACTCACAAGGGACTGCACAATTGAGATTGAACACTGTATGAGCACTGCAAATGAGTGTAATTGGAGATGGAGACATAGATTTGGGACGGGGGGAAGTGAAGAAGTGAAGAAGAGGTGGGGTTAATAAAGGGAATACAGCCACCAGGAGGCAGGTCTAGGAGGCAGGTTTTGTAAAGGAAAGAGAAAAGAGGGGAGAGGAAAAGAGTAGAAGGACAGATGATATAATATTTAAGGTGTAACCTGGATCTGCAAAGCAATGGGAAATGGGGGGTGGGGGACGCAGAGGTGTGGGGGGATTACATACAGAGGAGTGAATCGGCGATGGGGGGGTTGGGGGGGGGTGGAGGGGGCGGAGGGGGAGGGATATGACTTGAAGTAAGGGGGAATGATTACTTTTTCCTTTCTTTTTGGATTTGTATATTTATGGATCTGTACTCCCCTTCTAACCTGGAGACAAAATGATAAATAATGATCCTGAGAATTTGAGAGCTATGAAATTAAAGGACAAATGGAAGGATAGAGAAGGGAACAGATAAAGATGTGGAGTAGAAGAGAGAAACTGTAGGGAAACAAATGAGTCGGTGGGGAGGAGGGAGGGGAATAGGCCGGAGCTATCTTAGCCTAACTGACCAGCCCCTAGAATAGGTTAACGCCCGTCGGACCATTGGGAGGCGGTTGAAGGCGAGCGATCCCCTTTGGGGTATAGAGAAGGGTAGGTAGGAAGGGAGGGAGGAGGGTGGTACATTCAGAAGAGGGAGGGATAGGGTAAGTGAAGAAGGGGGGGGGGGGTTTTTTCTTTCTCCCCTCAGACACAGAGATGGAGGGAATAAAAATAACATCATTTAATGCGAAAGGGCTAAATACCCCAGAAAAACATAGGATGTTGCTGAATGACCTACGAAAGACAGGGACAGATATCGCATACATACAGGAGACACACTTTAGGAAAGGAGGATTTCCATTCCTTCAGAATAGATTCTATCCATGTGTATACCACGCAGCTAATCAGGAAGCAAAATCTAAGGGTGTCTCGATTCTGATCTCTAACAGAATCCCCTGGACATTAGAGAATAGTTACCTAGATCCAAAAGGAAGACTTATTTTTTTGAAAGGGAACATCGGGGGAATTAAAGTGACCCTGGCCACGATGTACGTACCGAATGTACACCAAGACGTGTTTATGAGGCAGGCAATATCGAAGTTGTTAGAATTCTCAGAGGGGAAACTGATTCTTGGGGGGGACTTCAATATCTCTTTGGACCCGAGAATAGACACCTCCAGGGGTACCTCGTCAACACCTGAGGGAGTCAGGAGGGGAATATTGCGGAAATTACAGGAAACCCAACTAGTGGATGTATGGAGGACACTCCATGGAGAGGAGAGGGACTATACCTTCCTCTCCAATCCACATCAAGTTTATTCCCGCATAGATCTGTTCCTGATACCCCATTATCTAATCTCTGAAGTGAGAGAGGTGTCCATCGGCAGTATAACGTGGTCAGATCATGCCCCGGTCAGCATGCACCTGTCACTGTCTGGTGGAGCTCTAGCCCAAGAAAGAAGGTGGCGTTTAAATGAAAGCCTATTACAAGACCCTGAAATCAGGGAAGAGGTGGCTAAAGAGATCACAGCCTACTTTCAAATAAATGACACACCCGGGTGTGACCCGGGAATGGTCTGGGAGGCGCACAAGGCAGTGATCAGGGGGGTTCTGATTAAGTTTGGATCAATTCGGAAAAAGAGGAGAGAATATCAGGTTAAAAAGTTATTAGAAGAGATTCAGAAACTGGAAATCCAACATAAAAAGACATTAGATCCCCAAATAGGAAGAGAGATAGGTCAGATGAGAAGACAGATCACAGAAATCTTACGATATAAGGCAAAAGCGATAATACAAAGGGGAAGGAGAGTAAATTATGAACTTGGAGACAAATGTAGCAAACTTCTGGCTGGGAAACTGAAGGAAAAAGGTCTTTCAACGTATATCCCACAAATTAAGGGGAGAGAGGGACAACTAAAGCGGAAGCCAAAAGAAATAGCGGAGGAGTTCGGTAAATATTATTCTACTTTGTATAACCTAGTACAAACACCAACCGCTACATCTAAAATGGAGGAATACCTTTCCTCAGTAAACTTACCGAGGCTTCCATCACCGGCTCGAGACAGTTTAGAATCCCCCATTACAATAGAGGAACTGAACATAATATTAAAAACAGTAAAGACAGGGAAGGCCCCGGGACCGGATGGCTATACAATAAAATATTATAAAGAATTTGCCAATTTGCTGAGCAGTCAGATAATAAAGGTCTTTAATGCGGTCGGCCTGGGCGCAGCATTCCCGCCGGACACATTGCTAGCTCACATTACGGTAATTCCAAAAGAAGGGAAAGACCCGGCGGAGTGCAGCAGCTACAGGCCGATCTCATTGTTGAACACCGATCTAAAACTGTTTACGAAGATTCTGGCAGCCCGGCTACAGATATGGCTTCCGGAGTTGGTAGATTTAGACCAGGTGGGATTTGTCCCAACTCGGGAAGCAAGGGATAACACAATAAAAGCTCTCAACCTGGTCCATTTTGCCAATGAGGGGGACATCCCTTGCGTGTTCCTGAATACAGATGCCGAGAAGGCATTTGACAGAGTAAACTGGTGCTTCCTTTTCTCCGTACTGCGGCGCGTGGGGCTGGGTGAGCGTATGATTAGATGGATTGGGAGTGCATATACGGCCCCACGTGCCGCAGTGAGAGTGAATGGAATATTTTCAAATCCCTTTAAAATCACGAATGGAACGCGACAGGGATGCCCCCTTTCACCCCTATTGTTTGCATTGTCCCTGGAACCCTTACTAAATAGAGTACGTCAAAACTTGGACATACAGGGAATACAAATAGGAGAGCAGATGCATAAGGTCTCCGCCTACGCAGATGATCTGTTGTTTTCTATATCTAACCCACATATTTCACTTCCCAACCTTATGAAAGAGATTGATAGTTATGGCGAAATATCAAATCTGAAAATAAACCAGACTAAATCTGAAGCGATGAATGTGGCAATGACATCGCAGATGAGTAAGACTATACAACAGAACTTTGGGTTTAAGTGGAAGAACGAGTTAAAGTACTTGGGCACCCGGATTCCAGTAAATTTAAAGGAAACTTTCAAAAAAAATTTCCCCCCACTTTTTAACTCTATTAGATCGCTGCTTGAGAAATGGCAAACTGGGTTACACTCATGGTTCGGACGAATTGGTATATTTAAAATGAGTATCCTGCCAAAAATGATGTATTTGTTCCAGGCCCTCCCAATAAATATACCAGCGGCGTTCTTCCAACAAATGAATACCCTAATGATGAAATTTATATGGTCAGGCAAAAGACCAAGAATAAAAAGAGAGTTGATGAAGATGCCCAAGTGCTTTGGCGGGATGGCAGTGCCAGATATTGCCAAGTACTACCAGGCGGCCCATCTGACAAGAGTGGTAGATTGGTGTAGACATGGACAGTATAAGCGATGGGTGGATATGGAACAACAGATCAGTAAGACCCCCTTGCGGAGAGCCCCCTGGTGCTATAGGGTACTACCAAGCAGAGTGAAGAAACATCCCACAATTGGCCCAACGCTGCGAATTGCAGCTAAGGTATGCCAGAATTCAAAATTTTCAACAAATCAGTCGCCCCTATTCCCTGTAATAGGAAACCCAGGTTTTACACCAGGACTAGAGGGAGATGTATTTAAGAAATTAAAAGGGAAGGGTATTGTACAGGCCTCACATTTTTTGCAAACAGAAAGTTGGCCATCTATTGAGGACCTAATGAGACCAGGGGGAAACTTTGAATTAAGTTTTTGGCAGGCACTTCAAGTAAAACACTATCTGAGATCGCTGGGACAGCCGTCCAATTTTCGGAGACAGTTAACAAAATTTGAGACATACTTTGAGGAGGAGGAACCAACATCGCGAGTGGTTTCTAGGATGTACAGAATGCTGATATCCCCTCAGGGGGATTATGTAATGCCGGGAATTAGGAGATGGGAAAGAGACCTGGGAAGGACCTTTTTGCCAACACAGGGAAAAAATATTATACATTTGGCATTGAATTCTTCTGTGTGTACGCGAACACAGGAATCTAATTACAAACTCTTAACCCAATGGTACTATACCCCAGTAAAGCTGCATATGTTCTCCACAGAAAACTCAGAGCTCTGTTGGAGATGTGGATTGGAGCAGGGAACTATGCTGCATATATTTTGGTCATGTGCAAAAGTAAGACAATATTGGTCAGAAGTCCAGAGAATCTCTCAAAAATTCACTGAATTCCAGATACCAGATGACCCGGCTTTTTTCCTGCTCCATCGCACACATATCCCGGTGCGGATATATAAAAAATCAGTTTTATGTCACATGATAAACGCTGCTAAAAGCGGAATAACCTTACAGTGGAGAGACACTAGATCACCCTCAATTATGAGATGGCTTAATAGAGTACGAGAGATAGGAGCAATGGAAGATCTAGTCCTTTCAGCACAAAATAAAAGAGAACAGTATGTGGAAACCTGGACAAGATGGAATACATTTATGTATTCCGAGGAGGGGAAGAAAATGTTGGAGGAGGAGAGTGAGGAGGACTAGCGGAGGGAGAGAATATAGAGAAAGGAGTAATAGGAAAGGAGGGAAGTACCTCCGTCTCCTGAATGAGGGGTTTTGTTTGGAGGGGGGGGGGGGGGGTTTTGGTAGGGAACGGGAAGGGAAGGTATAAAAGGACAAGGGTACAGAGAGGAATTAGGTGAAGGAGATATGTAAGTTAATTTAGAGAGTGGGACCGGAGGGTTCATGACGTTAGACTCACCAGTAGAATGCGAGGAGGAAGGAGAGACACGGAGAGGTCCTCCTGAGGGTTTACTCCCCCAGTGGCATTTTGTTTAGTCATTAGATGGTGGATATATATCTATTGTTTACTGTTAATTTGTTAATTGAACCTCTATGTTATGTTGATTCCTCTTTGAGACCTTGGATATAAAATAAAAATAAATAATATGAAAAAAAAAAAAAACAGCCATTTAGGGCAAGATCCTACATTTGAGAAATATGAAGAGAACGTCAAATAAGGGACGTGGCCGCTGTGGTGGTGCTGCTGGTGGAGCTCCTGTTGCAGGGAGAGGACATGGTCGATCTGTGCCAGCTACACGCACAAGTGAAACACCTTTCTCAGGTGCGAGTAGGCGACAGAGCCTGCACCGGTATTTGGTGGGGCCTAATCCGGCTCTACGAATGTTAAAGGCCAGGAGCAGAACAGGCAATAGTAGATTGGGTTGCTGACAGTGCCTCCAGTTCCTTCACATTGTCTCCCAAACAGTCTTGTGCTGAAAGATCAGAGTTGGCACCTTCAGCCGATGTCCATCAGTCTTTCACCTTACCCCCTTGCAAATCAGCCAAGCAGTCTGAGCCAAAATTAAGCAGCAGTTTCTTCTGCTTTTTGATGACTCTGTTAGCATGTTTTCCCAGGGCCATCCACCTAGCCCTGCCACAGAAGTGGAAGAGATTGAGTGCACTGATGCCCAACTACTTATGTTTCAAGATGAGTACATGGGGGGACCATCACAGCATGTCTCGGATAATGAAGAAACACAGTTGCCAAACGCTGCTGCTTTCGCAATTGTGCAGACCGACAAGGAGGGCAGTGGTGAAGATTGGGTGGAAGATGGTGTGCTGGACGATGAGGTCCTCGACCCCACATAGAATCAACCTCTTGCAGGTAACCCATTTAGTTCAGAGGAAAAGGCGGTGGTCGCACAGAGCCACCAGCACAGCAGAAGAGGGAGCAGGGTGCCAAAGCGGAGCGTTCTTTCCCTGGACAGTACACCTGCTACTGCCAAACGCAGCAAGAAACCAAGCACACCAAAGCCAGATCCAAGGAGTTCCCTAGCGTGGCAGTTCTTCAAACAATGTGCTGATGACAAGACACAAGTGGTTTGCACGCTGTGCAATCAGAGGCTGAAGCGAGGCATAAACGTTTTCAACCTGAGCACAACATGCATGACCAGGCATCTAAGTGCAATGCACAAGCTGCAGTGGAGGACACACCTCAAAAACCAAGAAAGGTCTCTTGCTCCTCCTGCTTCCTCTTCTGCTTCAGTCTCGGGCCTCTCGGCCTCTTCATCCACCTCTGTAGTGACAGTGCCACCTTCCACCCCACCTGGGTCACCAAACATCTCCACAAAGTCCCATGGAAGCATTCAGCTCTCTATCTCCCAAACACTGGAGCGGAAGAGGAAGTACCCCCCTACCCACCCGTAATCCCTGGCCCTGAATGCCAGCATTTCAAAATTCCTGGCCTTTGAAATGATGTCATTCCATCTGGTGGAGACGCAGAGTTTTAAAAGCCTGATGGCATTGGCTATCCCACAGTACATCGTGCCCAGCCGCCACTACTTTTCCAGGTGAGCCATCCCTTCCCTGCACAACCAAGTGGGGGACAAAATCAGGTGTTCACTGCGCAACGCCATCTGTGCCAAGGTCCACCTAACTATGGATACATGGACCAGTAAGCACGGACAGGGACGTTATATCTCCCTAACAGTGCACTGGGTAAATGGAGTGGCGGCTGGGCCTGAGGCGGACAGTAGTTTGGCGCATGTCCTTCCACCACCAAGGATTGCAGGGCACTTCAGTTTGCCTCCTATTGCTAACTCCTCCTACTCCGCTTCCTCATCCTCTACCGCTTCCTCATCCGATCAGCGTAACACATTTACCACCAACTTCAGCACAGCCATGGGTAAACGCCAGCAGGCAATTTTAAAACGTTTCTGTTTGGGGGAAAAACCCCACACCGTGCAGGAGTTGTGGAGGGACATGGAACAACAGACCGATGAGAGGTTGGCATCAGCGAGCCTCAAGCCAGGCCTGGTGGTGTGCGATAACGTGTGAAATCTCGTAGCAGCTCTGGGCCTAGCCGGTTTGACGCAATCCCTTGCCTGGCACATGTGCTGAATTTGGTGGTGCAGAGGTTCCTTAAAACTTACCCCGATATGCCACAGCGGCTGCAGAATGTGCGGGCCGTCTGTGCGCACTTTCGGCGTTCTCACCCTGCTGCTCGCCTGGCAGTGCTGCAGCGTAACGTCGGCCTTACATTCTGCAGTGTCTCCGCAACGACCACCGTGTTTCGCACATTTTAACAGGTGCTGATTACTGGGTGGCCACGCTGCTGGATCCCCCTTACAAGGACAATGTACCATCCTTAATTCCCTCACTGGAGCGTGATCGCAAGATGCGCGAGTACAAGCGCATGCTGGTAGACGCGCTGCTGGTGGAATTCGTACCTGACAGCGAGGGCACAGTGGAAGCACAAGGAGAAGGCAGAGGAAGAGGTCGCAAACGCAGCTGTGGCACCTCCAGCACCTCAAAAGGCAGGGTTAGCATGGCCGAAATGTGAAAAAGCTTTGTCAGCACGCCACAACAAGCAGCACCACCAGCTGATATGGAACGTTTTAGCAGGAGGCAGCATTTCAGCAACATGGTGGAGCAGTATGTGTGCACACGCCTACACGTACTGAATGACGGGTCTGCCCTCTTAAACTTCTGGATCTCCAAATTGGGCACATGGCCTGAGCTTGCCTTTTACGCCTTGGAGGTGCTGGCCTGCCCTGCAGCCAGAGTATTATCTGAACGTGTATTTAGCACGGCAGGGGGCGTTATCACAGACAAGCGCAGCCGCCTGTCCAGAGCCAATGTGGACAAGCTCACGTTCATTAAAATGAACCAGGCATGGATCCTACAGGACTTGTCCATACCCTGTGCAGAATAGACATGTATACCCCCTTACCCAGCCATTCTTGTATTTCTGATCTTTCTAGGGTTGCCACCTCATCCCTTTAAAAGCAAAAACATATTAATTACACAGATTTTCTGGCTGATTAAGGTGCTAATTAAACTCACTTGGTGCTTTATAGACATTAAATTAGCCCCAGAACCTGTGTAATTACTAATGTGTTCAAGTTTAAAGGGATGAGGTGGCAACCCTAGATCTTTCTCACTCTTTTGGGGTGTACCCTAATTAAAAAAATAAATAAATTAAAAACAAAAAGCTGTGTTGGCTACCTCGTCCTCCTCCACCATCGCTTCCACCTACACCGCCACATCCACCGCCATCTCAACCTCCTACTCCATATGGACCTTGTCCTCCTAGGTCAAGATTATTTATTTATTTTTTATGTTATTTTAAGTTATTTTCCTATCCACATAATTGCCATGCTCTTACCGACATTTTGCTGCCATTTGCAGCCCTCTAGCCATTTCCCTTCATTTTTTAGAGACATTTTAGTAGTAAAAAGTCCGGGTCCCCATTTACTTCAATGGGGTTTGGGTTCGGGGTCAAGTTCTGGTCAAGTTTGGGTCCCGAACCTGGACTTTTTTCCGAAGTTCGGCCGAACCTGCCGAACCCGAACATCCAGGTGTCCGCTCAACTCTATTAAGAACCATTTTATTAGCCTTCCAAAAATACTGAAACCATATGTTGCTTCTTCTTTGACTATTTTAATATGTCCAATACTTGTTAAAATATATTTTAGAAGAAAACCAGAAACATGTGAGTGACAATCGTCACTTCAAGAAAGTGCTTTTCTTTAGCTGTTCTGATGAGGAATACTGAACAGTCACATGTTGAAGTAAAAAAATTTGTAGCGATATGCCAAACTGTCTGAAGGTAATTACAACATCTGGCAAACTGTGGGAGCTCACTTTTCTTCCCATCTGTTTTGAAATTTGTAACCATACAGTTTCATAGCTCCACAAAGACTTCTTTGCTGTAACATAATTTGCATTGCTTCACACTGCACAGACTGAGGACAATTGAGTTTTATTTAATGCAGTCAGTTATGCACTGTACAAAACGATTTCTATGCATGTGAACGGTCTATAGATTTTACTATTCAAATCAAGCAAAACACAGGAATTGGTACTTGCATTGTTACTAAAGAGTGCTAACTTAATTGTTTTATATTATTTTTATAACATGTTGTATAGGGGGTAAGGCTGGCTATATATATTAGATTAAGTTTAACTTATTATACATGTGTCAGTATTTTTAATTGTATGTGTATAGCTTTTAGGATGACAGACTTTGTTTAAAAACAATTTCAGAGTACCATCATTCTTGTTGCTAATAACATGCTCACTGTAAATCCAAACATTTTTGGGAAAGACTGACATTTTTTAAATTAATAACATTTGTGAAAAGGAAAAGCAGTGCATATTTTCAATGATCACATATGTTAACTTATTATTGCAGTGGTTGTGAATTGAAATGTAGAGCAATCAAACATTAAATCTGAAATTACTCAAACTTTCTTCATAACAGCTCTTGAGATAAGATATCAGCCACACAAGGAGTGCCCTGTTTTCAATGAGTCAGCTGACTCACGGAGCTTGATTTACTAAGGGATTACATTTTTATTTTTTCCAAAGTGAAAGTTCACTTTGCAGCATTAGTGTTTATTTAGCTTAGTGAATAAGGTACAGCTGTGTTAACTTCAATCATTAGATGTTGTGCACCCCTCATCCAGATTTTTAATTTCCCTTGAACATGCTTGAGTATACTATGTAAACATACTGTAGCTTCACATTATTCTTAATTTTGCTAAGCGAATACATTCTACTCATTTAGTAAGCCAGTCCAATAGATTTTTATTGTAAGAAAGAACAGTAAAGTCGGACCATTGAGTACCACATACTCAGGAAGTAAGACCCAAGTATGTAATGAACAAACATGTCTGTGCTTATGTACAAATATAAGTACAAAGAAGCCCTGCTTTTTAAACCCACATTTTTTTTTAGTACTCACTAATAATATTGTTTACATCCTATGGGTCTTTTTTTTCATGTCTATTTAAATAAATAAGAATATCTATAAAACAATACATTTCCTTTAAAGAAGAAGTAAACTCTGCTGCTTATTTTTTGTCTTGCACTACCTGCTAAGTAAAGGCATAATGTGCTAGTCTGGATTGCTGGATTGCATACTAGCAAATGATTTGACCCCTACTTGCAAACAAAGCCTTTGTCTTCCCCACTGCAGGGTGGATCCATGTTCCTCCTGGGTCCGCGGTTTCCGGCTCTGTGACTGGCCAGAGCTGTGTGAGGTCACTCCCATGCACGTCACGCGGTCATGGCACATGGTTCTGAAGAAACGGCACCTGCGGCCGTTCCTTGAGAGCACATGCACCGTTAATATAATTGGTGCAGTATACATCTCTTGAACAGTGCAAGTTTGGAGATATTTATAATACCTATAGGTAAGCCTTATTATAGGCTTACCTATAGGTACAAATATTAAACTCTTTAAAATAGAGATGAGATTCAAACCTTACATGTTCGCAGTTTGCCAAAAGGATGAACTAAAGGCCCGTACACACAATAAGAAAAAACAAAACTATAAAATAAGAAGTAAAATTTTGTCCAACTAAGGATCTGACGATTTTCTGATCATTAGTATGGTGCTTTCGACAGCCGATTCTGAATTTTTAAATGACAAAAACTGGATGTGCATGCTATAAAAAAACATTTTGAGCATTAACACAACATCCGATTTTCGTTTAATTAGTAGTTTTGGTCTGAAAAAAATCGTAAGAACAAGACTACACATGCTCAGAAAAGAAAGAACACATAAAAAACAATTCAACACACTACATCACTTCTGAAGTTGAATTCTGTTGGATGAGAATTTTCGCATGTTGAGTAACCTCTTCACTTTTGATATGGGACTAGCAGTAACAAAAAACTGATGAAAATTTGTCCGATAATCTGATCGTGTGTACCGGGCTTAAGTGCCTCTTTGTTTACATTCAGATGCCAGATGAGAAATAACATTTGCAGTGATAGTAATTCACACTCATATCACTAAAAATATAAAGTCACTAAAATTATAATGTAAACACAATGTGGAAACATTGTGTTTTCTTGTATCTGTTTCAAACATTCCTATAAAGCTATGTATAGCAATTACAAAAGTCTGAGAATTTTTTTTTTCAGCTATTGGGTTTAGCACTCAATAGTGCCAGTGACATCTGGCAGTCCAGCATGCAAGCAAACATGGACCCAACATGGAGTCACTGATCCTCAGTGTGATCCTAAAATAGTTCTAGGATGAATAGCCGCTATAACAGCACTTTAAATTTTAAATTGGGGCTTGGACTGAAGTGGTTAAAAAAGTTTAAAAGGAGGGCATTGCTACCGCGCAGCAGCATGAATGTCTGAATACTCTGCTCTGCTTCAGCAACGGGAATTCGAATTTACAGGGGTACTTGCGACCTCTCATTCACCCACCACCACCTGCCTGAGCACTTAGTCCACCTACCGGGATGACTCACAAATGAAAAGAGGCCGTCCAGTTGAAGAAATTGCCAGATGTCTTCACTCCGGTGGCCCGCAATCTCACCCAAAATGGCGCCGGAGACGGCTTGCTTTCCTCATCAGGTGTCTCTCTTTCGGCCGCATTGAGCCCAGGTTTGATCGGTGGATCCACCCAACACTCTCCTGGTGCCCCACTCCACTTTTCCGCAGCCCAGCAAAGTCAAAACCACATATGGCCGCTGACACACAACATGAGCACATGCCAGGACTCTATGAGGGACACGAGGGAGCTTGTTGATCTCATTAACGAGTTCCCAACTGCTGATAAGCCGATACTAGGTACAACCTTAAAGGACATGTTTGTCTCCCTCCACATCTCCCTGCATACAGATATGATGCAGTGAATGGACCATATTAAACAATTGAAATAACCTTAAAGGGGTTGGGATTATATAGGCAACAAATAATAAATCCAAATTGAAAAAAGAATACCAATGTATTACATAATTATATAAATATTACAATACAAATCAGATAAAAGAAATACTGTTAAATATGTATAGTCTACGTAGTGAGAATACTACCATCCTCTCCCCCCATTTTTTTGTTTGCCCTTCCCTCTGTTTGTTTCCTTTGTAGTGATGGTGAGGATTTTTTTCACTGATCTTTGAATCGTTTGATTCAGTCCACCCCATGGGTGGCAGGGACAAGAAGATCTACTTTTTATAGCGCATTTTACATAATATGGAGGCATCTGCATCTGATGACGCTGTAAATTGCATGACCTTTTTTAGCCCAGACTTTTTAGACAAAAGTGAGTTTCCCTTTACAAAATTCCATGTGGGATGGTGAGGGTTCTTTTTTGTATGATGTTTAATATTGATATTTTGATTCGTTATAGATGCTATACTGTTACACACCCTGATGAAGATTGTTTTGCAATCGAAACGGGTCGGTATCCGCTCCAGTCTACCATCTAACATCTGAGGATGGTAGCTTATGACGGACAGTATTCTTACTACGTAGACTATACATATTTAACAGTATTTCTTTTATCTGATTTGTATTGTAATATTTATATAATTATGTAATAAATTGGTATTCTTTTTTCAATTTGGATTTATTATTTGTTGCCTATATAATCCCAACCCCTTTGAGGTTATTTCAATTGTTTAACACGTTAAAGGGATGATGGCAACCACATGCCACCCTACATGAGTTGAACCTTTTTTCAGTGAATGGACCATATTGAATAAAAAATAGGCAAATTTTCTTCCATAGCACATTAGTCGATGCTCACAATGATCAATCTGACAACATATTCTGGGTTAAAGCTAAGGTGGCCGGCAGGTCAAGAAGGAATAATGTAAAGATCTGTGGGGTCCCAGAGGCTGTAGATCCCGCACAGTTACAGGAATATGCCAGAGACCTTATGAAAGTGTTCTTACCCTCAACACCTGAGTCAGATTTGATCATCGACTTCCCAAGCCATCCCACCTTCCAAACAACATCCCTAGGGATGTTCTGATGCGGGTACATTTTTATTATGCCAAGGAACAGCTCATGATAGCAATTCATAAAAATCCCCAACCTCCAGAAAGGTTCTAACTCATCCAGCTGTATACAGACCTTTCCCAATTCACAATGCAAAGACGCAAATCACTACTGTCTGTGACAAAAGCGCTACACAACCATAACTTGCCATACCACTGGGGATACCCAACAAAACCCACTGTCTCGTATGATGGAAACATCACAGTGATCACCTGCTTGGAGGAAGGTCTAGCGTTCCTTCGCTCTTTAGACATTCTACCTGAGCGAGCGGCCGAAAGATCCTCTCCCTCTGCAAGGCTGAGCACCAAGGGTGATTGGCATACAGTGTCGCATAAGAAGAAAAACAAAAAACAGAACACATAGATACCCCACTTACAAAATTAACAACAACCTACTGGATTCCTAAAGCCTTATGGAGCACATAGTGTACAAACCTTCCCCTCCTCAGTAGTAATGGACATCTGTTCTGCCTCCAGATTCCTGTTCGAATCTACCTTCCTACAGAACTGTTTACTTTTCTGATGTATGTTTTTTTTTCTCCTTTTTTACTTTGTTTTGTCTCCCCTCCCACTGGTCTGACCTGCACGAGAGGAAATTCACCATCACTAGAACCTGCCTGCAAAGACTACTCTCCACAATTCGCACCCTGGACTATATCACTCAAGGACCAATTGGAACCTCCATAAGATACTGTCAGCATTTTTACCTAACCTACACCCATGGTCCTTAAAATAGTATCCTTTACCGTACACGGACTAAACCACCCAGCCAAGAGGGCCTCGGTTTGGAGAGAAGCGCTCAAAATCCAGGCTGATGTCCTCTGTATACAAGAGACCCATTTCTCAACTTGTAACACACCCCATGTCAGGAATGGTCCCCCCTGCTGGTAAATCTGCCTGTTATTTTGGCTGCAGTACTGGCCTCCACCAGCGGGGGGTTCTTCATCATTTGGAGCACACAGCCTTTCCTGCGTTCAGGTGTGACCTGAATGCAATCAGCACGCCTCTATAATACCCGGCGTGTGTAATCACTCCTCGTCCTGGTATCTTCATATCTCCCAGACCTGAGCCGGTATCCTGACCTTGTCTTTTGATCCTGATCTTGTGCCTTGATCTTGTCCCGTGATCCTTGATCCTGAGCTGCCTGGACTCTTCCGCCCTGTTTCCGGTTCCTGTCTTCCCTGGATCTTACCCCGCAGCTCATCCATCCATCCGCTCCCTGCTCTGTCCTGTCCCATCCTTACCCATCGGCTGACTCCCCATGTGTATGACCTCGGCCTGGCTTGACTTATGATACGGTATTCCCTTTTGATTATATGTTCCAGATTCAGGTAGAGTTAGGCTGGCGGATCAATGGATCCGCCAGCCTAACTGTCACTTTAAGCCGGCGTTTCTGTTTTCTGTAACCAGAAAACAAGAAACGCCGGGTTGGAGTTCCGATGCGATCGGCGCAATTGAATTTCGCCATCGCATCGTTACTTCAACTTAAAAATGGCGCCGGGGGCGTTCCCGCCGATTTACGCTCAAAAAATATGTTAATGAGCGGGAATCGGCAATTCACGATCTTTTTCGGGCGCGACGCAGTGACTTTACGACGTTTCCGGAAGCGATACGCGGCGTATAGATAAAGCAGCCCCCTAGTGGAGTATCCTATGTTAAGTATAGGCGTCGTCATCGTGTCGGAAAAAAAACAAATCGCGTCGCTTGCGTAAAACATTCATGAATGGGGATGTGATGTCATTGACGTTCACTGACAGAATTTGGAGCATGCGCACTGGGATGCATTGACACTCGACGCATGCGCAGTACGTTCGCCGCGGGATCGCGCTTAGTTTGAATACTACACGCCCCGTACCCGCCCAATTTGAATTCCGCCGGCTCATTTGCGATGCCCTGCCGCAACTTTAGGAGCAAGTGCTTCATGAATAACAGCACTTGCTCCTAAAATTTCGGCAGAGTAACGTAAATGAGAAGCGTTACTCCAGAGCAAAGATGCTCTGATCTACCTGAATCTGGCCCTATATGTTGTTTGCTGTTTGCACTGGTGGTCCTCACTTACTTGTAAAATAAACACCTTTACTTCACTAATTATATTCTTTGGTCTCTCTGTGCAGTCACACAGTACTGATCTGCTATATTCTCCTGACAGTATACCAGGGCCATCCCTTGATCAGACGTGACTGCATTGAGGAACCATCCTGGTGTAGTGCTCTAAAACATGGATTACAATTAAATCCTTTACCTTTCTCTGCTGGCAGAAGAGGATGAGGGGGCTTGTCGCCAGGTTTTGGAGGGTTGGACTAGTGACCAACTGATGGAAACTATCCGATCGGCTCATTCCTGGGTGGATCAGGGATACATGACTTTTGATGATGTTCAGGCATTAATTCGGTTGTGTGTTAAGCTGTCCCTGCCATTTATTCCTGATGGTAGTGATGATTTCTATCCCCCCTTTAGTCGTGACCAAGTTGAATCCCTGGTGTGGTTATTAGAGGATGACCCGGCTTATTTTGATGAGCATTATTCCTCCTGTCCCCAGCAAAAGTTATCTGAGTGTATTGATTCTGTGCAGGCTCTGATTAGACAAGGTGTGTGTGAACCTGCTTTTGTTCAACCTGTGCTGCAGGCATGGTCAGATCTCCTGATTCCAGCCAAGCCAGTCCATTCCAGCCCTGCTATTAACCACCTGCCTTCTCAGGGATCCATCTGTCCATCACCAATGGCAACCCCAGCTCAGTTAATTCCGCAGCCTACCAAGTATTATTACCCAGTCTCTACTTGTTGTTCCTACCCTGCCTTTAATTCACCTGTCCGTTCCAGCCCTGCTATTCACCACCCACCTTCCCAAGGATCCATCTGTCGATCACCAATGGCAACTCCAGCCCAGATAATTCCGCATCCTACCAAATATTAATACCCAGTTTCTACTAATTGTACCTACCCTGCCTTTAATCCACCTCTAACTACTCCACAAAAACCTCCTCCAGTCACCATCCCTGTGTCTCTGCCATATTCCAATCCTTCCTCCTATTTAATTCCATCCTCTTCATACATCACTTCTGTTAGCAAACCTGCAGTGTCTAAATCTAAAAAGAAACGGAAGTACTTCCCAACCCACACCATAGTGCCAGTTACCCAGCCCGATGTTCCTGTGCCAGTCTGCCAGCCCACTGTTCCTGTGCCAGTCTGCCAGCCTGCTGTTCCTGTGCCAGTCTGCCAGCCTGCTGTTTCTGTGCCAACCTGCCAGCCTGCTGTTTCTGTGCCAACCTGCCAGCCTGCTGTTTCTGTGCCAACCTGCCAGCCTGCTGTTCCTGTGCCAACCTGCCAGCCTGCTGTTTCTGTGCCAACCTGCCAGCCTGCTGTTCCTGTGCCAGTCTGCCAGCCTGCTGTTCCTGTGCCAGTCTGCCAGCCTGCTGTTCCTGTGCCAGTCTGCCAGCCTGCTGTCCCTGTGCCAGTCTGCCAGCCTGCTGTCCCTGTGCCAGTCTGCCAGCCTGCTGTTTCTGTGCCAACCTGCCAGCCTGCTGTTTCTGTGCCAACCTGCCAGCCTGCTGTTCCTGTGCCAGTTTGCCAGCCTGCTGTTCCTGTGCCAGTTTGCCGGCCTGCTGTGCCAGTTTGCCAGCCTGTGTTTACCGTGCCAGTCTGCCAGCCTGCTGTTCCTGTGCCAGTCTGCCAGCCTGCTGTTCCTGTGCCAGTTTGCCAGCCTGCTGTTCCCATGCCAGTTTGCCAGCCTGCTGTTCCCGTGCCAGTCTGCCAGCTTGCGGTTCCCGTGCCAATTTGCCAGCCTGCTGTTCCCGTGCCAGTCTGCCAGCCTGCTGTTCCCGTGCCAGTCTGCCAGCCTGCTGTTCCTGTGTCAGTCTGCCAGCCTGCTGTTCCTGTGCCAGTCTGCCAGCCTGCTGTTCCTGTGCCAGTCTGCCAGCCTGCTGTTCCTGTGCCAGTCTGCCGGCCTGCTGTTCCCCTGCCAGTCTGAAAGCTGCTCGCTCCTGTGCCTGCTGCCCAGCTCAATGACCCGGGGGCCTGCTGCCCAGCTCGATGACCCGGAGCCTGCTGCCCAGCTCGGTGACCCGGAGCCTGCTGCCCAGCTCGATGACCCGGAGCCTTTGTCCGCTGCCCAGCTCGATGACCCGGAGCCTGCTGCCCAGCTCAATAACCCGGAGCCTTTGTCCGCTGCCCAGCTCGATGACCCGGAGCCTTTGTCCGCTGCCCAGCTCGATGACCCGGAGCCTTTGTCCGCTGCCCAGCTCGATGCCCCGGAGCCTTTGTCCACTGCCCAGCTCGATGACCCGGAGCCTTTGTCTGCTGCCCAGCTCGATGACCCGGAGCCTTTGTCCGCTGCCCAGCTCGATGACCAGGAGCCTTTGTCCGCTGCCCACATCGATGACCCGGAGCCTTTGTCCGCTGCCCAGCTCGATGACCCGGAGCTTTTGTCCGCTGCCCAGCTCGATGACCCGGAGCCTGCTGCCCAGCTCGATGACCCGGAGCTTGCTGCCCAGCTCGATGACCCGGAGCCTGCTGCCCAGCTCGATGACCCGGAGCCTGCTGCCCAGCTCGATGACCCGGAGCCTTCTGCCCATCTCGATGACCCGGAGCCTTTGTCCGCTGCCCAGCTCGATGACCCGGAGCCTGCTGCCCAGCTCGATGACCCGGAGCCTTTGTCCGCTGCCCAGCTCGATAACCCGGAGCCTTTCTCCGCTGCCCAGCTCGATGACCCGGAGCCTTTGTCCGCTGCCCAGCTCGATGACCCAGAGCTTTTGTCCGCTGCCCAGCTCAATGACCCGGAGCCTGCTGCCCAGCTCGATGACCCGGAGCCTGCTGCCCAGCTCGATGACCCGGAGCCTGCTGCCCAGCTCGATGACCCGGAGCCTGCTGCCCAGCTCGATGACCCGGAGCCTGCTGCCCATCTCGATGACCCGGAGCCTTTGTCCGCTGCCCAGCTCGATGACCCGGAGCCTGCTGCCCAGATCAATGACCCAGAGCCTTTGTCTGCTGCCCAGCTCGATGACCCGGAGCCTTTGTCCGCTGCCCAGCTCAATGACCCGGAGCCTTTGTCCGCTGCCCAGCTCGATGACCCGGAGCCTTTGTCCGCTGCCCAGCTCGATGCCCCGGAGCCTTTGTCCGCTGCCCAGCTCGATGACCCGGAGCCTTTGTACGCTGCCCAGCTCGATGACCCGGAGCCTTTGTCCGCTGCCCAGCTCGATGACCCGGAGCCTTTGTCCGCTGCCCAGCTCGATGACCCGGAGCCTTTGTCCGCTGCCCAGCTCGATGACCCGGAGCTTTTGTCCACTGCCCAGCTCGATGACCCGGAGCCTGCTGCCCAGCTCGATGACCCAGAGCTTGCTGCCCAGCTCGATGACCCGGAGCCTGCTGCCCAGCTCGATGACCCGGAGCCTTCTGCCCAGCTCGATGACCCGGAGCCTGCTGCCCAGCTCGATGACCTGGAGCCTGCTGCCCATCTCGATGACCCGGAGCCTTTGTCCGCTGCCCAGCTCGATGACCCGGAGCCTGCTGCCCAGCTCGATGACCCGGAGCCTTTGTCCGCTGCCCAGCTCGATGACCCGAAGCCTTCGTCCGCTGCCCAGCTTGATGACTCGGAGCCCGCTGCCCAGCTTGATGACCCAGAGCCTATGCCCTCTGCCCAGCTTGATGACCCAGAGCCTATGCCCTCTGCCCAGCTTGATGACCCGGAGCCTTCGTCCACTGCCCAGCTGGATGACCCAGAGCCTTCGTCCGCTGCCCAGCTCGATGACCCGGAGCCTTCGTCTGCTGCCCAGCTCGATGACCCGGAGCCTTCGTCTGCTGCCCAGCTCGATGACCCGGAGCCTTTATCCACTGCCCGGCTTGACACCATGAGCCTTCCCCAGCAACAACTGGTTGGAGCGTCCAGAGGCCGCACCTTTGAGGGGGGGTACTTCAGGAATGTCCCCCCTGCTGGTAAATCTGCCTGTTATTTTGGCTGCAGTACTGGCCTCCACCAGCAGGGGTTCATGGGTCATTTGGAGCACACAGCCTTTCTTGCGTTCAGGTGTGACCTGAATGCAATCAGCACGCCTCTATAATACCCGGCGTGTGTAATCACTCCTCGCCCTGTTATCTTCATATCTCCCAGACCTGAGCCTGTATCCTGACCTTGTCTTTTGATCCTGATCTTGTGCCTTGATCTTGTCCCGTGATCCTTGATCCTGATCCCTGCCTGGACTCTTCCGCCCTGTTTCCAGTTCCTGTCTTCCCTGGATCTTACCCCGCAGCTCATCCATCCATCGGCTCCCTGCTCTGTCCTGTCCCATCCTTACCCATCGGCTGACTCCCCATGTGTATGACCTCGGCCTGGCTTGACTTATGATACAGTATTCCCGTTTGATTATATATGTTGTTTGCTGTTTGCACTGGTGGTCCTCACTTACTTGTAAAATAAACACCTTTACTTCAATAATTATATTCTTTGGTCTCTCTGTGCAGTCACACAGTACTGATCTGCTATATTCTCCTGACACCCCAATTCCAAAAAAAGTTTCCTCACATCTTTTTTGCCTCAGCACCTATGAAACAAAAACTCTGTAGCCTTTAACCTACGAGAAACTCAGGTTGATCCAGAAGGACATTATTTAATCCTGATAGGAGAGCTCCCTGCATACAGATATGATGCAGTGCATGAGCAATTTTAAGGTTGAAGTGGGAGAGCTGGGGGGGGCGAATAGACCATATTGAAAAGAAAATAGGCAAATTTTCTTCCTCCCATAGCACATTAGTCGATGCTCAGAATGATCAATCTGACAACCACAAACCCTTTACTATTGTGAACCTTTATGCGCCTAACTCCCACCAAATACGCTTCTTCAAGAAACTGTTTCGCAGGGTAGCCACTACCCAAAGACACTCCCTGGTGATATGTGGAGACTACAACTCAACCGCGGATTTCACAATAGACACTACTTCTAAATCCAAATGACCCCTTCCAAGGCTACAGTCTCTCTTACACTCAAAGGATGTTTATGATGTCTGGAGATGCCAACATTTCAGAAAACGGGACTACTCATTTCATTCAGCCAGACATAACACATATTTGAGAATCAACATGATTTTAGTTGATAAAATGTTGTTGCAAGCAGTGTCCTCTTCCACCATACATGACATCTCGTGGTCTGACCATGCACCTATCTATAACAGTGGTGGAGGACCACACTCCAAGTCCTGCATATATATGGCGTGCTAACTCCCCTATACTACAAATTCCCTCTCATGCTGCCACCATAACTAAAAAGGTAACTGTTTTTTTTTTCTTACCGAATAATCAGTCTGTATCTAAAGCTGCTATGTTGTGGTGTGCGCATGAAGCTTTTATTAGAGAATTTATCCTACAACTCTGCTCACAGAAAAGAGACTCCTTGGTGAAATTAAGACCCTAAAATCCCTGAAGAAAAAAAAATGCTGACACACTCACAACAAATAAACTTTCCAAGCTTCGCTCTGATCTCAGGCTCCTACTCATTGAGCGGTATGCTAAGCATGTCAACGCCCTCAAATTATCCCACTACTCGTCTGACAACCGAGCAGGCAATTTTTTTGCTCGAAAAATTCAAAGTGTGTAGAACTAAAACAAAAATTCTATATGTTATTCACTCAGCAGATAACAAAAAATATTCAACCCAAAAGAAATAGCAAATTTGTTCGCTGAGTAATACTCCTCACTGTACAATATTGTGAAAGACCCCAATATCCCTCATCCTACAGATGAACGCATACAAGCTTTTCTAGAATTACATCTCTTAATACCCCAATTACAGAGCCTGAGATCATAAAAGCGATAAAAACACTGCCGTCTGGTAAATCACCAGGACCGAAATGATTAAAGTGTATGTTGTTACCATCCCTAAACCAGGCAAAGACCCCACCACCCCTTCGAAATTTAGGCCCATCTCATTACTCAACACCGATTTGAAACTATACGATAAAATTTTAGTCCATAGACTTCTTTATTTTACCTACTCTCATAAACCTGACCTAGTTTCACCCCAGGCAGCAAAGCATCCGATGCTACAAGGAGGGTAATCAACATCATACAATAACCTTCTCTGCTCCTCTCCTTGGATGCGGAGAAGGCATTCAACAGGATACATTGGGGCTTCATGACCCACACCCTTCAAAAATTTGGCTTCATAGGGCCCATTCTCTCTAATATCCTGGCCTTATACTCATCTCCCTGTGCACAGGTCTACACCAATGGCACAAGACAGGGATGATCCTTATCTCCCTCCATTTTTAACCTTGTTATGGAGCCACTAGCTGAGAGGATTAGAACACATCCCAATATAACAGGTTTCTCCATTCAAGATAGACCCCACAACATAAATCTATTTGCAGATGACATCATCCTGTTCCTAACCTCCCCAAATACATCTCTACCTAATGCCCATACTATCCTGAAAGAGTTTAGTTATTCTTATAAAGTAAACTTCTTAAAATCTCTTATACTAGTGTAGCGGGGGAGCCACTTTGATATGGATAAAAGACTGCCGTTTGCAGATGAAGAAGGAACTCAGCTCCCTCCGGTGACCAATTGTTGTCATAGCCACCTCCTGTTTCTTTTACCATGGTACAGCAATGAATGTTGGGAATTGAAGTGCAGGGAGGAAAAGACTCCATTTCCCTGGTCAGTTGACAGACTACAATGCAGACAGTGCAACTGTACGATCCCAAAATACTTTACGCCCCACACAGCCTGCTGGGTGGAAGAATTTAAGGAGGAGGACGTCCTTGGCTCTCTCTCTGGACCACCTCAAGCAAGAAGGAGGCCTCTGTTGAGGCTTGTCTTTGTCAGGTTTCATATCAGGCTAGGAGCAGACAACAGTTTAGGTGTGCTAATATGCCTACAGTTCAATAACAAGAGCACATACCATGAGCAGGTCTTGAGAAGCAGGTCAGCGCTGGGACTTGTAGTTCACCACGGATGCAGGTGTTGAGACGAGCGGGACAGCTGGCACTTGTAGTTCACTGCTGATGTAGGTGTTGTGATGAGCAGGAAAGCTGGAACTTGTAGTTCACCGCAAATGTGGATGTTGGTGGTGTTGCTGGTGCTAGTAGTGCACCGCTGCAATGAATGTTGCTTACAGGAATCAGGCAAAGCGTGGTCTAGGCAAGCCTATACTCGCCCATGCGGATCGCCCCATCCTGTTAGGGGGATTCCTGATGGAGTGACCGGACTGTGTCCAAGAGCAGCTGGTTACCTGTTCGATCAGCAGTGTGTGACGGCCGCGTGGAAGACCGGGAACTTTCGATGACGGAAGGGACCGAGTTTCGGAGTCTTCGGTGATGGAGCAATCCAGAAAGGCCAGGCCTGCCCAATAATACTGACTATGCATTGACTGAGCTGGCGCCTGCGCTGCCAGCTTTTTTCATTTGAATTGGATGTTTCTTACTGTCCCTTTTTGGATTACAAATTTATAACATGCACCAATGAAAGGCTAGCGAAAACTCCAGTTAACAGGAGAGGACAATTGCAAACTGAGCTATTAAAGTACGACACGTATCCAGGAGGAAGGCCTGGTGAAGAGGTGCTTCAGTACTTGACATATCTTACTGAAGGAATTCCTTTGCTGTGCGCTTACACAGGTCTGTCTTAGGTACTACAATCAAACCTGTATTCATTTATTACTACTATTGACTCTTGCAGGGCCCTGCAAGCAGTCTATTAACTGTTTTACTTTGATATTTTACTTTAATTGCTTACCAAGTAAGGTTTCCTTGGTTAAGTTTAAATCTGTGTGCTGTCTATCTATTATCCTGTGGGACCAGTACAACACAAGGTAACAGTCTATCTACAAATTTTACTGTGGTGTGATAAAATTGTGTTTCCCTAACAGACAGTGGGATCCACAATCCTTACCAATACCAGTTGTGCCAAGGGAGGGTTTGTGCCAGTTTAAGGGGTTGATAGCCAGAGTACATATACCATAACAAACGAGCAGCTCCTTCGGGGGTAGTGCTACACATGGGGGCTAGTCCTGGATATCTGTTACTCTGCAGTCAAGCCCCACCCAAGGGTCGCCAGCATGGACCCTTTTCACTGTGGTCCAGTGGTGCGGAGCTGAAGGCGCTCGCTCAAAAGCAAGTGTAGCAATTGAACTCCTTGGAGAGAACTGTGATTAAAAGGAGGTCAAGACCATTGTAAAACATTTATCTCCTCATAGGAAAGCTTGGGTGATTGTCCTCCGGCCGGATCGAGGGACTGACCTCACCGATGCAATATTGGAATGGAGAGAGGGAGTACCCGAGAGTTTCCGGTGAAAGACTGTACAACTGGGGAACGAGACGAAGCTTGATATAGTACACCCAAGAGTTCCAGGTGAAGCCCCTCCCAGTGCCAATCAGAAGGGACTGGTGAAGAGAGCAGTGGCTTCCTCAGTGCCTCAGGCCGTGATAGGGCCAGAACTTCTCGCTGTTTTGGGGGATCTTGTATCCAAGTGTCAGAAGAGTATGGTGGGCCGGACGCACTGCATCCTGCGCTGGCACTGCCTGTTGATCTGGGTCTCTGCTGCTTTCTTCTGCCAGCAGCTCTTCCCCTATAGGTAGTCCCAGGAGACCTATGGCTGCCCATCGGGGATGAAGAGACCTCTGAGGTAGTGAAACTTGCACAGCCCCTTTTTACGAGGCTGAGTTCAAGGAGCTCTATGTGACACCAGCACTGAGAGAGAGAGAGGTCACTGAGCGGAACAATGAGATAGAGAACACCAGGACTGAGATAGAGAGCACCAAGATGGAAAGCACTGAGATAGAGAGCACTGACACCAGCATCAAGATTGAGAGCACTGGCACCAGCATCGAAATAGAGAGCACTGACACCAGCACTGAGATAGAGAGCACTGACACCAGCACCGAGATAGAGAGCACTGAAACCAGCACCGAGATAGAGAGCACTGACTCCAGCATTGAGATAGAGAGCACTGACTCCAGCATCGAGATAAAGAGCACTGACAATAGCACCGAGATAAATAGCCCTGACCCCAGCACTGACACCAGCACTGAGAGAGCACTGACATCAGCACTGAGAGAGCACTGACACAAGCACTGTTTTTGTCAGCACTTGGGATGCTCTAATACATAAAATTATTTTGATCAATCAGGAAGTGCAGCCATTTCTTCCACTGAGATAGAGAGCACTGACACCAGCACTGAGATAAAGAGCACTGACACCAGCACCAGGATAGAAAGGATTGACACCAGCACCAAGATAGATACCACTGACCCCAGCACTGAGATAGAGAGCACCTACACCAGCACTGAGTTGGAGAGTGCTGACACCAGCACCGGGATAGAGAGAACTGACACCAGCACTTTAAAACTCTTAAAATATGAAATGTATACAGTATCACTTGAATTATGTTTTCAATTATGGGCATGAGTGGGGCCTCATGTCTAGGTTTTGCCTAAGGCCTCACAAAGCCTAGCCTACCTATACATGTGCAGGAGGAGGAAGGTGTGCTACTGTTTAAGAACCCAGACAATATCCTTGAGACGGCACTCCATGTGGTAGTGCTTCCAGGTCATTGGACTGAGAGAGTTGGGCCACCTGAGAGAGTTGGGGAGACCATAGCTTAAACAACTGGAAAAGAGAATCCTGGGGACCAGAGGGGGCTGTGAGTCTTGGAGGAGTACGAAAGTGTCAGGAGAGCCCCTTCATAGAGGCCAGGAGTGGGCCTGCATAGCTTTGTACTGTGACCAAGGCTGAGTGAGCCTTGAGAGCCAGGTGGCTTGGCAGTAGGGATGAGCTCCGCGTTCGATTCGAACGTGTGTTCGACTCGAACATCGTCTTTTCTTATGTTCCTCGAAATTCAAACAAAACGGGTCGTTCATGCAAAATTCAAGTGACGCGTCACGGTCCATAATTCACTGCGGCATTGCACGCTGATGATTGGCCGAGCATGCACTATGACCCGCATACTTGGCCAATCACAGCGCGCAAAAAACGGAGAGCCATAATTGGCCAAAGCCAGGATGGCTTTGGCCAATTATGGCTCAGGGGGTTTAGTACACGCCCCACACTATAAAAGGTTGCCTGCAAGGCGGCCTTGTGTAGTGTGTTGCGGCATTGTTAAAGAGATCATTCCTATAGAGAGAGAGAGAGAGAGAGAGAGAGAGAGAGAGAGATAGTGTCTTTATTACTAGATAGATAGATAGAGCAGGCAGGCTAGTCAGTTTAGTTAAATTTACAATGTGTAGAGGATATATTTACATTTTAGGAGTTGAACATATATTTATACACTGTTTAGCTTAGCTAGATCAGTTCTTCCTAATTTACTGGCAGGCAGGTGATTGCGCTATTTAAAGACGTTATCACAGGTATAGACACCAAGCAGGTACAATATTTATAGGAATTTTTCATATTTTTTTTTTAATGTAAACATCATTAAAATCACTGCTCCTGGAGCAGTGATTTTAATAATGCTTAAATAAAATAAAAAAACTCCTTTAAATACTGTACCTGCTGGGTGTCTATAGTTTGCCTGTGAAAACGTCTTTGAGAACCTGGGTCTTGCCCGAGGGAACATGTATCAATGGAATTTTTTTTTTTAAACGGGCGTTATTTCAGGAGTCCTGCTCCTGAAAAAACAACAGTTTTTAAAAAAAATTTCATTGATACATGTTCCCTGGGTCAAGACCCGGGTTCTCAAAGATGTTTTACGACGATGACTTGCATATTAGGCTTTAAAATGAGCACTTTTAAAGTGGCAGTTTTGTTTTTATTTTTTTGGCAGAAGAATCCCTGTGTGGGCAACTCATGCATGTATGAACTTTAATTTTTAATTTTTAATAAAATTGGGCTACCACGCCCTTAAACAGAAGTTCCTGTTGGCTGTGAACTCGTTAAAAACACATCTACCACCAGGGGCGGACTGACCATTGAGGCACTGCCCGAGGGCCCCATGCCACTAGGGGGCCCCATCAGGGTTGCCAGGCTCAGTAAAACCAGGGACAGTATGTAAAAATCTGTGTTTTTTTTACATCTGTCCCTGATATATCCAAAACCAACATGCTTTTGATATAAAAATCCAGAGAATTTAGCTGCCCCGCCTCTTCACTGCCTCCTGGCATGGTGGCCATCTGTAAGCCCGGGGGCCCCATAATCTTCTATTGCCCGGGGGTCCCATGAGTTGTCAGTCCACCCCTGTCTACCACTGAGCTAGATATCCCCCATATTACAAGTGGTTGTTTAATGCAGGCATACAGATGGTGTAATTCTGGGTCTTTGCTATAGCAGTAGGTTTATTTTTTTTTGTTTAAATGTTTTTATTACATTTTAGGGTAAAGATAACAAATCCATACAATGGAAAACATGAAGGCATTGGTGAAACAGTACAGCACAGGAAGTATACGAAAAACATAAGGCTCAACCACTAGCTTAAACCGGTGACAGAAGGCACATGTCTTTAAACGTGGAAAGCTCTGAAGTTTGGGGACCCCTAGGGATGAGGCACATTCCAATTCCTCTCCCACACCCCACTTGGGAACTAACTGCGTAGGAGGGAATGGAAAGAACCCACATCCAATACACCCGACAAATATACAAACCAGTAGGGGCCTTCATGACAACTGGAGGAGCCCATTGAAGAAGGTAGGCTGTACCAAGACACATCAACACATAACAATACCTAGATATTATCAGGTCAGGCTTAACAAATATTGTCTACAATCAGCCAAAAGATGATGCCCCAGAGCAGGTCCCTGATACTGTCTGTGGGAAGTGGGGGGTAGAGGGGAATAGACAAAGAGAAGTCATGAAAGGGGAAAGAGAGGAAAGAGAAAGAAAAGGCAGTGACGAATGTCAGGAGTCTAAACCTAGTCCGCTCAGCGTGACAAAAAGATGGATTCTCCCATCCCCATGTAGTTTGCCCAGGGTTCCCAAATCTCTCGAAACTGGAGAAGGTGTCTAGGGTCAAACTCAGCATCTTCTCTTGGGACATAATCCAGGAGATTTTCCGCTTGCATGCTGAAATAGATACCGAAGGACATTTCCATGTCTGGCTAAGGTGAGTTTAGCCCCTAAAAGGATGAAAAAGACAAGTTTACGAGTTGACTTTGCGGCCTGAGGGAGGCTCTGGTTGAGGAGGGCCGTCAGTGGTGACCTGGGGATGGTGAGACCAGAGACCGTGGATGCTATTCTGAATATTTTAGTCCAGAAGCTTCGAATTTTGGGGCACTCCCACCAGATATGTAGCATGGTTCCCCTCAACTGGCACCCTCGAAAGCACAAGGGGGAAGCTGAGGGATACATAGCGGAGAGCCGGGTGGGAGTCAGGTACCATCTGGTGAGTACCTTTAAGCTGGCCTCAATGAGGGACACATTAAAAATACCCTTAAAGGATAGATCAAAAGCATTATGCCAGACATCCAGGTCCCAGTTCATTTGTAAATCACTCTCCCAGGCCAACATATACGGTGTTTTGCGGTCATTCATGGCAAGTGACGAGTATATTCTGGAGATCCCCCCCTCTGCTCCATGAGATCCCCACACCATTGTTCATAAGGAGTGAGTTGGGTAAGGTCAGGTTTCTTGGACCAGATAGAGTGAAGGAAACAGGACAATTGGTGGAACCGGAATCGTTCCGTAGAGGGCAGTTTTAAATTCTTGACACAGTGGGCGAGAGAGATGGGTCCCGAAGGCGTTAGAAAGTGCCTGATCCGATACATCCCCTTGTCCAACCACCACCTGAACGCCCTGATGTCCATCCCCGGAGGAAAATCAGGATTGTGGAAGATGTGTGCCAAGGGTGTACCGGAGGAGACCAGGGAAGGGTTATACCTGAGCTTATCCCAGATTGAAAATGTGTGTGATAAAGAAGGGCAAAGTATTGGGGGCCTAGTTTTAGGGGGGCTCCAAAGGAGGAAGTCGAGGGTGAAGGAAGGGACCGCCTGTCTTTCCATGTCCACCCAGTCAGGTTTGGCTATTTTGCTATATACCGTGGAAAGCTGAGCGAGCCTGGCGGCCTGATAGTACCAAAGTAGCTTGGGTAGACCCAACCCCCCTCTGCGTCAAAGTCTGAAGAGATTGTGCCTGACTAGGCGATGGCTCGACTTACCCCAAATAAATTTAACGACCTTGGTTTGGAACACATCTAGGTGGTCTTTCCTGAGAGATATGGGAAGAGCGCGAAAGAAATATAGGAGCCGTGGGAGCAGGGTCATTTTCACTGAGTTTATCCTCCCTAGCCACGATAGGTGGTATGGGTGCCATTGTTTAAGATCTAGTTCTAGTTGTTTGTATAAGGGGGGGTAATTGGCTTGATATAGTAATTCAAATTTAAGGGTCAAGTTAATTCCTATATAGCGAATAGAGGTTTCACTTCACTTAAAAAAAAGAATTCTTTCAGCTGGGTAACTAAAGGTAGCGGTAGGGAGACATTGAGGGCCTGGGACTTGGCATAATTAATCCTTAAACCAGAGAAGTCCGCAAAGTCGTCCAGAGATTTACAAAGCACTGGGAGGGAGGTGATGGGAGAGGTTATGAAAAGGATCAAATCATCCGTGTACAGTCCACATTTGTGGGTCTTGGGACCGCAACGGACTCCCGCTATATCGGGGTTGGACCTGATAGCAATGTCCAATGATTCAATTGCTATGGCAAAAATTTGTGGCGAAAGGGGACATCCTTGGCGAGTCCCCTGCCGTATAGCTATAGGATCTGAGTACAAACCTTGCAGTTTGATCCTGGCTACAGGGTTGGAATATAGGGATTGGATGAGCCCGGAGAATCTAGGGCAAAAGCCCCAGCGCTCCAATATCTTAGCAATGTAGGACCAGGAAACCGAGTCGAAAGCCTTCTGCAGGTCTAACGACAGCAACATCCCAGTTTGAGCACCTCCGCCATCCCAGCCCGATTGTAAGAGAGACACAATGTCAACTACCCGCCTAATTTGGTCAGGACCCTGGCGGCCAGGTATGAACCTGACTTGGTCTTTGTGCATGTAGGTTCCAATGAAGGAAGCTAGGCGGTCGGCCATAACTTTAGTCATTATTTTGAGATCATTATTGATGAGTGAAATCGGCCTATAGTTACCGATTTTACCCGGATCCTTATCAGGCTTAGGGATGACGGAGATGAAGGCAGCATTCAGTTGCGCATCCATAGGTTCCCCTTTGGTTTTAGAGTTGATGAAGTTTGCAAGGTGGGGGGACAAGATCGGTGCAAATGCTTTATAATAAGGGGTGGAGAACCCATCCGGTCCTGGGGCTGAGTTTTTCTTTAGGCCCTTAATGACTTCTAGAACCTCTTCCGCGGATACGGGGGCTTCCAGTCTGTCTCTATGTTCCCTCGACAAAGTAGGATTGGGAAGGTCATCCAGGAACCTGGTTCCGGCAGGATCCTTCTGTGCCTGGTGACCCCCGTACAGTTTCGCGTAAAACATTTGAAACGCTTGTAGGATTTTAAGGGGGTTTGCTGTGGGAGGACGGCCTGCTATGTTAATCCTGGGAAAGGTGAACGTCCGTTGACGAGGGGTTAGTTTGGAGGCTAATAGGGGTCCCGGCTTATCCTTCATATGATAATATCTCGCTCCCTGCCAGAGGAGACTGGTCTCGAACCTGGCAGTCAGTGCTAAGTTCAGTTCGAAGCGAGCTGATTCAATTCAAGACACAGGACAATGCCCCGGGTCTTTCTTATGAGCTGCACAAAGCTCTTGGAATTTCTTTTCTAAGTTCTCTATGTCGACCCTATGCGCTTTGTTAATTCTTGCTTTAAGTTGAATCAATTTTCCCCGAATAGTTGCTTTGTGGGCGGCCCATAAAGTCTCTGCCGAGACATCAGGAGAATCATTTTGCGAAAAGTATTCAGAGATGGCCAGTTCTATCTCAATTTTGTGGGCAGGGTTCGACAGGATCATCTCGTTTAGCCGCCAATAAGGGAATTTAGGGAGTGCAGAGTGGTTGGTCACGGTCATGCTCACCATGGCGTGATCTGACCAGACCGTATCTGTGATACGGGAGTTACCGACCACTGAGATTAGGGCATTAGAGATCAGGAGATGATCGATCCTGGCATAGGTTTGATGGGAGTGTGAAAAGTGCGTGTAGTCTTTCTGGGTGGGATTCATTTCCCTCCAGATGTCCGTGAGGCCGCGCTGAAATAGTAGTTTGGCTTTCTTCGAACTAACTCTCGTGGGGCGCACATTCTGAGCTGTAGGGGGTTTGTATTTGTCAACGCCCTGGTCAAAGGCCACATTCGAATACCCGCCCATTATCACCGAGCCTTCCAACAAGGGATCCAAGGTCTTGAACATATCAGTAAAAGATTTAAGTTGGCCTGTGTTGGGAGCGTAGTAAGAAACCAATGAGTACACGCGGCCATCAATTGTGCCCTTGGCCAGGACAAACCTCCCCCCCGGGTCCCTATAGTCTAACTGCAGAGAGAACCTACAAGTTTTGGAGATAAGTATTGCAACCCCTTTGGTCTTGTCCTCTACGCTAGCTAAGAAAAATTGTGGGAACTGGGCATGTAGAAAAGTAGGTTTGTATCGGATGGGGAAGTGGGTCTCCTGTAGAAAGAGGACGTTGAGGTGTCGGGACTTCACAAAGTCTAGAACCTTTCTTCTTTTGGAGGGGGAGTTAAGACCTTGCGCATTGTGAGTGTCTACCTTCAATTTGGCAGCCGTGGGAGCGGTATTAGCCATGGAGCAGAGGGATGTGAAAGATCAGCAGAACCCCATCACCCACCTGGACCGGGACGCGGCGAACAACTCGGGAACCTGACCACTGTAAGGGCTGTAGACATCTTAGGTATAGACAGCTGATGTTGGAACTGTGACATCCTGCAAGGAGAAAAGATGTTAGAGAGGAAAAGGACAGAAGATACAAATGGGAGGGGGAGGGGGGCTCGGGGTCTCAGAGAGCTCGAGGGGGTAGAAAGTATTCGGATACCCACCACCAATAACTGTAAACCAGTCGTCTGCACCCAGCAAGCTGGGTGGAGGCCTTACCCAGGGAGAAGGCATCACCCAATCCGTGGGGTAGGGGGAGGCACAGCTACACCGCTCCGACCTCGGTCTAGTAAAGAAGCTTAAGTGGAGCGTAAAGCTCCCATAAAGTAAGCAGGGAGGCTCGGAGCCCCGCCAGTCAGCCCCCAGGGGGACCCAAACCCCCCCACTCGAAAATCCAGCAGGGGAAGATCAGGACCCCCAGAGACAGACCAACCATACAACTGAAAGAGCAACGGTGAGATTTAAGAGTCTAACAACTATAGCTGAAGTAACCACACTGATGGAGTTCAACAGGAACAACAATTTAGTCCAGAACTCAGGCTGCGTTTTCAACCGCCAGAGAGGGCATTAGCTGCAACAATAGTAAAGTGAGGGGTAAATCAGTTTCCCTAAAACTAGAGAGAAGATCATCAAGGAAAAACTCTGCAAACAGTTCCAAAAAAAAAAAATGTCAAGAGGTGTCAAGGAGGCCTGGTGTCCCTGGTCTTCTTAAATTTAGGTTTGTCCCAGGTGCCCGTCAGGGGGCTCGCAGGGGAAGGTCGTTTGGAAGATCCTGGATTAGAATTCGAGTGATCCATTGCTGCTTCCTGGGAGATAAGGCGTAGGTCTAGGAGAAGGCGTTCCCCATCGTGGAAATTGTAGAATGAATGCGCCTTGCCTTTGTATTCGAATTTCAGGGCAAATGGAAAGGCCCATTTGTATTTGATGTTGCGTTGTGACAGAGCCAGTAAGAGGGGCTTCAGGGCTCTCCGCTTTTGGATGGTTGTTGGGGAGAGATCCGCAAACACTTGGACGTTGTGACCTCGACAAGTTAGGGGATTTTGGTGTCTGCACAGCTTCATGACCTCTTCCTTAACTGAAAAAAAGTGAAGTTTGACCACTATGTCCCTGGGGGTGCCGTCTTTTCTCGGGGGTCCCAAGGTTCTGTGAGCCCGGTCAATCTCCAATTTATGCTGTGGGATGTTAGGGATAAGCTGTTTGAGGAAGTCCTGGACAGCCGAGAAGGTGTCAGTGATCGATTCAGGGAGCCCCCTGATCCTAAAATTTTCTCTCCTGGATCTGTTCTCCAGGTCGTCAATACGGGATAAGGCAATGTCCAATTGTTCGTGTAGAATCTGAATCTGATCAGAATTTTTCAGAATTCTGTCTAGTCGTGGCTATGGTGTGGTCCAGCTTGTTTTCTATCGATTCCATCCTGGAACCGATCATGTGAAAGTCCCCCCTCAGGTCACTTGTGATTTTTGCCGCAGTTTGTGCAAGTCCAGCAATAGGGAGAGCTGCGTGAATAGATCAGTGGCCTGGGACAGATTGTGTGAGGAGACGTCCTCCATGACAGGCCCCACCGCTGCCTGAGGTTAGGTAGGCCCCAGGGGAGAATTCATTAGTTCAGCCATTGTTTGCTCCAACAGACACTCCGTGGAGGCTGGGGAGTGAGCCGTGGCTGTAAGGGGACTGGTCGGGGGGCCCGGGGCATGCGAGCTGGTCATGAAAGCGTACGATGGCCGGACCACATGGGATTCCTCCGCTCCTGTGGTATGTGTCTGTGTGATGCCCCCCATCTTGTGATCGCGCGTCCCGCTCAGTGCTGTGAAATGAGGCTCCAGGCTTCGCCTCGCGGGTTCCCCCGACATACAAGAGCACCCCGACTCTCCCTCACCTCTGGATGCTGCAGTAACGATCTCCGGGAATCCGACACACACGTTACGATCGCTGAACAGTCAGAGCGGTGCGGAGCTCACGGATTAAGCGGCCATTCCGGAGCCGCCCGCGCATGCGCTCTAGCAGTAGGTTTATTAAGGAACTGTCAGTGGCTGTTTGTGGAAATGCAGCCAGGCGAGGAGCGTTGTGTGCAGGTAGTGCACCTGTGAGAATTTATTTTTTACTGCTGTGAACTGTGTAACAAGCTGCTGTGCATAAAACTGGAGTGATGGGGTGGTCAAAACACAAGAAGTTCAATTCACATTAAATCAAGGTAAAGGGAAAGTTCCTTTGTCCCTTGCTTCAGAGTGGGAAGTCTAACTTCATATGGAAAATGCTGTCTACAGAGGAGGCTGAAGCTTTTATAATGAAGTTTTAAAGAGCTGCAAAATGGAGGACATAGCTTAGAGACCAGTGGTCAGAGTTGCTGCAACTCTTGCTGCTGAATCGGTTCCCGGTATCCCACCAACAGTTGGGTCCAAGCTGGGTCCAAGCCAAAATAATTATGACCAGTATAAAGCCAATACTCTGCTTGGGGAAATGTGCTGGTGTGAATGGGAACCCCAGCAACACTCCAGCAAAGGAATGTTGTCACCAATAGTAATGGGAGAGGCACTACTGGGGCAACAAAGCACCAGTCAAGCCATGGCTCAAGAGAGCATGAGTGTGCATCAGTGTACCAGCCCTGGGTCTTCTGAAAGCATATCTGTTGTCACTCCTGGCAACAGCGTCAAGAAGTCTGAGAGGCCTGCATGGGGTAACGGAGAGCATGAGGAATGTAAAATTTTGTATTATGGCCGCTTATGTGAAGTGGTCAGCCCAGAAAGGAGGGCACAACAGTCTGCAACCTGCATGAGGTGAAGACACCAATCTTTGTAGTGCATGTCTGCTTTTACCCCTAGCAACGGGTGTTACCTGCAAGGGGTGTCGTTGGGAAAGGCTGCAGTGTTGCTCCATAACCATATGGGGGAGTCAGCTTGTGGAGACACCACAGATGAGAGACAACACACTCAAATGAAGGCTATGACACCGGCTACAGGAATTGGTAAGACTGTTGCAGTTTATGGAACAGAACCTAATGAAGTGGGAGTGCGTCCAGCCAAGAGATCTGCAGTACAGGTGGACTTGCTGCAGTGTGCTACCCAGAGTAGTGGGGAGGAACAGGGTAAAGTACAACTGGCAGCAGGACTAAAGACGAAAAAGGACATGGGGACTCTGTATGTGCCTGGTGGAATCCAGAAGAGAAGTATGTTTTTTTTGCAGATTTATACTTACCTGGGTGGATGCAGCATCGAACCAATGCTGCATCTGTCCCCCGCTGGCTCTAACACTGAGAACCCTGAGAACCCAGCGGTTAAACACCGCCAATAAATTAGTTCTCACAACTGACTGTTAGTCACCACTCTTTGCTCTGGCCCTCCTCACTCACTGGTGCCTTGGGCTGTGGAGCGTGTGGGAGCAGCCAACTCAGGCTCTTAGTGGCTTGCTAAGAGGCTGTATCAGGTGTGACTCCAGTGTCGCAATCTTCCCCAGCCTGGACCGGTTCTGTGACGTCATCCGACAGCGGACTTCAGCCGGCTGTCTGCTAAAAACAAGAATGAACTGCACTCTTGTGATACATGAGAGAAGTACAGCCAAATAGGCTTTGGCTGTACTTTTTTAACCCTTTCACTGACAGGTGCGTATGGCATACAGACCTACAGCACTGCTTCCGACCTCATTTATCTTTCTGCTATAAGCTCATGGTCACTTCAGTGACTATAAAATTATAGCAGAACTGTTCAGCAGGCTGTGCTGAAAACAATCTTATAAGTCTGACCTGCGGATTACAACTCCCTCATATTGCCACTTCTCTGTCCCCAGCCTCTCTACCTCCGGCCACTCCCCTTACTCTAAAACTGCTCCCTCCACCCTCCTATCCTATCCCCTTCATCCCCCTTGCCCCCCAGCGCTTATTTCCTCCTCCCTACTACAGTCCTCCTTCTGCTACCCTCAGAAGCCGGCTTCCCTCCTCTGCCATTCCTGACAGCTTCAAGTGCTGCAGGGGCTTAGAAGATATCAAGATGTGTCCCCCCATCAATATGTCACCCCCCTGCAATTGCCCCTGCCTCAACAATCCATCCCTTCTCCAGTGGCATCCCCCTTCCCCTCCCACCACCTGTAGCTCCTGCCCGCACTAAACTCTGGCAACCTGACAGGCTGGAGAGCATGGGGGGTACAGTGGACACAGGCAGCGATCACTATTATTGCTCCTGTGTCCACTGATAACTGAGCATACTGTAGCAAACCAAGTGTTACTATGTGTCAGTTTAAGAATAGATAATAAGTCTCTATACAGACTCCCTATTCATTCATGTAAAGTGCAGTTCAGGCTGCAGAGAAAGGGACTGTCCTAAGTCTCTTTCTCTGTCTCCAAAAATAGATATTGGGGTCTGTTTAGACCTCTAATATCTCACCAAAGACCCCCCCCCCCCCCCAAAAAAAAAAAAAATCTATATAATTGTAAAAAAAAAAAAAAATAGTAAGGCCCATTTTACATGGAGTGGACTTAAGCAGATCTGTCAGCTGATTCCTGTTGAGCAGGTGGATGACAGGTCTGTGTCTGCTCCACTGATGCAGAGTGGACACAGACACAGCCCACTTTTCTCTATGGGGCAGTCAGATAGAGACAGACTGCCTGTCCATTTCCATTCGATACCATGCGTTCCGATCTGCTAGATGGATGGGGAATGGGATCCACATCCATTTTTTTTTTACTGTACAGATCAGGTGCAGTCAGGTGTAAACATATACATGTCCATTTACATCAACTTCTTCTGAAAAAAGGACAGGCGGACCAAATTGGTATGCTCATGTGAAGGAGGCCTTGTTCACACAGGGAATACACAGCATACATCTTTGCAGGGCAGTGTTTACCTGTACAGGGATGCACAGGTGTTCTGTACATCCCTGCGCAGGCAGTCCCTTTCATGTTATTTGGAATGTAGCAATTGTGCCAACTGAGCCGTTACTGCCAATTTAACATTCACGTTGTTCCGAGTGCATGTCCCTGAGCTCACACTGTCTGCATTCGGGGTTGTTCACCCACACGGATGTCAGATTGGGAGCAGCAGCCTTGCCTGTGCAGCCATTGCATCTCAATTGAAATAAATGGGAATGCCTGTACGGGGATGCACAGAATGCCTGTGCATCCCTGTATGGGTAAACATGGTGTTCCATGGGCGCACACTACTTTAGTAGACCACATGTGAATGATGCTTTAGTAGCAATTTAGCAAGTTATTTTGTGTTTATGTGCACTAATAATGATTTTAATGTATTTTTTGTGAAAATATTGATTTGATGAACATTTGCGCAAATTATTGCAGAGCCAAAAAAATCACTAGCACTTTTTTTTTTTCTACAGGTAATGTGCTTTTAAAAAAATTATGGTTTGGGGGGGGGTCTTTTCAAATTCGGAAAGCTGTAAGTGAAAAATGGTAAAGTTTTGAGTAAATTGTTTTTATTTACTGTTTTGTGTACCTTCAGTTTTCACCATTTCACAAAAGGGTGCAATTAAAAAAAATACAAATATTTGTTATTTATGAACTTAATAGTTTTAACTTTTATATTCAGTAGAAATTTAGCAGGAATTTTGTAAATTTTGCCATTTATGAATCCACTAATTATGATTTTAGTGCATTTTTAGCAAAAATATATTTGATAAATATTTGCGCAAATATCACAGAGTCTTGAAAATTAGTAGAACCTTCTTATTATTCTAATGGCCATGTGCTTTCAGTAAATATACTCTGAAAGCTGTAATTGAAAAGGGAAAAACTCCAGATTTTAAGATTTTTTTTGATTTATGTATGATTTTCACCATTTCTCAAAAAGGCCCAATTTTAAATAACAAATATTTGTTATTTATTAACTCAAGACAGATGTAGCTGTTATATTTAGAAGGAACTTAGCAGGAATTTTGTAAAATGTGCTGTGTTTGTTTCTGATAATAATGATTTTAGTGAATTATTAGCGAAAATATTGTTTTGATAAACATTTGTGCAAATATTAAGGGGGCTTTTTTACAAACTCTGAAAGCTGATTTAAATTGGTTGCTTTAAATAAGTTAATAGGGTGGGGAGGGGGGTTACCATCATCCTATGAATGATATAGTTGAAAACATGGGGAAGGGGGATGAATCAAGAACTACTGGTAACAGTAACCTTATCAGCAATGATGGTAGGACTGTTGCAGTACCCAAACATTAGTATATAAAAATGTTTAATTTTTAATTAGAAAAAATAATATAAAGATACAACAATAAAGGTCCCTGCAGCAACTAAGTTAGCAGTAATAAGTAACTAACACAATGATTTAAAAACAATTGCAGGCTCAACAGGTAAGTAGAGACAAGGTAGATGTAACCTGTGACATATTCCTCAACATGTTTCATGGCAACTGCCGCTTCTTCAGGTGGCGTCTTTCTATAACATCGAAATTCACCCTTAGGGCTGTATGCAGCAATTGGAGACACCCCAATTGGGGTGTTCCCCCCGGGAGCGGACAATGGGAGGATGTTGGCCAGTGTGGCTGCTAAAATCTGCATGGATAAAACACCCGGGATAGTGTAAGTTATAGTTCCAACCAGGATAGTTGCCAAGATTCTCCAAAATAATTAAGCACTATTAGGGCTTAAGAAGTAAATACTTCAGAATGGCTGATCTGGTAGTAGAGGGTATGGTGAAAGACGCCTTCTGAAGAAGCGGCAGTTGCCGTGAAACATGTTGAGGAATATGTCACTGCTTACATCAACCTTGTCTCTACTTACCTGTGGAGCCTGCAATTGTTTTTAAATCTTTGTGTTGGTTACTGTTTGTGCTAACTCTGTCACTGCAGTGACCTTTATTGTTGTATCTTTATATTATTTTTTCTAATTAAAAATTCAACTATTTTTATATACTATTGTTTCATGTTTGGGTACCACAATCCTACCATCATTGGTGATCAAGGTTACTGTTAGGAGTAGTCCTTGATTCATCTCCTTTCCCCATGTTTAAAACTCTGAAAGCTGTAAGGGAAAAATTAAAACCTCCAGATTTTTAGAGATGGTTGGTTATTTACATTTATGGGCCAGATTCAGCAAGACTTGCGCTGGAGTATTTCGATATGCGCCGCGTAACTGTGAAGATGCGCCGTCGTATCTATGTGGCCGTACCCACCAAACTAGATGCGACAGAAAACGGGCCATTTCCGATCGGCTTAACTTTCCGACGCCAGAGTCTCGTCAGCGCATAATTTCGCTTGGCGAATCAGTCGCGCCTATTGATTTCCCCTGCAAATATGCAAACGAGGGAGATTTCCAGATTCGCAAACGGATTAGCACCATACGCTGGCTACATGCACCGCGCGTATCTCGTCCGTCCGGCGCAAAGTTATTTCTACAAATAGCTGCTTTATCTTTACTCCAGATGGCCACAGGTCAGCAGGAGAGCAGCTACAGCAGCGTTACCGACCATAAGAGCTAGCTGAGCACCCCCACTTGCAGGACAACACCTCTGTCCCTGCTTGTCTGTCAACTTTTACAGCCATGGAGAAAGACATCATAGGTCTCCATAGCCGAGATGACGGCTGACAGCTCCTGGCCTTTAAAGTTCAGCTTTCTCCTGTGTTTGCGGGGAACGGGAGCAGCCATCTCAGAACAAAAGTAACTTCACTGCGGGGAGGGGGAACAGGATATACTTTAGTGCCGGAATGGCGCATCTACGGGCGCACTGGGATGCATTGACAGTCGACGCATGCGCAGTACGTTCGCCGTGGGATCGCGCCTAGTTTTAATAATACACGCCCCGTACCCGCCCAATTTGAATAACGCCGGCTCATTTTCGATACGCTGCCGCAACTTTAGGAGCAAGTGCTTCATGAATAACAGCACTTGCTCCTAAAATTTCGCCAGAGTAACGTAAATGAGAAACGTTACTCCAGATTAAAGATGCGCCCATCTACCTGAATCTGGCCCTATGTGTATCTTCAATACTCACCATTTACTAAAAAGGTTCAATATAAAATGTACAAATATTTGTTATGTATTAGCTCAATACATTTTAAGCTTTTATATTTAGTAGGAATTTTGCCGAAATTTTGTAAAATGTGCTGTGTTTGTTTCTGATAATAATGATTTTAGTGATTTTTTTGCGAAAATTCTTGTTATGGTCACAACCGTTTACGATATCCATTCCATCACCCCAACCACGACAGCTTAGCTGACAGTCAGACAACCCATGTAGACACGATCCATTCCCCAGAATTAAGACGAGGCAAGCTCAGTTCTCTCTGGTTTCAAATGAATGAATGGTGCACTCTCAGGTTTTTATACAGTTCAAGCATGAAATGAACAAAGAAACTCTCCACCCCCCTCATCACACAGTGGGGCTTCAATCACATTATTTTAGATAATGACATTCAGGTGAGGTAATTATCCCCCAGATGTCCCGTCTCTGACAACAGCTATTCACCTGCAGAATACACATTCCTATGTCAGACGTTCGGGCCCCGAATTACAGGAGTTAATTACTTCAGCTGACAAGTCACATCTATTATCAATAGAATTCACACAAAACAGCATCACACAATTAGTTCCCCTCAATCCACATCTTAGACAGACTTCTGTCTCAGACAAAAAGGTATTCACACCTGACCATCAATGGGCTTTAAACAGTGTTATCACACAATGAAATGTCTTTCAGGAGCCAGGCTGACTCTTAGTTTTCTCTCTTGACATCAAAAGAGATGAGTTTTGATCTGTCTTCTGAACGCCAAGTGATTCTCCTCCAACCGAATGCTGGTTGGTAAAGTGTTCCATAGTCTGGGACCCTGGAGCGCAAATCTTCTTTCACCTTTGGACTTGTATTTGGCTTTGGGTATCTGGAGCAGATTTTGGTCGGTGGATCGCAGAACGCGATTGGGGTTGTAAGCTTTTATTTTTTCGCATAGATATTGGGGGGCCTTTCCATAGATGCACTTATGCGTCAGACAGAGTGCTTTAAAAGCAATTCTGTCTTTTACTGGCAACCAGTGAAGGGTTCTCAGTGAAGGTGATATAGATTCCCATGATTTTTTCCCAGTCGCAAGCCTGGCTGCCGTATTTTGAACAACTTGCAGACGAGAGATTTGGTACTTTGGGAGTCCGAGGTAAAGGGCATTTGCATAGTCTAGTCTGGAGTTTACAATTGTTCCCACCATGACTGCTATGTCTTCTTTCGGAATAAAATGAATCAATCTACGCAGTAGGCGCAGCAGATAGTGAGATCCGCTGACTACTGACCCTATTTGTGCATCCATTGTCATGTAGGTGTCGAAGATGACCCCAAGACTTTTGACTTTGGCGCTAGGGGTGTAGGACAGTAGTAGTCTTAGTTAGCATCACAGCCTCACACAATGGACAATGAAAGGTCTTAGGAGCTGACACAATTAACACCTCAAAAGCATGTGGCCCCACATTAATTGAAACATTGACCTATATAGCTTGTAATATGTCCAGATCTCCTGCAAAACATGAATTATCATTTATCAGCCACCCTATGCCCAAAAGGGGCACAGGGTGACCTTAGACCCAAGAGTCATCAGTGACACTGGCACAGGAGTACCCCCTATCCCTCAAAAGTCTCTGGGCATCACGGGTAATTCCGTTACATCTCTCCCCTTTCGGTGGAAGACTGACACAGGAGGGAACCCCAAACGTGTTGACTCCAAAGTTAGTCCATAGTTCCAGTCCTCCAATGCTGGTATCTAAACCGTACCCCAAATAAATTGCTCCAAACAGAGCATTACTCACCCCGCCAACCTCTGCCTCTCTCAGAGAACATGTCTGCCGCTGGGGAGAGGCCTTGACTGGCCCTTCTCCCTGAAGTCCTTTCAGCCGCTGGAGAGAAGACAGGGTGGCTGGGCTCAGTCCATCATGCTGTTGGGGATCTGGGCCAACTGCCCCCATCCTTGGGGTATACCAGTGGAGACTGAAGTCCCATCCACTGGTGCTAGGTGAAAATCCCCCTGGTGCTTGCAAAGCAAAGCCGACATCCTCCTGTCTCAGTGCCGCACCATTTTCTGGGGCTGTCTCAGTGAAGACTGAAGTCCCATCCACTACCCCAGGAACTCTCCCTTCCGTTAGTTGAGGGCAGAGGCTTGTGGCACTCTGCTATGTTGCCAGCTCTTCCGCTGGGTGGCAGTAAGTGGAAACCACAGTCCCATCCACTATCCCAGGAACTCCCACTCCTGCTAGTTGAGAGCAGAGGCTTGTGGTACTCTGCTCTGTTGCAAGCTCTTTCGCTGGGTTGCTGTAAGTGGAGACCACAGTCCCATCCACTACCACATGGACCCCCTCTTCTGTTAGTTGGGAGCAGAGGCCCATGACACTCTGCTCTGTTGCCATCTCTTCCGCTGGGTTGCTGCAAGTGGAGACTACAGTCCCATCCACTACCACAGGAACCCCATCTTCTGTTAGTTGGGAGCAGAGGCCCGTGGCACTCTGCTGTGTTGCCAGCTCTTCCGCTGGGTTGCTGTGAGGGGAGACCACAGTCCCATCCCCTGATGTCAGCTCAACCCCCTCATTACAACGTGGGGCTTCAATCACATTATTTTAGATAATGACATTCAGATGAGGTAATTATCCCCCAGACGTCCTGTCTCTGACAACAGCTATTCACCTGCAGAATACACATTCCTATGTCAGACGTTCGGGCCCCGAATTACAGGAGATAATTACTACAACTGACAAGTCACATCTATTATCAATAGAATTCACACAAAACAGCATCACACAATTACAAAACAGCATCACACAACAAGCAGATTTTCTTTGGGGTTCTATGATCATCTTGTTATCTTGAAGAGTTTGTACTCTTCATACTGTAGAAAATGTGAAAGCCAAAAAATGTTATTTCTTTCTATCATTAGGCTATAGGTGGCAAATACTTCCTAATGGCGGTGAGTGAAAAGGGAAAAGTAAATAAATGAATGTATGAGTGAATAAGTAAAGAGATGAAACTTATTGCATCACTGGTCCAGGCTTTGTAAAGATCCAGATTAGGGATGAGCCGAACACCCCCTGGTTCGGTTCGCACCAGAACTTGCGAAAGTTTGCACAAACTTTAGAACCCCATTATAGTCTATGGGACTCAACGTTCAACGAACGTTCAAAATCAAAAGTGCTAATTCTAAAGGCTAATATGCAAGTTACCGTAAAACGGGTCTGGGGACCCAGGTCCTGCCCCAGGTGACATGTATCAATGCAAAAAAGTTTTAATAACGTCAGTTTTTTTCAGGAGCAGTGATTTTAATGATGCTTATAGTGAAAAAAACTTGAAATATTCCTTTAAATATCGTACCTGCTGGGTGTCTATAGTATGCCTGTGAAGTGGCACGTGTTTCCTGTGTTTAGAACTGTCCCTGCACAAAATTACATTTCTATAGGAAAAAAAGTAATTTAAAATGTAATGTAATGTCGGGGTCCTGTGCAAAGGACACTAAAACAAACTACCGGAGGTCCTTACCTGTATTTGTATGAGAACACCAGCAATTGTATTCAGGTAATCTTTAGGTGCACAGTGTGCAAAGGACACAGTACACTGAGGCCGCATACACACGATCGGTCCAACCCGATGAAAATGGACTGAAGTCCAGTTTCATCGTTCCAAACCGACCGTGTGTACGGCCCATCGGTCTGTCGTCCTTCGGACCAAAGTTTTAAAATCGGACTAATGGACGCCTGACCATCGGTCCAAACCGATCGTTAGTACTCAAAAGCATCTGTTTAAAAACCTACGCATGCTCAGAATCATTTTTTTCAGCATGTCTTTGTGTTTTATGTCACCGCGTTCTGACATGATCGGTTTTTGAACTGATGGTGTGTACGTACATCAGACCATCAGGTCACTTCAGCGGTGACCCGATGAAAATGGTCCGTCGGACCATTCTCATCGGGTTGGACCGATCGTGTGTACGCAGGCCTAAGTGAAAATACTGCAGCTAGCACAATCACCTGCCTGCCTGTCAGTATATTATGAAGAGAATATAGGAACAGATCTAGCTAAACTGAATAAAGTGTATAAATATATATATAACACCTGGGGACAGATGCAACATTAGATCTATGCTACATCCAACTAGGTGAGTATAAATGGTTGTTTATTTCAAATCCCGAGCTTCTCTTTTAAAAGACACCAATGGTTCTGCTGTGAACTTCGAGGATGAATAGTGCCTACAGCTATAGAACTAAAAGAGCGCTGTTTTTTAACTACCAATAAAGAGGTATTTTAAAAAAACAAATCTGTAATACTGATTAAATAGAAAAATGTGATAATGGCTTTCTTCAGTTACATCTTGTGTATAAACTAGTGTTCATTAGAACTCATAATTACACTTAAAATTGCAATGGTTTCCCAAAAGCTGTACTATATGTAAACATATTTGACAACATGATTTATTGCTACTGCTTTTCTAGTCAACATTTCTTAAAGATAGGTAAAATAAGTAATTTAGTGACTTTTAACTACTCTGAACTTCATTATGGCACCCTTTTGAAAATGCTCTGTTAGTCTTATATAAAAAAATCTAATTATTTACATGAGTGACTTTTCAATCACTAATCCTTTTTATATAGAATTAATATTTTCCAGATTTCTTCCATAAACTCTGGTGTTCCAACACAGACCATGAATGTTTCATGAAAGTGGAACAGAAAGAAAGGTTGTACTTATTTTGTAGTGACCTGAATTCAACATCAGATGTTAAAATCATGACATGAAATTTTGGTTGAGAGATAAAAGTAAGAACAGAGAGCTGACCACATGCCGGATGATATTAGTGGCAGATGTGATCGTCAGAAGTGTGATGGCATTTCCTCTGAATAGGCAAATGTACTTTTAAAACTTTGATGTTAAAATGATTAGCAATGAAAATATGCTTTGTTCCTTTGCCTTCACATGGTCTCAATAATGGCACTTATCGTCTACTTGTATTTTTTAAATCAAATATTATCCCGTCTTTTATTTATGTGCAGATGCTGAACACAATGCTGCTTTTCTGCAAGTCTAAAAAAGAACTCTGAGTAAAATATACATATTTAAAATAAAGTTCTGAATATGTGCCTTTTTCCTATTTCATTGTAGTTTATTCCAGCGTTTTATGTTTTTCCGCTTTTTCTTTCTTTTGATCTTTATAACATAAAAATAGCTAACACTGTGCACCATCTTATCCACAGATCCTATAATTAGATGCCACGTGAACCTTTCAATTTAAGCAATCTATTAAACAGTATTATCTGTCAACTTAGGTTATAAATAGATTATCTAACCTGTTATGCACATGTTTTCATTATTTCATTTTGGTATTGCTATTTCCTGTAGTGAAGTGATTTAAATATAGGGACAATTTTTCTAAGAAAGTAATATTTCATGGACAAAAATATATGTGCCTATTCATCAGCAGATGTTTGTTACAGATGAGGGACAATAAAACACTGACAGAAGCAATCACCATAAAGCTATACTACTATAGTAGCCATTCACTCTCGGTTAGGTGTGGATGTCACAAATTCTTAACATGCATATTTGAAAGTTTTTTTTTTTACTGGGCTGTGATCAATGATCACTGTGAAGATGCCCAGCCATGTTCTATTTATTTAAATTAAAGTGTTCCTGATCCAATTTGGATATTTAAAGTGAACACTGGACAGGGTAGATACAACTTAGTTTTTGTTTGTAGAATTGATATTGATTGCTGGCTAAAGAGATGGAGACAGGGACATTTTATAGACTGTTAAACTCACACAACATGTCTCATACCCTCTTTTACACACACACACACACACACACATATGTATATATACAAACTATAATGCTTGTCTAGTCTGTGGATAATACACAGTACATTTTAACTTTGCTATATAAAAACCAAGGACCTGTAACTAAATGAAATGTGCTTTTGGAATGTTCAAAGCTCATTTTAGACACATAGTTAAACTTTCTGAAACTGATATAAGCTGATATGAGCTTTAAGTTTAAAGCCACACCTTTCACAATTTTTTTTTTTAAATACATGTACATATAATTGCAGTAAAAAATGTGCATGTATTCTTTTTTTGCAAATCAGCCAGCAATGCATTGAAACAATGATCAGTGGTTTACAGGTGCAATGTCAGGTTTCTGCAGATTCTTACTTTAGCTCTATGTCCATAGGTACAGATACAGAATTTTATTTAGAGAGCCAGAGGAAATATCATGAACTACGAGTGCAGTAATCACCAAATATGTGTCTGAATTAGAACTACAATTCAATCTGCCACTGTGGTAGACTGGACTTGTGGTTTAATAATTTACAGACCTCTCCACACATACACAGCTGCATTAATTTTAGAAGTGGCACGCTGTCATGGGGTTGTTTTGAGGATGTGGGTGTCCAATTTGCACCTTGTTTTATCCTAAATGTAAGTGTTAAATTATTTAATAGGCAAAGTTAGCATTTACTTTTGATGCATTTAGGAAATGCGGATAATTTTTTATTAAAAAAATGTATCTACCCATGAGGGGTGTCTTGAGTAGGGATGAACTAAACACCCCCCGGTTCGGTTCACAGCAGAACATCAAAAGTGCTAATTTTAAGGGTTAATATGCAAGTTATTGTCATAAAAAGTGTTTGGGGACATGAGTCCTGCCCCAGGGCACATGTATTAATGCAATTATTTTTTTTAACTACAGTTTTTACGGGAGCAGTGATTTTAATAATGCTTAAAGTGAAACAATAAAAGTGAAATGTTCCTTTAAATTTTGTACCAAGGGGGTGTCTATAGTATGCCTGTAAAGTGGTACATTGTTTCCCATGTTTAGAACAGTCCCTGCACAAAACATTTCTAAAGGAAAAAAAAGTCATTTAATTTAAAACTACTCGCGGCTATAATGAATTTTTCGGGTCCCGGAAATACAGATTAAAGTAATTGAAAAAAACGGCATGGACCCCCCCCCCCCCCCAGTCCATTACCAGGCCCTTTGGGTCTGATATGAATATTAAGGGGAACCCCAAACCAAAATAAAAAAAAATGCGTGGGGATCCTCCCAAATTCCATACCAGGCCCTTCGACTCGAACATTGGCTCATCCCTAGTCTTGAGGAGGAGGGGGGTTCAGCTATCCCTTTAAACTATGAATGTAGTATAAACACAGACGCTTATTAGTTATATCTCATGTTGCATCAGAGTTCCCATGTATGACCCTTTGTTTCGGATTGTTTGTCAACATGTATTACCGCGTACACCTACTTCTCTGTTTTCTTTATGTGAAATATTCAATAATTAATGTCTTGAAAGTAAAAAAAAAAAAAAGTTTTTTTTTTTTTTTATTCATTTATTTTTATTGTTTTTTTTTTTTTTTATTGCTGCTTTACACATACATATATCCATCAAACAAGAGTACAAGCGGTTTGTTAACAAATTACATAAGTAAATATTAGAGCAACTAGTGACTGTACCCCTGTTAGGTTGATATCTCATGTATTATTGAATAGGTGCTGTGTTTTATGTGTGCCTCCCCCCCACCGTGTCCCCGCTTCCCCAACCCCTTGCCCCCCGCCCTCCCCATTCCCACCCTTGTGAGCATACAGCCCTGGTAATCAGTGAGTTAAGTTATAGATAGTTGCCACCTTTCCGGTTGTTTAATATTTGGCGCAGGTGAGGGTGGGCCTATAGGGGCCCGCTCGGGAGCAAGCCCCCTTATGCCCAAGCTCCGGCGTCGGGAACACCTACCCTGAGTCCTCGTCTGTTGACTGCCATAGTCTCCATATTTTTACAAACTTGTCATGCTTCCCCTGGGTAATGTAGTGTACCTTTTCATTTGAAATTGTTTGGTTCATAACTGCTAACCAGTTCTCTATAGATGGGGGCGTCTGAGCTTGCCATTTTTGTGCAATAATTTTGCAAGCCTGGAATAGGCATCTCAGAATAGGTTCAAGGGTACCTTGCGGTACCTTGCGGTACCTTGGTGTCATCCATACATCCCAAAAGGCAAATTCTGGCTGCTGGGACGAGGGCAGACCTAAATTTCTCGTTTATCCGTGTTATAATACCCACCCAGAAGCTGTATAATTTTGGACACTTCCAGAACATATGAAGAAGATTTCCTTTATTGTTACATCGTGGGCACTCATTATTGGGTCTCCATCCCAGCTTAAACATTTTATGGGGGGTGTGATAAACCCTATATAATAAGAATAGGTGAGACAGTCTTTGGGCCGGGGCAATAGACGCCCAGGCTCCTTGACGGAGGATCCTATCCCACTGGTCTGGGGAGATTGTGCCCAGATCGCTCTCCCAGGCCACTTTGCTCTTCCGCGGGCCTTCTCTACTTAATGCCCTCGCTCCTAGGCTACCATATGTTGCGGAAATTAAGCCCTTGGCTTGTGTTGCCTCAATTACAGAAGACAGGGCAGGCATCTGTGTCCACTCAACTGTTTTAGAGACAAATTGTACTTGTATAGCGTGGCGAACCTGGAGATATTTAAAGAAAGATTTATTTGGGATTTATTTGGGATTTCAAATTCGCTTACTAAGTCTTGAAATGACTTCATAGCGTTGCCCTTAAAGATATGTTTTAGGCGACATATACCTTTGTTCACCCAGTCCCTCGAGGTTTCTATGCTTAACATTTCCTGAAGATTGTTGTTGTTCCAGAGAGGAGAAAATTCTGACGGGCCCACATACCCAAAAAAAAAATAGTTAATCAACAGAGACACAGGGGTTTGAATTTCATAGCCTTTTTACACAGTGAAAGTACATTAGTTTCATGTAAATCGGAAAAAACAAATGCAAATATACTCTTGTTCTGATGTAATTCATAGATTTAAAATGGAAGATGGAGCATTCTCATTCACTCCTGTTAAGTTTTCATGCACAAGCTCATGTCCAGTAGCTATTGGAATCAAAAGAGAGTGAAAATTGCATGTGTGGTCCTGGCCGGGAATTTTTTTTGTCCCACCACCATCTCTTAGTAAGCTCAGTGTGCCAACCAGAAACAAGCTAAAGGTAATTGTAAGCTATTTACTGAAATAGGAAATTATCAACACTTAGATCACTCCAGAGTGAAGATGTTCCTTCACAGGACTGCAAGACTCTGCAATATAGTATGCAACTAATTAAACAAGTGTATCTGTATTAATGCATTCATTGTAATAAAAGTTTAAATTAAAAGTTATTTTGCTTAGAACCTAAATGTTAGGCCCTGTACACACAATCAGACATGTCTGATGAGACTTGTATGACGGACCGTTTTCATCAGACAACTCTGAACTTGTCTGATGGTCTGATCGGACCAAAATCCGACCAGAACGCAGTGACGTAGAACACAACGACGGGATGAAAAAACAAAGTTCAATGCTTCCAAGCATGTGTCGACTTGATTCTGAGTATGCGCAGGTTTTTGGTCCAATGCTTTTGTGTACTAACCATCGAATCTGTCCGACGGACAGGTTCCATCAGACAGGTTTTAAAGCATGTTTTAAAACTTTGGTCTGACGAACAACGGTCTGATGGGCCGTTCACACCATCGAACTGGTACGATGAAACTGGTCTGCAGACCAGTTTCATCAGACATGTCTGATCGTGTGTACGCAGCCTTAGACAGTGTCATCTCTTAATAGTAATATGTTATATATAGAGACTTTGGGCCAGATCCACGAAGCCCGGTGTAACTCTCTGCCGGACGTAGCGTATATCATTTAGGCTACGCCTCCGTAAGTTTGAATGGCAAGTGCCGTATTCACAAAGCACTTGCGTCCTAAGTTACGGCGGTGTAGCGTAAATGGGCCGACGTACAAACGTCTAATTCAAATGGGCAAGAGGTGGTCGTGTTTTATTTAAATTATTTGTGACCCGACATAAATGAAGTTTTTTTAACTGCGCATGCGTCATCCATTGAGGTATCCAACTGCGCATGCGCGAAATCACGTCGCAAATAGTCAATGCTTTCGACGTGACTGTAACTTACGCAAAGCCCTATTCGCAAACATTTTACGCAAACGAATAGACTTACGCCAGTCGTATTTTAGCGTAATTCCGGCGTATCTTGTCTTGTGGATACAAAACAAAGATACGCCCAGCGCAAATTTGAAATTATTGCGGCATATATGAAGATACGCCGTCGTAATGCTTTGTGGATCCGGCCCTCTATAGACACTCTAGTTTCAGGGACTGTAATATTCATTACTTCTGATTTTGCATAATTAATTGTATAATTTGACATTCGTGCATACAGGTCAAATTCTCTTATAAAATGTAATAAAGTTAGTTCTGGACTGGTCCTAATGCCGCGTACACACGATCACTTTATGTGATGAAACAAATGACGTTTTTAAAAACGTCAATTTCATTGACCGTGTGTAGGGGAAAACGTCGTTTTATGTCTTGTAAAAAACTTCAAAAAAAATTGAAGCATGCTTCAATTTTATGTGTCATTTTTCAAAACGTTGTTTTTTGTTTCACAAAAAGCCACCGTGTGTAGCAAAAAACGTTGTTTAAAACAACGTTTTTCAACCCGCGCATGCCCAGAAGCTAGTTATGAAGAGAGCTTCAATGGAAAAGAGTGGTGAACGTAACCTCGCTTTTTGTGAAAAAACGATGGTGTGTAGGCAACATCGTCTTTGAAAAGTGAAGTTTCAAAAACATTGTTTTTTACTTCACAGAAAACATTGTTTTTTTTTCATCACATAAAGTGATCGTGTGTACGGGGCATAATACTAAGTAACAAAGGTTCCAAGGTAAGTTTTAAAAAAGTGTTGAAAGGTGGCAACCCTGACGGGTACCATTTACCAGAGTGAAATTAGCCTATAGTGCACCATTGGCTTTAAATGTGACATGTAAGGTTTTCAAACTTCCTGTGTACATGAAAAAGTGATCTTCGGCGCTGCCGACAACTCTCTCACATGTGGTTTGGTAAAAACTGGGATTAAAAATAAATGTACTCCCTTGAGTGCTGTATCTTCTTCTTACCCTACCGGTAACAGTACCAAATAATTTCCTGCGACAAATTAAGCACGAGTTTGTGTGGTTTTTGTGGGTGGGTCATCCACCAAGGAATAGAACAGAAATGCTCACTATGCCTAAGTGTGGAGGGGGCATGGGATTTCTGGACCTAGTACGGTACTCTCAAACTGCGCATTTACTAAAGATACTGGACTGGTGAAATCATGGTCAGATAATGTGCTGGGTATCCCTGGAGCAACATAAGGCTGGGTTCACATCATTGTGGGATCCGTAGCACAGCAGGGGTCCTGTGTGTGCTGGTTCATTGTTTCAGGTCCGATTTTAGCCTAAATTTGGGGCGGAATTCAGACCTGAAACGGACCGAAAAATTCACACTTTTTCAGCAAATTGCACCAGACCTGCTTCAAAGATATGTGAACCGGCTCCATAGAGAGTCGGTCACATTCTCCTGCTATGCGAATTGGATGCAGAGAAACCCACATCCAATATGCATGGGTGTGAACCCAGCCTAAATCCTCTATTCCACTCAAGGTCCTCCAATGGATTGTATACTTAGGCCGCGTACACACAATCAAATCTATATGCTGAAAACGGTCTGACAGACCTTCTCAGCAGACAGATTTGATCGTATGTACGGGCGAGCCGACGGATTTGGCCAGCAGACAGATTTTAAAGCCTGCTTTAAAATCTGTCTGCTGGGAACACATCGGACCGATATGTCTGCTGGTTAGTACGCTAACATTTTGAGATTGCATGGGAAAAAGATTTGAATAAAAGTTTTTTCAGCTGATCAAAGAGATTGTATCTATTATTTCATACATACAGTAAATCTTCTAATTCTTTGAAACTGCAGGAAGCAGGCTACAAGCTTTTGTATTGATGTTATAGATCAGTGTTTTTCAACCTTTTTTTTCAACCAGGACACCCTTTAAAATCTGTCAAGCCCCGTACACACGGCAGAGAACCTCGACGGGCGGAACACATCGTTCCGCCCGTCGAGGTTCTCGGCCGGCCGTCATATTCGGCGACCAGCTCGTCGGGAAAGGCGACCAGCCATTCATCCAGACGGGCCGTTGAGCAAATAGAGAACCTGCTCTCTATTTGCTCGACGGGTTTCCCGACGGGCTGGGCTCGCCAAATCCGTACACACGGCTGAGGTTCTCGGCAGAATGAGGATCCCAGTGAGGTTCTCGCTGGTTTCTGCCGAGAACCTCGGCCGTGTGTACGGGGCTTGAGAATCTCGAGGTACACTAAACTAAAAATGCGGAAAAAAATGCGGAAAAAATGTATGCCACATGCTATTTGCACAGTGGTTTTGCAAACACATTTTTTTTAAAATTCACTTCAATGAATTAAAACAAAATACCAAGGTTATGGCTGATATCTTCAAACCATTCCAAATCTGTAACAAATTGTGGTCTTGTGGGGAAAAAAATAAAAACCTACATAACACTTGTTACAATTAGGGCACTTTCACATTGATTCCATTGCAGGCATGGTGATTTTTTTTTTATATAATATACATGGGCTATGTGGGTTATTATTGATGATGATAACTGTATACTTCAATACTGCAGTTTGGCCGCAGCGCAGGTGTAGTGCAGGTGTAGCACAGGGTACCTGCGATTTTCATGTGGTTTCTCATAAACTTCTATTATGTAGTACATTTTTGGTAAATTTTCTGAAAGCACACCAAAAATGAGGGAGATAATAGAAGTCAATGAGAAACCACATGAAATGAATTTTTCTTTGTTTCTGTTATAAAATTTCGCTAATTTGTAATTTTTCTTCATAAATTTTGGCCAAAATTTATACTGCTACATATCTTTGGTAAAAATAAATACAAATTGTTGGATATTATTTTGTCTTTGTGAAAGTTATAGCGTCCACAACCTATGGTGCCAATATCTGAAAATTGATCACACCTGAAGTACTGACGACCTATCTAATTTCTTGAGACCCTAACATACTAGAAAAGTACAAACACCCCCCAAATGACCCGTTTTTGGAAAGAAGGCATTCCAAGGTATTTAGAAAGAGGCATGGTGAGTTTTTTTAAGTTGTCATTTTTTCCCACAATTCTTTACAAAATCAAGATTTGTTTTATTTTTATATTTTTTTTTCACAAAATGTTCATATTAGTATGTTATTTCTCACACACAGCATATGCATACCACAAAATACACCCCAAAACACATTCTGCTATTCCTCCCGAGTATGGTGATACCACATGTGTGAGACTTTTACACAGCCTGGCCACATACAGAGACCCAACATGCAGGGAGCACCTTCAGGCGTTCTGGAGCACCCAGACCAATTCTGACATTCCTCTCCTACATGTAAAAATCATCATTTATTTGCTAGAAAATTACATATAACCCCAAAACATTATATATGCTTTTTTAGCAAAGACCCTAGAGAATACAATGGCGGTCGTTGTAACTTTTTATCGTGCACAGTATTTGCACAGCAAATTTTCGAACGTGTTTTTTTGGAAACAAAAAAAATGTTGTGCTTTTAAAAAAAAAAAACATTAAAGTTAGCCCAATGTTTTTGCATAATATGAAAGATGAAGTTATGCCGAGTAAATAGATACCCAACATGTCACCCTTGAAAATTGTACACGCTTGTGGAATGGCACCAAACTTCGTTACTTAAAAGTCCCCATAGGTGATGCTTAGCTAATTGGCGCTTTGCAATGTGCCGCAAGGCGGGATAAAAGCCCGCAAATGAAGCGCCGCGTCTGCAATCTAAAGATTGCATTGATGTGGCGCTTCCTAGGGAAATGGTGTCTGGCGCTCAATGTTATTTTATTAAAGGAATATATATATTTTTTTAAAGGGGCCATTGAAAAATAAAATGTTGAGTCTACAGGAGGGGGCTGCGCCTGGGCGCCCCCTATGGGCGGGCCGCAACTGTCAAGTGGTTTTTAGAGGTGTTCCCTCTCTGAAAGATAAATTAGCTCTGAACATCCACAATCCTCCCACTGTGAATTCTATGTTCCTCTCAGGCCTAACCGGCTACTACCAATGCAGGAGATATCAGGTTTGCTCCTTAAATGGATGCAGAACCAGTTTCAGCTCCGGATGTACGTCTAAGAGCTATGCAATTGAGCCGTTCATTACCTGCTCCACGGTTGGAGTTGTGCACATGTTGCAGTGCCCATGCGGCCTGCAGTATGTGGGCAGGACCAACCGCCCACTGCAGGTACACCTAAACGAGCATAATAACAACATCAGGAGGGGCTATACCAAACATTTAGTGTCAAGAGGGATCCAACCATCACCATTTTTCTAGGTATTGACAAGTTTAACACCCACTGGAGGGGTAGCAACTTGGTCAGGAGTATATCAAGGCTAGAGATGTCACAACTCAAATGTTCCTTTTGGCCTAAATATCGATGTTGACATCAACTGTTTTATTGATAACGCATAGATTTTTTTTATATAGACATTACCTTGATGTTTTGTAGGGTGTTCCTACTTACACTGAGGTGGTTGTCTCTTTTTTTTGTGTTTTATCAGGAGGTAAATTGTGTATTCCTACCCAGAGCGGTTATATGGGTAGATATGCAAAAGCATGTGAACTTGATGTGAGTCCCAAGTGGCCCGATACATGTTACATTACCCCTAATTATGTGATGGTGTACTAACATCGTTTTGAGTTTTTGAATATCATCACATTAGAGGCCTTTGGGCTGCTGTATAGGTGCAGTCATTATGGCGGCTGACCATTTTATTTCTCTTGCTTCAAATTTTATTTATTTTAATTGTGAACTATTTGGGTGATTATTTTTATTAATATCTCATGTTGATATTGGGTTTATATAGTGGCCAATATATGTTCATTGTCAGATTCTTCTGATTAATGTGCAGATTTATATTTATTCATATATCATTATTTGTATATTTTACACATTATACATGATATATTGTCTATTATGTATTTTTCTATAAATGTTTGTAATTTTTTATCCAACTTTCGCTATAGAGTTAGCCAATTATGACCTATTTACATTAAGAGGGTATTATATTGCTCGTCTTTAATAGAATGTGAGCTATGCTGCCTTAATAGGTTTACTTTGGCATGCTGTGCTGTGCGGCTTCACATGTTTGTTGGGGATACTAACAAACCCAGAGATGTTATAGCCTTTCCTATTCGTGTTCCATTACTTAAAATGGCGCTAGTGCGGCCTCTTTGGGACTCACAGCGAGGCTATGACACTAAGTATTACATTTAGGTGGTGATCAGAACGCCGCCCGTATGCCGTGACCACGTCCCCTATGAGACGAAACGTTGGGCAAGCGAAGTTCTGACATCACCGCGTCACCAGCTGAACCCGGAAGACACGAGCAGGCATATCGAGGAGCCGGCCGGCTCGATAATTTAATGCTTATAGCATTGGAACTTGTAAGTGTGCATTTTTTAATTTTACAATAAATGTACCTTGGATTTTATGCTATGCGGGCTCTTTTTCTTCTATATGGCACATCTTGTGGTCAGTGTAACCGGCGCAAAAATTGTTTAAATTAATTATTAATAATAACCTGCTGCAGTACTGTGTTAACCTTCAAAAGAGGGTTAAGTGCATATGGAAATTGTATATAATGTTACTGTGCTGGTCTAAATGATCCAAATGTGCAATGACATATTGCTTGTTTACCCCTAAACTAAATTGGTGCAAAAAAAAAAAAAACGTATATATAAAGTGCTATATCAAGTGCAGTAATATACGTGATATGCTAAACATTTATATAAACATATGTGACAATATCCTGCTCTCTCAAGCTTATAAGGATATCAATTTACATATAAAGTGCTGAGGCAGTGAGCTAAAAATATATAATGCAATCCTAAAATTATATAAATAGTGCAAAATAGCATAAATTGTGCAAAAATAGCAAAAATGCCATATAAAAGTTCATTTAGGAGTTCATATGTTGAAACAACAACAACGTTGCAGTTGGATAATGGATTTCAATGGGGAAATACTGGGAAATTCAGTTTTTGTGGTGCTTCTCATGCAAATTAAGGTGCAGCTGTTACTTCCACCTGAAAAACATGTGCCACCATCACCAACGGCTAAAATGAACACTCACCAGACCCCGAATATTAAAGGGCCCAAACTGTTTCTCTTTCAGCCACTGGGTGGATTCTCCTCCTTCCTCTTTACAAGAATTTCCTTAGTGCCTCAAAAACAAGTGGCTCATCATAGTGTAGTATGTATAAAAGGTATTTATTTAAAATATAATAAAATCAAATCACTCACAAGACAAGTGCCTTTGACCGGCACTTGGTATCCTTGGCAGTGTCGAGCGTTAACAGCCGCTCACCAGCGTTTCTTTAGAAATGCGTTTTCCCGCTCCTGTTCCGCTATAATCTCGGCAGGTCGTGGTGTACCCCCTCTGTACGTGTATCCAATCAGCTTCTACGCAATACTTGCGTCATTTTGGAGCTGCACTGTGCAAAACCATTGCACCAAGCAGGTAAGTATAACATTTGTTATAAAAAAAAAGAAGCTTTAATATCACTTTTAGGATAGTGATCATATGAGGCACTTTTTTTTATCACATAGTTGTTTGGTTTAATTTAATGATAATGATAGCAGAAATCACCCAAATAGTTCTGTTTAAAAGTTTACACACCCTGGAATGTTTGGCCTTGGTACAGACACACAAGATGACACACAGCACTTTACATACTGTATATATTGTACATTCACATCAGACCCTGCCCCTAAAGAGCTTGCAATCTAAGGTCCCTAACTCACAAACATATACTAGGGTCATTTTAGGCAGGAGCCAATTAAACTACCAGCATTTCTTTGGAGTGTGGGAGGAAGTTGGAGTACACAGAGTAAACCCACGCAGGCACAGGTAGAACATCCAAACTCCATGCAAGTAGTGTCGTGGTTGGGATTCAAACCAAACACACTACCCTAGGTGGAAGTGCTAATCACTTAGTCACTGTGCTGCAAATGTTAGCTCTTACATAGATACACTGAGCAGGCTAGATACTGAGCCATGGGGAATGGGGAACAGAAAGGAACTGTCAAAATACCTGCTTAATAAGGAAATGGAACTTTATAAAGATGGAAAGGGATGTAAAAATATATCCAAAGGCTTGAATATGCCAATCAATACTGTTCAATCACTTTGTAAGACGTGGAAAATTTGGGGATCTGTTGATACCAAGCCAAGGTCAAGTAGACCAAGAAAGATTGCATACTTCTGTGGTGTGTGTGAGAGTGGGACTCTCAAAATCACAGTGCCAGTGAAGGGTATCCTCCAAATAACTTGGTACATGGAAAATAATTTATAGGGTAGGATTTTAAATACCCCTACACTGGCAACAAATACTTCACAATCAGGGACGGATTTCCGACAAGGCCACCAAGGCCGCAGGGGCGGCGCCGCCAGGGCCGCTGATGGGGAGGCAGATCGGTGCTCTGTGACAGTTACAGAAACAATGCCATGTATCTCTCCCTCCTGTCGGCATAATTTCTGTAACTGTCACAGTGCACCAATATGCCTCCCTGTTTGGGCCACATATGTTCCTCCCATAGGTGCCTGCCCCCCCCAGTGCTGCCTGTTATCCTCTCCCTGAAAGCTAGGGGATTCGTCAGAACACTGAGAGCGGGGGAGGGCTTGCCTGTCTTAATGCACAGGCACTTCTGCAAACTGCCCAGGGATCCTAGGTGCATGGGGGGCCTTTGAAGTTTCCTCCCAGCAGGTTCGGACAGTAGTAACAGTTCTCCTCACGTTGGCTCTATTTTGCTACAGTGTAGCGGTCAGTTCTGTTATCTGGCTGTGTCTGCAATGCTCTCTCTCCCTCCCTGGCATCTTTCTCCCCTCCTCAGCCACTATCTGGCCGTCCTGCTCCCTTTCGTCCTCACACTGATCAATTTATCTTTGCCTGTCACACTGCTCCTCTCAGATGGTTGTTATCTCGCACAGATCACCCCTAAATCCTAAACTCCATACACAGATCACCCCTTAATCCTGCACACCATACACAGATCACTCCTCAATTCCAACAAACACAGATCACTACTCAATGCTGCACACCATACACAGCTCACCCCTCAATCCTTATACATTTTATATGTAGGTACACCCGTATGATTTTACTGTTACTATATGTGCGTTTTCAGGGTTGGGGACATTCATTTTTTTTTGGCAGGGGGGGTTGGGTGGCATTGAAGGACCCGGCCTTGGGGCGGCAAAGGCTGTTCACAATGTTAAAAATCCATTGTGGCGGTTCCTATCCCACACTTTGTTAAGTGCTTTCGTCAGTATACTGCTTCCTCCAGTCTGACCATCCAAGAGATATATTATTATAGCTGCATTGAAAGTCTAGCCGAAAATAGCTTGCAGGAATGGTTTACTAGACCGAATACAGAATTTTTATACACTTTTAACACAAGGGGTTAGATAACGAGGTAGGGCTGGCTCCTGGATAGTGATGTCACGAACCTAAAATCTTGCGTTCGCGAACTTCCGCGAATGTTCGCGAACGGCGAACCTGGGCGAACCGCCATAGACATCAATGGGCAGGAACATTTTAAAACCCACAGGGACTCTTTCTGGCCACAATAGTGATGGAAAAGTTGTTTAAAGGGGACTAACACCTGGACTGAGGCATGCTGGAGGGGGGTCCATGGCAAAACTCCCATGGAAAATTACGTAGTTGTCGCAGAGTCCATTTTTAATCCTTAAAGGGCAAAAATCACCTAACATTCCTAAATTGTTTGGAATAACATGCTTTAAAACATCAGGTATGATGTTGTATCGATCGGGTAGTGTAAGGGTTAGGGTTAGGGTTACAGATAGGGTTAACCCTAACCCTATCTGTAACCCTAACCCTAACCCTGTCTGTAACCCTAACCCTATCTGTAACCCTAACCCTGTCTGTAACCCTAACCCTAAGCCTAACCCTATCTGTAACCCTAACCCTATCTGTAACCCTAAGCCTGTCTGAAACGCTAACCTTAACCCTATGTGTAACCCTAACTGTAACCCTAACCCTGGCTTTAACTTACAGAAAGGGTTAGGGTTACAGATAGGGTTAGGGTTGCCAACAGGGTTAGGGTTAGGGTTACAGCTAGGGTTAGGGTTACAGACAGGTTTAGGGTTAGGGTTAGAGACAGGGTTAGGGTTACAGACAGGGTTAGGGTTACAGATGGGGTTTAGGTTACAGACTGTAACCCGAACCCTATCTGTAACCCTAACCCTGTCTCTAACCCTAACCTTATCTGTAATCCTAACCCTATCTGTAAACCTAACCCTATCTGTAAACCCTAACCCTAACCCTAACCCTGGCTGTAACCCTAACCCTAACCCTATCTGTAACCCTAACCCTGTCTGTAACTTACAGAAAGGGTTAGGGTTACATATAGGGTTAGGGTTACTGACAGGGTTAGGGACAGGCCGCGTACACACGATCAAATTTGTCCGCTGAAAACGGTCCGATGGATCGTTTCAGCAGACAAATCCGATCGTGTGTATGGGCTAGCGGACAGGTTTGTCCATCGGACAAATTTCAAAGCATGCTTTGAAATTTGTCCGCTGCAAACCTGTCCGTCGGATATGTCCGCTGGTTAGTACGGCAAACCAGCGGACATATCTTCCCGCACATGCATCGTATCCTGTGAATGGATCCGACGCATGCGCGCGGAAGTGTTTACTTCCTGGTGCGGTGACGTGGCGGCATCAACGTCACCGCCGCGTCACCACGCTGTCTGCCGGCGGTGATTTTGGTCCGTCGGACAAGTTTGAGCGGACATATCTCATCGTGTGTACGAGGCCTTACAGATAGGGTTAGGGTTAAAGTTACAGACAGGGTTAGGGTTACAGACAGGGTTAGGGTTACAATAGGGTTAGGGTTACAGACAGGGTTAGGGTTACAGATAGGGTTAGGGTTAGGGTTACAGACAAGGTTAGGGTTAGGGTTCACAGTGACAGACCAAACTCTGACAGACAAAACTCCCCGTTTAACACAGCACAAACATCGGCAAACAGTCCATTTGCACAACCGCAAATTCCCCATTTACACAAGGTTGGATACCAAGCTAGCCATGTCCTGTTCTTTATCCTCACTGACATCATTGAATGTCTCTTCTTCCACCCAGCCACATACAACACCAAGGGTCCCTGAAAGGTGACAACAAGCCCCCTGGGACGTCTGCTGTGTTTGGTCTTCCACCTACTCTAAGCCACCTTCCTCCTCTGACTCCTCTTCTTCAGACTCCTCTCTCTGCGTTGCCGCAGGTCCAGCAATCAACGACGACAAGTCTGCTTCTGGTGGTGAGGGTGACCACAACTCTTCCTTTTCATGCTCATCTACGGCCTTGTGCGCCATGTAATGTACTGTGCAATCCCAATATGATTGGTATGTTAAGTAGTACTATTCTTATCAGTTTAATCCCTGTTACGTCCCCTATCAGGGGACGTGTATGGAATAGAATTGAGAAAACGCAAGTTGACTAACTCATGACATAAATTTTATTCCTCTATGCGTCAATCTTGGTGTAGTGATGAGTGTGCTCGTGCACACGTTTGGGAGATTGCAGGCGATGCAGGTTTTTCAAAGCCTATGGTCGTGCTGAGGTAGTTCAGTGACAGTTAAGTGACCCAGAAAACAATGATTCTGCAGTGTGGGCCCATTGTTGGCCTAGTAGGCTTTAATGAACACCTTAGATGATCACAAAGAAATTTAATGTTTTTTCTATGCAAAATTATCAAGCCGATCGCTTTTGGTCTGTTCACAATGAAGTAACGACCTTATCATCTGGGGTGTGTCAACATTGTCATTGCCAACACACTCATAGAGGTGGTCGCTTCATTGTGATACGCAAACCCCTTCACCACAACAAGGTAACAATCACGAAGGGGAATTGACACATGTACTGTATGTGCCTTTTTTTGGTTTTCTTTTTGCAGCCATAGTGCATTACCAGAGGCCAGAAAAATTAAGCATGTACACATGCCTGAAAAAGTAGGTATTGTTGCAGCCGCTGCTGTAGTGGCCAGAAAGCTTGATGTTTTCAAGGCAGAAAGTGCACTAAAACATTGCGGCTGGAACCCTAGTTGGTGGCGGATAAGTCACGTAAGTCATCCGGCATGCAGAAATAAAATACAGCAGCGAGTGGACCATTTTTAGCCCAAGGCAGCTCATCTCATCAGGCCTTTTTTAGTCAAATGTATCACCCACTGTCAGTCCCTTCGGGATCCATGCCTCATTCATCTTAATAAAGGTGAGGTAATCTAGACTTTTTTTGACCTAGGCGACTTCTCTTCTCAGTGACAATAGCTCCTGCTGCACTGAAGGTCCTTTCTGAAAGGACACTTGAAGCGGGGCAGGCCAGAAGTTCTATCGCAAATTGGGATAGCTCAGGCCACAGGTCAAGCCTGCACACCCAGTAGTCAAGGGGTTCATTGCTCCTCAGAGTGTCGATATCTGCAGTTAAGGTGAGGTAGTCTGCTACCTGTCAGTCGAGTCGTTCTCTGAGGGTGGACCCTGAAGGGCTGTGGCGATGCATAGGACTTTAAAAGCTCTGCATGTCCTCCATCAACAACACGTCTGTAAAGCGTCCTGTCCTTGCCAGCGTGGTCGTGGTAGGAGAAGGATTACTTTCACCTCTTCCCCTGTTAGATTCCCGTTGTGCTGTGACATCACCCTTATACGCTGTGTAAAGCATACTTTTTAATTTATTTTGAAACTGCTGCATCCTTTCCGGTAATTCGGTAACATTTCAGGCACTTTCTGCTTATACAGGGGGTCTAGTAGTGTGGCCACCCAGTACAGGTTGTTCTCCTTCAGCCTTTTTATACGAGGGTCCCTCAACAGGCACAACAGCATGAAAGACCCCATGTGCACAAGGTTGGATGCCGAGCTACTCATGTCCTGTTCCTTGTCCTCACTGACCTCACCGAAGGTCTGTTCTTCCCCTCAACCACGTACAACACCACGGGTACCAGATAGGTGACAACGAGCACCCTGGGATGCCTGTTGTGGTTGGTCTTCCTCCTCCTCCTCCTCAAAGCCACATTCCTCCTCTGACTCCTCAGACTCCTCTTCCAGCTTTGCTGCAGGTCCAGCAAGCGATGCTGATAAGGCTGTTTCAGGTGATGGTGACCACAACTCTTCCTCTTCACGCTCATCTATGGCATGGAAGAAAACAAATGGGATGATGTCGCTGATGGTGCCTTCAGTGTGACTGACTAGGTTTGTCACCTCCTCAAAAGGATGCATGAGCCTACAGGCATTGCGCATGAGCATCCAGTAACGTGGCAAAAAAATTCCCAGCTGCACAGAGGCTGTCCTAGTTCCCTGGTCATACAAATACTCGTTGACAGCTTTTTCTTGTTGGAGCAGGCGGTCGAACATTAGGAGTGTTGAATTCCAACGAGTTGGGCTGTCGCAAATCAAGCGCCTCACTGGCATGTTGTTTCGCCGCTGGATATCTAAAAAGTGTGCCATGGCCGTGTAGGAATGCCTGAAATGGCCACACACCTTCCTGGCCTGCTTGAAGACGTCCTGTAAGTCTGGGTACTTATGCACAAAGCGTTGTACAATCAGATTCAACACATGTGCCATGCACGGCACATGTGTCAACTTGCCCAAATTCAGTGACGCCAACAAATTGCTTCCGTTGTCACACACCAATTTGCCGATCTCCAGTTGGTGCGGAGTCAGCCACTGATCCACCTGTGCGTTCATGGCGGACAGGAGTGCTGGTCCAGTGTGACTCTTTGCTTTCAGACAAGTCAACCCCAAGACGGCGTGACACTGTTGTATCCGGGATGTGGAATAGCCCCTTGGGGGGTGGGGGGGGTGCAGGTGATGTGGAGCAAGATGCAGCAGGGTACCTTCCACTGAGGTGTCCCAATAGCTACACATTTTTTGAAGGCCTCAAACTCCACCAGCTTGTATGGTAAAAGCTGGCGGGCTAAGAGTTCCGACAAGCCAGCTGTTATACGCCGGGCAAGGGGTGACTCTGTGACATTGGCTTCTTACACTCAAACATGTCCTTGACAGACACCTGACTGTGGGCAGATGAGCAGGAATTGCTCAAGGTGAGAGACGGAGTGGCGGATGGTTGAGAGGGGGCAAGAAGGACAGCAGTGGTTGATGTGGCTGAAGATGCTGGACCAGAAGAGGATGGTGGCTTTGAGCTTGTGTGCTGCTTGTACTCGTCATTGTGTGTTGATTCCATAGGCGTTTGTGCTGTGAGATCATGTGCCTTCGCAAAGCAGTTGTACCTAGGTGGGTGTTGGATTTCCCACGACTCAGTTTGTGTTGGCACAGGTTGCAAATGGCATCGCTGTTATCAGAGGAAGACACACAAAAAAAATGCCACACTGCTGACCTTTGCAATGATGGCATTCTGGTGGTGGCCACAGCATGTGTTGATTGGCGTGCTGTCTGTCTGACCCCGGGTGCCGATACATGCTGTCTGACTGTGCCACTAGCTCCTTGCGACAAACTCCCCCTGCTTCCAATTCGTCTCCTCCTCCTCTCTGTCATCCCATCTGAACTTTCCCCCTCTTCTTCTTCTCTTGGAGCGGGCACCCACGTGACATCCATGGACACATCGTCATTATCAACTGCTTCACTTGTATCTGACAACTCAGCAAAGGAAGCAGCAGCGGGTACAACATCATCATCATCACACCATACGTCAATGTGTGTAATGCTGCCTGACTGAGACATATCCCTTTTATCTACATCCTCTGGCAATAATGGTTGTGCATCACTCATTTCTTCCAACTCATGTGTAAATAACTCCTCTGACAGATCAAGTGAAGCAGCTGTGATGCTAGTGTTGGTGGTGGCGGTAGGCGGGCGAGTGGTAACTTGAGAGGTGCCCGAAGCTGAGCTGGAGGAGGATGGTGCGTCAAGGTTCTGAGCGGAAGCTGTAGAAGATTGTGTGTCCTGTGTTAGCCAGTCAACCATGTCCTCAGAACTTTTTGAGTTCAGGTACGTGGCCTCTGAACACTGGGCACTATTCTAGGGCCAAAGGGAATCACAGCACCATGACCACGACGGCCCCTGCGATGTGGCCTGCCTCTGCCTGTCATTTTTTTTAGATTTGTTTAGTTCTATGCGTGCAAGCTACTGTGCCACCAGATATGAGATGTGGCACTGGACAAATGGGCACAGTTTACACTGTGAGCCTAAGACACCCTGGCAGACAAATGACTACTATTCTGTATTGCAGTGAAATTTGTTTTTATATGTTATCAACTGTGCCAACAAAATATAGATGAGATGTGGCACTGAACAGGTGGGCACAGTTTACCCTGTGAGCCAAAGACACCCTGGCAGACAAATGACTACTATTATGTATTGCAGTGAATTTTGTTTTTATATGTTATCAACTGTGCCAATAAAATATAGATGAGATGTGGCACTGGACAGGTCGGCACAGTTTACCCTGTGAGCCAAAAACACCCTGGCAGACAAATGACTACTATGCTGTATTGCAGTGAATTTTGTTCTTATATGTTATCAACTGTGCCAACAAAATATAGTTTAGATGTGGCACTGGACAGGTGGGCACAGTTTACCCTGTGAGCCAAAGACACCCTGGCAGACAAATTACTACTATTCTGTATTGCAGTGAATTTTGTTTTTATATGTTATCAACTGTGCCAACAACATATAGATGAGATGTGGCACTGGACAGGTAGGCACAGTTTACGCTATGAGCCTGGGCACCTTACATTACACAGCACCCTACAGCTCTGGGCCCCTTTATATAGCACCCTGCACCACTGGACCCCTTTATATTACACAGCACCCTGCACCTCTAGTCTAGCTAAATTTAATGCAGTGTATAAATATATATAAAAAACCTGGAATGCATATATATCCTCTACACACTGTAACTCTAACTGACTAGCCTGCCTGCCTGCCTGCCCTATCTAACTCCAAAAAATTACACTCTCTCTCTCTCTGTCTCTCTCTGTAAACCATGCAGCACAGATTAGAGAGAAAAAAAAACAGACTGATTGATTAGACCTAAAAAGGGCTGTTTGGGGTGCTGTCAGGACGCTGTTCTAACAGCAGAGATCAGATAAGTCTTTCAGGACTGCAATACACTGGCCTAGCTATCGCTTTCCCCATAAAATCAGCAGCAGCAACACTGTCCCTACATTTTTATTTAATTCAGTTAAAATACATTGATAAGAACATGTATCAAAAAGTGCAAGAACTTTCATACTTCCAACCATTCCCTTTGAAGGGATAGAAATTGTTTAGTAAGGTAGTCAATAGAGATTAGGTGATAGCAGTCAATGCATTTCACTGGAAACCCTGCTTCCTCAGGAGTCAGGACCTCTTATCTCATTTACAGATACGATAGAAAGAAGTTCTAAAAATAAAAATACATATGTATTATGTCAAGCAAAGAAAGGTGATACCAATTGTGGATTATATGCTGCAGACCCCTGAATGTATGTTAAAGAAAAGGGGTACTTTTCCTTTTCTTCAACATATGTATTATGTAAGCACCTGAACGACAACAACATACAGGCATATACAATGTAATACTGACATACAGTATAATAACACACATAGGTTGGACCTGATGGACTTTTTTTAACCTCACCTACTATGTAACTATGTAGATATTATGTGACTTGTATGTAATTCACACATCATTATTAATCAATATACAATAAATTGATGGCTAAACCCCAGGGAGAAGGGAAGGGGGTAGATAAAAGAGAAAAAAAGAGTGGTAAATACATTTTTTTATATTAATATACCTTGCTACAGCTGTGTAAAACCCCTTTAATCCCTTTTTACGTTAAATAAACTATTAAACACATATTGCAAACATCATGGGCATTTTTCTTATGCTTGCATGAATGTTGAAAAATTCAGCAAGTAAATGTTTTATAAATAGACCCCCTGGAGTGCAGGTTCTTTACAGCTGATGTGGACTGTACAATAAAAGTCAACCAAACATCATTAGCAATAACTGAATCATGTAGCAGTAACTCTCATCAAATGTCTCTACCAGTCAAGGTGCTGCAATTTGCATTATTTTGGAAGAACATGTGCAGTTGTTGTTAGGTTAATAGGACTTCTATTGATCCTAATTATTTTTTACCCAGGACACATCTTGTTGACTTCCTTCCGCAGACAGTCAACAGGGAAGACTTTTATGGATACTCCCCCCAAATACATATAAAGCTAGCACATAGTTGCAAGCTGACATTTCATGTATTATTTATGGAGGCAGAGATACAGAAAAGTAGAATATGTTAGATAGACATGTGCATACATTAAATGCTTTTTCAAAGTGTAGTCACAACAGAGACATTCGCTATGCTACCTGTTGTGTTGATGCCAAGCCAAATTGTTTTGTTTTTGCAAAGCTAACATTTTTACCTGTTATATAACAGAGATGTTTATAATTTCATGCTAAAGCCAAATCTGTACAATATAGCTTGTCAGAAATAGGGTTCAGGCTACTCAAAAATGGTTTCTATTAAAAATAGAGATCAAAATCGCTGTGTCATCACCTCAGCTGGAGATAAAGAGGAGAGCATCCTATAAGGAACCAGATACCTCAAACTCTATCTCATGCACCATCGCCCCATACAGAGTTAGATCATTCCCATACAAATTTAACAGGGAGTGGATGTCGGCGTGATCCTCTAGATAAATAAGCATATATTTAACCACTTAAGCCCCGGACCAATATGCTGCTAAATGCCCAAAGGTGTTTTTACAATTCGGCACTGCGTCGCTTTAACAGACAATTGCGCGGTCGAGCGTCGTGGCTCCCAAACAAAATGTGCGTCCTTTTCTTCCCACAAATAGAGCTTTCTTTTGATGGTATTTGATTGTCTCTGCGATTTTTATTTTTTGCAATATAAACGGAAAAAGACCAAAAATTTGGAAAAAAAATGATATTTTCTACTTCTTATTATAAGAAAAATCGAATAAACTAAATTTTATTCAAACATTTAGGCCAAAATGTATTCAGCCACATGTCTTTAGTAAAAAAAAAATCACAATATAAAAAAAAACTAGCTACCTAGCGGCAACAGTGACACTAATACAGCGATCAGAAAACCGATCGCTTAGTGACACTGGCAATCGGGGGTGAAAGGGTTAACTAGGGCGCTGATCAAGGGGTTAAACCTTTATTAGGGGGTAGGGGGCTAACATAGACCTAACACTAACTGGCTGTCACACTAACTGTCACACTGAGACTAAATGCAGTGTTCAGTAAATATATGATCACTGCAATCAGTGACACTGTGACAGGGGGCTGGGAGGGGTGATATTAAGGGGTTAATGTGCCTATGTGTATGGTATCAGTGTAGTGTTGGTGCGACTTACTATGTGATGTCTTCTCTCCTCTCGCCGGATCAAAAATACCACCGAGAGGAGAGGTGACATCACTTCCTCTGCCTGTGTTTACATTACACAGGCAGAGGGCGGGCAGAGCGGGGGGAAGACGATTCGCTGGGAGCGATTGAGAGGGGGCGGACAAAAACGAACAGCCGCCCCCTCATCCCAGGTCCCTCCCAGACACTTACCGACCGCCGCATGTAGCGGAGGGGGTCCCGATCAGACCCCCGACCCGCTGGAAGGCAGGGACGTACCAGTACGCCCATCTGCCTGTATGTGCCATTCTGTGGACGTACATATACATGCGGCGGGCGTTAAGTGGTTAAGGAAGACAAAAGGTCCAAAAAAAAATCTTCAAAGAGGATCAATCCGTCACTTATAAACAGCTTTATTAAAGTATATTTGGTAAAAATAGAACATGAACAGCAAAAACCTCCGACATAGCAAAAAGTTAAAAAGACAACATTGTCAAAACTAGACAATAAAGCAGCTGCAGACACCCACACAAATCACAATCCGATGTTTGACTCAAAGAGGAACCAATGCAAGTAACTGCAGCCATGCTGAAGGTTCCTAATGCCTCATAGGCAGAATCCACATGGAGTTGTCTACCAGATCACTCTTCCTTTGTGGCGATTTGTATGGGCAGTGTCGGTCCACAGGTAGGTAACGTGGGTGTGGGAGTCTTTAGGGTCTTGTCTAGGAATGGCAGTCACAGGGGTAATGACGTTGTGCTGACATGTTTTGCTTGTGAAATGGCTTCTCCAATTAATCTCTGTGGAACAGGTATAGAAAATATAGTGACTCGTACTTGGTGGCCTTGTGTGATTAGAAAGGCCTCCCCTTCACTTCCAGGTCAGGGCCACTGATAGAGTAAACAGGTAGCACAAGAGCATATAGTACCTGTTGTGCTTGCCAGCAGTAAAACCGAGTAAAGCAGACGGAAGCAGACAGTGGATCACAGCAGGATAACTGACTGGCGACAGCAGGTGAATAGCAGGCTGGAATGGGCAGGTTCTGGCTTTCAGCAGAAAGGTAATGAGCAGTAACTGGCTGGTAGAAAAAATAAACAAACCACTTGAAGGCACCAAATTAATGTTTGGGTAGAGTAAATGACCATAAATACCTGTACATATTACGGGCATATCAATCTATATAAGATATAAACTGGTGCTGCTAGAACATTTACCAAGGAGTCTTGCAAATGCAAGCACACAAGAGATAAACAGCGCACATCGTCAAATTACAAATGTAGCTGCCACAGTTTTAGAGAACCATGAACAGGAAATCACTGACCTTAAAAAAGAACTGGAAGCAGCTCACCTCTGTTTGGAGGACTTTGAAACAGGGCTCTCAGGGGTAACCTGCGTCTCAGGGGTGTCCCTAAGATGATCACTGAACTCACATCCACAGCAACAGCCCTGTTCCAGGAGCTAGTGCCTGGTATCCCTATCCATCGGCTGGAGATCGATCGCATCCACCGTACACCTGGCCCTAAAAAAGCTAAAGGGCCACCCCGGGACATTGTCATAAAGTTTACCTACTACCGCACTAAGGGAACCCTCTTGCGATCTTGTATTCCAGGGTAACCGCTATCAAATATTTGCAGATCTCTCCCAGTCCACAATAATGAAGAGGAGACAGATGAAGCCTTACACCTCTGCATTGCTGGCCCACCAAATTCGCTACCATTGGGGCTTCCCCTTCAAGCTCTCCTTTTTCTACAAAGGCCACACTCATACTTTGACCTCTCAGGATGAAGCACAGGTAATCCTGGAATCCCTTTGTTTCTTGACATCTGGCGAAGGAAACCGGTGCTTGGCCGACTTGGAGCCCAGCCCTACTACCAACCTCTCAGGCTGCACCTGGGAAATGGTGAAAAGCCACAAGCTCTCCCATCTGCGCACCTCATACACAACAAGCTCCACGTGCTCTGATCCAGAATTAAACCTTGGAACTGTAAGTTTTACCTGCTTTAAATGAGTTCCCTGGACTTATACCGCGTACACACGATCATTTTTTGCGATGAAAAAAAACAACGTTTTTTAAAACGTCATTTAAATTAATCGTGTGTGGGCAAAACATTGTTTTTTGTCTTAAAAAAAAACGACCAAAAAAAAATTCCAACATGCTTTAATTTTTTGTGTCGTTTTTCAAAACGTCGTTTTTTGTGTCATAAAAAGTGATGGTGTGTGGGCAAAACGATGTTGAAAACAACGTTTTTAAACCCGCGCATGCTCAGAAGCAAGTTATGAGACAGCGCTTCAATGGAAAAGAGTGCCGTCAATCGTGGTGTACGTCACCACGCTTTGCTAGAGCTTTGTAGAAAAACGATGGTGTGTACGCAACGTCGTTTTGGAAAATGAAGTTTGAAAAACTTTGTTTTTTTTTCATGATTGAAAACAACGTTTTTTTTAATCGCAAAAAACGACCGTGTGTACGCGGCATAACTGATTCACGTTTCCTGCTGTTCACTGTGAGAGACAGTAGGTGCAGGAATCCCCTTCTCCTTTGACTTGTAACTAATGATTGGCCTCTCCATGTCCCCGCCCCCCCCTTATTTTATTTTTTTCTTACATAATTTTTATTTTTATTTTTACTCTTTATTTTTATCCTTTTTTTTTATTTCCTGTTACATATTTGTTTATACCCTACTTATACACCGTTAGACTGCTTTATCTTGATACATAGGCATGATTATGGCTCATCCTTGCTTGGACCTCAACTAAGCAGTTTGCCATTAGCCTCCACTTGTCTATGTGCCTCTTTCCTGCATATCACCCTACCATGTACTACTACCTGCCTCTGGGATCATTGGCACTCAAACTATGGTAGACACAAGATTGTTGCAGTGTTTTTTTTTTGTTTATTTTTTTTTTTTTATATTTATATATTTTTTTTTTCTTCTTTTCATTGTTATTGATGGTTAAGCTACCGTTACCACCATCTGAGTTCCTGCCTGCAAGCCCCACAGTCAGCCTGAAATTTGACATCATGCCTCCTGTTATTGTTCCCCCTGGGGTCCTAGGGAGAATTTGCTTCCTCATGGGTTAGCAGGGATGGACTGGCCCCCAGGATCTCCCCGGTGGATCCTATAGTGTACTCTTTTAATTAGCTGATCCGGGACATGGGACATACCCTGTGAACGGTTCACTAGTGCTATCATTGTGTTATTGTGATGTTTGTCTGTATGTTTGTACATTTTATTTGAAATGTTGATTATGCTGCCTCTCTCTCAACAAGTTGTGGCCTATTTTACTGGCCCCCTAAACGTTATTTGTTACCATTGATCCTGAAGGTGCCTGTTGAATTCCCCCCCCCCCCCCAATTGCTGTTGTTTATCCCTTTTTTTCTTTTCTTCTTCTTTTTTATTTTTTTTATTTCTCTGGCTCTTTCTCATACCCTTTTCTTTTTCCTGGCCAAGACAATTTTGTCTACTTTAGCTTCATGCAGCCATGTGTCCGGCGGCAGAGCCCCCCTGCCCTGCACATCTTACCTCCTAGATGTGGTTCACGCTTGTCGTGAAATACTTAGTATTACCCTCTGTCTTTTACTATCTAGTTTTTGTCTTGCTTCTCCCCCTTCTGGTCTTTTACTTTCTTTTATTTGTTTTTGGCCTACCCCTTTCTTGTTCCCCCAGGTTGGTGCTTAATTATGGCCCAAAATACACATCCCTGAGGGCCGTTACGGAACCTCCACAGTTCAGCTTAACTTCGTCTGACCCCGTTGAAATTTTATTATAATATCCACAGTTTAACTCACCAGTAAAACGTTCAAAGGTATTTCATCATCTTAAAACTAGCCATGTTGACGTGGTATGCCAACAAGAGACCAGGTTTTCCTCCTCCCCTGCCCTAAAATACCTTTCTCCTCGCTTCCCTACCTTCCACGTAGCTTCCGCAACCTTTTATTTTCTTGTACTAAGGAAATTGCGGATCTGACCGGTAGATACCTGTTGCTTCAGGGCACTCTTAATGGCCTTGAGGTAATTTTGGTAGCCTACTATGCTCCAAACCGCTTCCAACACAAGTTTTTTCCCACCTCCTTAAGGTGGTCTCCCAGCATTTTTCTGGGACTTTTATTCTTATGGGGGACTCAAATGTAACTTTGGATTCTTCAATGGATAGGAAATGTGCGCAGGGAGCATCCTCCTCCCATGACATGGCTGTAGAAGCCCAAATGTGATCCCTCTTTCAATTGCACGGCCTGGTGTACGCATGGAGCGAATATCATCCCCGTACCCGTGACTTTAACTTTTACTCCAACCCGCATGATAGCTTTTGCAGGATCGATCACCTTTTCATCCCCCAGCAAATAATTTCTAACATAAATAAGATAATGATCCCTGCTTCTCCATGGTCAGATCACGATCCCATAATCTTCCCACTTGCACTCACTGGCCTAACTCATTTTCCCTACTAATGGTGGATCAATGACTCTCTTTTAACTTCCCAGGATGCCCTTCTTGAGCTTCAATTCCGCCTCCAGCACTTTTTCTCCAATAACGTAGGCTCTGTAACATCGGCTACCTCCATGTGGGAAGCCCACAAGGCCACCATGCAGGGCCACTGCATTCAGCTTGCCTCCTCTCGCAAACGGGACAGGAATAATAGGATTCAAGAACTCATGACCCGCCTGGTAATCACTTCTGCGACATGGAAATCCAACCCTACCCATACCAATAGGAAGGCTCACCACACCTTTGTCACAGAACTTAATTTATTATCCACTGGCAGAGCCGAAAAAGCCCTGTGATAGGCCAAGCGCAAATTCTACTCTAGTGCAAACAAACCATGAGCGATAAAAAAGGAAGAATAATAGGTGTTGGCTCCTCCTAGTGTTAAAAATACCTACTTACACAGGTGACAGTGCAATATAGTAAAATGGAAAATATAAAAAATAATATAAAATATATATAAATGTGAATGTGAAAAGTAAAAGTCAAATAAATAAAGTGCTATATAGATACCACAAAATATTCATGTGTATACAATACAATATCCATGTAATATAAAGTGCTGATAATTCCTTATAATCAAGGTGCTGAACTATAGTTCATATGATGTAAAGTGCTGAACAATAACTATTAGTCCATATGCTTTATAATAAGGTGCTGATTAGTTGACTGTAAACTTCATGCAATAAGTTGCTGGTAATGCGTGCCAAGGTGCTACATGCCAAAATTAAGGATAAACAACTGGTGATTCACTGGTGCCCTCTTCCTCCGTGCTCTGGTGTGTCCCGCACTCACCAGATCAGAGACCCCCTCCTGGGGTACAAAGCATTCACAGTGTGTGCCCTGTGTTGCGCTCTGGCAGAGATTTCCGTTCCTATATATGGCTCAATCCAGGATACACAAATCAGAGCCCTTTCCTGGGATATCAGACCTCCACAGCTACCACAGAATGTGCCTTATCTAATCTGATTTTTCCTCTAGATGGCTCCCTTGGGTATAGGCTCGGAAGAAAAGGAAGTCCCAATAGCGTGATACCGTTTAAAAGTATTAGGTTTATTACAAAAACAAGGTACTCACATTTAAAACAAACAAACAGGTGTAGTATCACAGGAGTGTTGTAAGACAGTGTGCGCTCGACCGGTTTCGTCATGTGACATCGTCTGGAGTGTGAACCAGGAGCGATACTGGCCAGACAACTCAATGCCATGGGCCATGCCCACAAACCAATTTGCCTTAGCTCAGCCAGAGGTGATCTTACTTCTAACCCGACCAAAGTCACAGCAGCCTTCATTGATTTTCTCACCACTTTGTATAGGAAACCCCCCCCTTTTCCCCTTGACTTAGCAGACGCTTTCTTCCTTGACCTATATCTCCCCCCTTTCATCTGCGGCCCACATGGCCCTTAATGCATTTCTGAGCTGGAGGTAGCTCAATCCATCAAAGGCATTCGACTCTCTAAGGCCCCAGGTCCAGGTGGCTTATCCGGCCTATATTACCATAAATTTTACTTTAATAGTATGAAACAGGGAGCTCTGCCTTCCCAGACTCCTTATAAACGCACATATCTAAGATTCTGAAAACCACTGTAGAAGCCCATGACCCCCAAGCTTTTCGCCCTATTTCTTTGTTAAATGAGTATATGAAGCTCCAGTCATCTCCTATTGCCGAGACTGTCATTACAGACGCAGAAGTTCTGGGTATTACATCACAAATTATGCCTCTCCTGGAGAAGCTTTTCCTGGACTTTTAATTATTTCAATTAGTGTGAATGCCCCTTATTATTTTATGAACTCTATCAGCAGTGTCCATTATTAAGCTGTTTTCTTGGCTGCACCGCACCTCATAGTACTAAACTTTTGGGTATTACCTTAATTAAGGACTCTACCAGAGTTTGTGACTATTGATTGGTCTCTATGAAGCCACTAAAGAATTATCTCATGTGAATCCGCTTGTACCTTTGATCACTAGTGTATCCTTCGCTGTTCTCTTACCCTCTACGCTTGAAATAACTCGTCAAAAGCTCCTGAAGAAGCGTTCTATTTAATAACCCACAGTTATTAAAGCTGAGCTGAGCTGAGCTGAGCTGAGCTGAACATGATACATCGCCTTCTACAAACCATATGGTTCTTTATACATATCAGTAGGATATGTACTTCAAATTACTGTACCTTTAGGTTGTAGTTGTTGTATTATGAATTTCTTTGTTCTCAGGTCCTTCTAGGAATGGCCAAAACTGTTATTTATGTGTTTTTTTAAACATTTTCTATGTTTCTTTTTCAATAAATTTATCTGCCAATTTTTTTCTTTTCAATCTGAATTATCGGGACGTGGCATTGTTTTTTTATTTCATATCCACAGCTCCACATGATATGATTCTCTATTCTAGATATGAAACTCCTGGACAAGATCTTATGTCAATGCATTAATAAATACCTTTGTTCTTTAAACCACAGGGACCAAGTAGGATTTGTGCCTGGTCACCAGGTTGGGGACAATGTCCAGAAGGTGGTTCACCTGATTTCTCTGCTACACCATCGCAAAATCCCAGGGGCTTCTTCTCTCGCTCGATATGTATAAAGCTTTTGATTCCCTCTCGTGGGACTATTTACGAAATGTGCTCCAACGTTGGGGGCTTTGGAGACTCAGTTCTTACCTGGCTGGCTGCACTCTACTCCTCCCCTTCGGCTGCCGTCCATTATGCGGGCTGCATATCGCCCCTAATCCCCATCTTCAGAGGAACACTGCAGGGTTGTCCCCTATCTCCTGTCCTCTTTATTCTTGCCCTTGAGCCCTTGGCCATGGTTCTTAGAGCTAAACCAAACATTAATGGAATCCCATATGCAGGCGAATGTTACAAGGTAAATATGTTTGCAGATGACATTCTTTTGACCCTCACTAATACAATTGTCTCCCTACCCAATCTACAATCTCTCCTGACTTGTTTTGCTGCCATTTCAGGACTCCAGATTAACCCCCATTAAACCACAGCGTTAAACATCTCCCTCAACCAAGCTGCCTGGTCACACATCTTCAATCCTCCTTCCCATACCGCTGGTCCGACTCTACCTTAGAATACTTGGGCATTAAGTTGACCCCCTCTTACTCCTCTCTGTTTTCCACAAACTACTATCCCCTGTTATGCACCATCACGGCGCTCATGACATCTTGGCGGTTCCCCACCTTGTCTTGGATTGGCCGCATCTATGCCATCAAGATGACGGTCCTCCCAAAGATCTTATACTTCTTCCGGTCTTTAGCAGTCCGGAATCCTGCGTTTTTCTTATATCTTCTCCAGAAAAGGCTTCTTTCCTTTATCTGGGCCAACAAACGTCACATGGTTTCTCAATTTACCCTGTATGCACACATATTAAGAGGAGGGCTTGGAGTCCCGAACATCTCTAAATACTATCAAGCTCACAAATCTCCCAGCTTACAATTTTCCAAGCCACCTCCGATATCCCATTCTGAAAATCCACAACTGTGCGCCGATACCCATCTCCGCTCTCCTATGGCTCCCTCCTAAAATGTGTTCTCCCTCACTCTGCCCCTTGATGGCCCATAGCTTAAAACTTTGGGACATGGTTCTGTATTCCAGTGGACTTATGTCCCCGTTCCTCCCGCTCCTCCCCCTCTTCAATAACCCCCTGCTTCCCCTGGCTTAGAACAACCTCATGTTTTTTCATGGTGGCCAGCCTATGGATTTTCCCAGGTCTGACATTTTCTCGGAACTCGCATCTTCCCCTCATGGGCTTCAATCCAAGAGGCTCATGAAGCTCCCTCAGTGGAATTTTTCCGCTATCTCCAACCTCGCCACTGGATCTCCTCTCTCAGACGCAATGATACCTTTCCCTACCAGAAAATGGCCTTTGAGCAAATGCGCCTATGTTCTCCGGGCACTATATCCTTGATTTACTCATCCCTTAACTCGACAGGGACCCCAACCTCCTTATCTTATGTCCTTAACTGGGAGCGGGACTTATCCCGCATCAACCTATTGGTACACCTCCGCTGGTATTGGGTTCCATCCCGTATAGCCAAATTAAACCCATCCTGCAGTGATAGATGTTTCAGTGGTTGTGGTCAGTAGTGAACAGAGATGAACTTTATATCTGATGGTCCTGCCCCCACCTTGTAGGATTCTGGTCAAGGGTATTTGGTCTTCTATCATCTCTCTTCCACATATTCCCCTGCAAGGATGCCAAATTGGCCTTACTTCATTGCCCATTCCTGGCCTGCTTTCGCATCAACAGAGGTTGGCCACCTATCGGTTTATCGCTGTGAAGCATACAATAGCAAGGGCCTGGAAGAAGCTAGCTGTCTCGTTTGTTGAGGTGAAGAGCACCCTAACGACTCTCATGATTAATGAGAAGATGTCCAGTATTCTCCATGACTCCTACACCAAGTTCTTTAAGGTTTCGGGCCCATGGTGGTCCTTCTCTCATCCCACTTTGCATCCGACCAGTCTAGGCCTCGCCAATTGACCTACTACACCCTCCCGACCTGGGGGTAACTTTTTTCTACCCTCTTTCCCTGTTCTGCTTTTATCTTCTCCTCTATTTTTCCTTCTCATTTTGTGTGTTCTTTTTTTCACCATTCGGCCCCTTCTTTCCCTCCCCCTTCTTCTTTTTCCTCTTTCTCTTTCCTCCTTTTTCCCTCTCTCTCTTTCTCTCTTTCACGCTTTCTTCTCCCATTTCCCATATGTTTTCACTCATGTTTTTTTAGTTTTGTCTGTATGACCCCGATTTTAGTTTTACCTTCCACATTTTGATGGATTACTCCACTCCTTACCTTCTCAGCAATAACGCTCAGTTACCTTATGTCGACCCCCAGGCTAGGCCGGAGGGCTGTTAATGTTTGACAATTCCCACTATTGAATTTGCTTTTAATGTTCACTTTTCAGTTGTGCCATGTCGTTTTTATTGTTTATATCCCCTGCGTGGGATTGTTGCAGTTGTTCTTACTTCTCGAAAAAAAAAAAACACAAAGATTTTTTTTATTGGAAAAACAACTTTATTGAAGAGTATATGCACGGTACATGAATCAATATAAACCATTGTGACCAAAAGAAAGGTAATACAAACATAAACACATTGGATTATCTAAGTGACATAAAATTATAGACCCAACAAAGGTGGAGCCAGCACACACTAATAAAAAGGTACAAAGAGGGAAAAGGATGGGGGGGGGAGTGAGGGATAAACACATCACGCACACGTTTCACCATCCGCCAACCATCTGCCCCAGACCCTCTCATACTTAAGTGGACACCCTCTATGGACATAAATCAGTTTCTTATATGGGAGGGCATCATTGACTTTTTTTTTCCAGTACTGAATTGTGGGGGTTAGGGCCTGCATCCAAACACGGACAACCACCTTTCTTGCCAAGAAGAGTGTCTCATGTAGAAAGGTACACAGGCGTTTATCAGCGTCTAATTCCGGCAGCAGACCGAGCAGGCACATCTTTGGGTCTAGAGTAGCAGGAGAGCCCATCTCGTAAACACAAAGATTTTAATAAAAAAAAAGATTGTATCAGAAATTCTCTCAACAAGTATATTATAGGGAAAATGTCTATATACTCACTAAAATCAAGCTAAAGACACAAAGCCCGGAAAAATAGTAAACCCCACTTAGGATACAGGAAGGATCATCCACTTATAGTATAGTCAAAATGGGATCTAATATTATACAAAAAGAAAGCAAAAAACAAAAGGAGTTATTACTATGATTACTTGCTATTTCATTAGCATGCCAAACAATCTAAAAGTAAATTATTTTCATTGTGACCACCATCCATATAGATTTGTATGTATATGAAGTTTTCATTTAAAAGGCCAGTACCAGGACCCACGTTTGCATGTCCTGGGTCAGGACAGCACAAGCTCTGAAAGGGACATGAAGGAGGTTATAAAAGCCCCCACTCAGATCACAATATCCCAGCAGCAGGCTATTGCAGAGGCCAACCATTGCCACCAGGAGGCAATGGCCCAGCAACAGAAAAATACTTGCTTGCTGGTCTCCCAGTTCACAGTCCAGAAAGAAATCACTCAAGCACATGTGACTGTCTTAAAGAAAGCAGTGCAGCATCTCACACAGGGACAGGAACAAATATATGTTGCCTCTAGCAACCGGGTAGCCAAAAGGGCCAGGCACTACCTGAAAAAGCCTCTAGTCATGAGGTGGAGGCATTTGTGAAAACTTTGGAGAGAACAGCAGAAAGAGACCATTGGGCTGGTATTATTGATACTTTCCTCTGGGGTAGAGATGGGCCGTATACCCCCTGGTTCAGTTTGCGCCAGAACTTTGAAACATTGCAAATGTTCAAAGTCAAACAACGAACCCCATTAAAGTCTATAGGACCCAAACTAAAAAAGTCCCCATTTTGAAGGCTTATATGCAAGTTATTGGGCATACAAAGGGTACTGCCCTGGGAGACATGTATCAATGCAAAACTAATTTTTCAAAAAGATCAATTATAATGAGCAGTGATTTAATTATGCTTAAGTAAAACAATACAAATGGAAAATTCCTTTAAATATAGTGCCTGGGGGGTCCCCTTAGTCTGCCTGTGTTGTGTATAGAACCTGTTGCAGCAAAAATTACATTTATAAAGAAAAAAAATTCATTTTTCCTGCAAGCTTTGTTTATTTTGTAAACAATGGCTTGGAGAGCTAGTCTGAATGATGAAGGAAAAGAGAAAAAAGTTGCGATGCTTGTAAAAAATGTGTATGTAGCTGCCAGCACCAACAAAAATAAAGAGAAAAAGTGCAGCGCTAGAAAAACATAGTAAGAACTATGCTAATTGGATTATTGCTAATCACACCCAAAGAGGATAATTAGCAAAAACTGTTGTCAGTAAGCAATACCAATAATGATAGAAACCCGATAAATTATAAAGTGTAAGTGATAGGACTCGTACACACGATCAAATCTGTCCGCTGGAAACGGCCGGCTGGACCGTTTCAGCAGACAGATTCAATCGTGTGTACGGCCGAGCAGACAGATTTGTCCACCCGACAGATTTCAAAGCATGCTTTGAAATCTATCCGGTGGGAATCTGTCCGCCCGACATGTCTGCTGGTTAGTACACTTACCAGCAGACATGTCGTCCCGCACTGCCGCCGCACCGCCGCCGAATGGATTCGGCGCATGCGCGGAAGTGTTTTACTTCCTGGTGCGGTGACGTGGCGGCGTCAACGTCACCGCCACGTCACCGACACGTCAGCGCGCTCTCTGCTGGCGGGGATTTTGGTTTGCTCGTGTGTACACGCGAGCAAACCAAAATCCCAGCAGACAGAAATGTTCAAATCTGTCGGACGGACAGATTTGAACAAATCTGTCCGCTCGTGTGTACGAGGCCATATGTATAGATATCATGGTGAGACACAAACAAATATAATACAAAACATTGGGTGTCTGTTAATAGAACAAAGTTCAATGTATGACAAACAGGGAGGAAAGTCCTTTAGAACGACTATGTTGGAACACATGTGAGATAAGTCGTCTCAGGTGGGAGTCAATCATATAATCAACTAGGTACTCCAGGTGGTAACTGGGATGAGTATAAAAAATCCCTTCAAAATATCATTCCTTCAGGGTCATCTAAGGCATCCAAATGATAGATGTAAAAGTTGGGTACTCTTACCAGATATGGTGGACACAAGCGCCAGCGGCAGGGTTTCAATCAGGCATGTAGGAATTTCTCAGGCTGATGGCCACGGTGGAAACGGTGATGAGATGGCTGAAGATCTGCACAAGAAGTCACAAAATCCAAGGCGCTGTAAGCTGCTAGAGGGACCTTTATATGGAGCAACTTCTATCTTCCGGCTGCTCTGTTTGTTCACATTTTCCCAGCCCCATGGCTCCTTCACGTTCACTCACTGCAGTCTGCAGTGTGTGAACGTGAAGGAGCCATGGGGCAGGGAAAATGTGAACAAACAGAGTTCACAGGGAACACTGTACAAGTTGAGGAGGGAGAGTCCTCACACACTGAGATGCATAATGAAGATAATGAGGACCAACATAATGATAATAACAGCCCCCTAGGCAAAAACGAAAACTGAAGGGAATGTAAGTGAGTCTATTCATAAATATGATATCACTATGTGTGCAAATCCTTTTTATGCACAACTGAATGTCATTCCCACCTCCGGGCAGCCTGTATCTGATTTAACCATTAAAGAAATTGTAATGTCTTTAAGTAAAGCTCTGCAATAAGACATTATTAAATTCATGCAATAGTCCAAAAGAGATATAGATGCCATGGGTGACAGAGTAGATTATTTAGAAAATAAAATGTGTGACTTCACCGACACACATAATGATCTGGTTGAAGCCCATTTTGACATAGAAGAAGAACTAAAAAACTTGTGATTGAAAGTCGCCGACCTGGAAGACAAGTCTAGAAGGAACAACTTAAGTTCTGGGGTATTCCAAAAAAAATAAAACCTCCATACCTGAAGAAATTCTTAAGAGAATTGATAACCAAGCTGCTACCTACTGTCACAACAGGAATTGTCAATTGACCGAGCACACAGGTTGCATAAGCCATTATATTTGCCAGGAAGATTACCAAGAGATGTAATTGCAAAAATACACTTTTTCCAAGTGAAGGACCAGTTAATGCACAGGTTGCTTGAGCCATTATATTTTCCAGGAAGATTACCATGAGACGTAATTGCAAAAATACACTTTTTCCAAGTGAAGGACCAGTTAATGCAATATGCATTCACCCCTTCCTGACCCCTACTCAGGAATCGTGGTATACTCAGATCTTTTGCAAGCAACGATTTTAGCGCGAAAAAATCCGAATTCAATAACTAAAGTACTCCAGAACCACAAAATTATATATAGATGAGGATGCCCCACAAAGTTATTGATCAAACGAGATAGTACTTCATACTTTATTCATACCATGGAGGAGGGCCTGAAGATCCTACAATTATGGGGCTTACTACCACACGGAGTTAATAATATCCATAACAAATCTCTACATGGAAAATTGCTGCAACAGTGGCAAACTACACAAGGAAGAATCTCATCCTCCCTTCCCAAGGATACTGTTGATTGAACTATTCAGTCATTTACACCAAATGACTTATTGCAAGGAAACTAAAAATATTACATCCATATCTCAGGGTCTACAGTTATCGGGAGTTCTAGGTATGGGTAGCTCTGTTTCTCCCCCCTATCCTTTGATATTTTGTACACTCAAAATGTAAACTGGAGTTGCATACCAACTCCTATTTTTTTACCTTATGTTGATAAAAATGTTTGTTTTTCTGTTATATATTTCCTTTATATGTGAAAGGGGAAGAGAGGAAATGGGATCTGCTTGGTTAAATCTTAATATAGGTTGGTCGCACCTCATCCCATGAAATAGTAGAGTATATTGTATGGACGGTAGGGGACTATAGCGGTGCTTATATTATTACATACAAAAATAATTTTTTAATAATTTATTAAAATATTTAAACATATAACAGTATACATAATATATCTTATAACAAATACAAAGAGTCAGGTTGACATTAAAACCAGGTAGCTGTCAATCCAGGTTGTATATAAAGTGCGTGTTACGAGCGGTCACAGCCCAGATGGTGTTTGGCCCAATATATTTCGCCTATAGAAAGGCTTTCTCAGGGGCTAGGTTGGGACCCACACTTAAAATTCAGCTCTATCAAAATAGAAACATTTCCATTTTACAAATAACATATTTAGTACAGCAAGATAGAAATAAAAATACAATTGTGCAGATGCATGTCTGAATAAGGCTGACCTTGTACACCGGGATGAATATCTCGACCTGGAGGCTGGGGGAGGGGGAGGAAAGAAATGGGGGGGGGAGGCAAAAGGCGGCTAGACCTCACAGTCCAGATGGAAATAGAGCTCGCCCTGTAGTCCGATGCATCAGAAGTTGAGATCAAAAGTGCATCTCCATAGGAGAGGAGAGAAAAAACGGGCTGGAGGAAACACAGAATGCTAAATGAGACATGTGTTCCATCCATAATCATTGTGCATAATTTAGTATAGATCACAACATCTTAAAAAAATATAGACTTACAAGAATATTCTTTATATTAAAAATATAAAGGTGCAGTGCTGGGAGCGGCCACCGGAATTCCCCTACTCATGCTAACAACATCCAGAGGCTAGATAGCTCACCATAGAGCATAGCAAAGAATTGTATCAATCACATGAAATTTTAGTGAACTGAGCAGCAAATGTGCTGAGTTCAAAGAGCAGAAAGGCATAATAGCAGCATAAGAGTTACCTGTAGTCACAGTGTCAAAAACACAGCTCTCTTTGCACAAGCACTGTAAGAGAAAAGGATCCCTGCTGTCCGTTTAAATATCCCTCCTCTCCCGCACGTCCGAGCGTATGACGTCATCGGGCGTGTGAGGACAGATAAATGTCAAAGCACGTAAGCCAGATGGATACCGCTCAGTGCCTACATTACCCATAAGGCATCGCGATCTACAGTGGGAGAGGGAGACCATTTCACCACCGAATATGTGATCGCTAGCAGGCTCAGGAGCGCAGTGTCCACACCCATAGGGCGGATACAGTGGCATCCTAAGCCAATGGGTGAGGCATATGACAGCCCACTAGATGGAGGGGAGGGCGTGAGAAGGTGCCAAACGGCAAAGGCATAATGACAGGCGGGCTAGGGATGTTAAAAAGCCCTTGGGTGTCCATACGAAGATGCACAGAGATCCAACAGCTGGTGCATGGGATAATGGGAAAAAGAGAGGGGGATATAGTTATTTAACCAAAAAGTTAAATACTAGAAGGAAGGCCAGATCGCGCAAGGGATCTGTGAAGAAAAAAATTTCTCTAACAGGTCGGTGCATCTCACTAGTGACAGATCAGGGGTCCTCCAACCAAAGTGAGACGAGGAAGGAGGAAGGATGAAAATAATCATATTAATCCATACAATATACTCTAATTTTTCCTTTATATGTTTCAAGGTTCAACATCACCATTCACAGAAGGTAACAACAGTATCAAAAGCATCAAAGGTAATATTATTTTTATTTACTAATAAGATAATCCTAACAAGCATCATTAACCACCAACATTATGGAACTTAAACTAATGTCAATTAACACCAAAGGCCTCAACAGCATATATAAGAGAAGAGCGCTATGGAAGGAGGTAATAAAACTCAATAGTGATATAGTTTGTATCCAAGAATCAATTTTTTTTTAGTGGATAAAGCACCCATTTTCTCACACCACAAGTTTCCACAAGAAAAAAAGAAAAAGAAAAAGGGAGTTATAATAGCAATAAAAGATACTGCCCATAGCCTTTCAACTATTGGATCTTAACCACTTGACCCCTTAATAACCAGACCAATTTTCAGCTTTCGGTGCTCTCACATTTCGAATGACAATTACTCAGTCATACAACATTGTACCCAAATGAAATTTTTGTCCTTTTTCCCCCCACAAATGGAGCTTTTTTTGGTGGTATTTATTCACTGTTGAGTTTTTTATTTTTTGACTATAAAAGAAAAAAGACTGAAAATTCTGTAAAAAAAATAATAATTTTTCTTTGTTTCTGTTATAAAATTTAGCAAATTTGTAATTTTTCTTTATACATTTTGGCCAAAATTTATACTGCTACATAACTTTGGTAAAAATAAGTACAAATTGGTGCATATTATTTGGTCTTTGTGAAAGTTATAGCGTCCACAAGCTATATCTGAAAATTGTTTGGGGGTATTGCAGAGTATTGGGCAGGGGGTATTGCAGAGTATTGGGCAGGGGATATTGCAGAGTATTGCGCGGGGGTATTGCAGAGTATTGTGCGGGGGTAATGCAGAGTATTGTGCAGGGGTATTGCAGAGTATTGTGCGGAGGTACTGCAGAGTATTGCACAGGGGGTATTGCAGAGTACTGCACAGGGGGTAATGCAGAGTATTGCACAGGGGGTATTGCAGAGTATTGCGCAGGGGGTATTGCAGAGTATTGCGCAGGGGGTATTGCAGAGTATGGGTATTGCAGAGTATTGTGCAGGGGGTATTGCAGAGTATTGCGCAGGGGGTATTGCCCATAGCGCTGCTGACACCCGCCCTCTTCTCTCACACTGTACCGATCGGTACAGAGATGCTGGTTGGTTTACATGTGATCGTTCCGTCATTGGACGGAGCAATCACGTGGTAAACAGCTTATAACAGCGGCAATTTACCGCGCTCCGTGATGGACACTGCCGTGAGCGCGCCCCAGGGGGCGCACGGGAGCGCGATTCAGGGAGGACGTCAATGGATGTCCTCCCAGAGTTAAGGAACCGCCTTGTAGCCGTAATTCGGCTATGAGGGGGTGATTAAGTGGTTAAACAGATAGCCAAGGTAGATATATCATCTTAGTAGCAAATATTGACAACCCAGTTTATACAATCATAAACATTTATGCTCCTAATAAACATCCACAACGGTTTATAAGAAAAATAACAACAACAGCAAGGAAAATGCAAAAAGGCCATATAATAGTATGCAGAGACTTCAATGCACCTCTGGATCCCACTATGGACACCTCCAAAAAGCAACAATCTGCCAGACCTGGACTAAATATGTTTTTCTATGATGAAGACCTTTATGACCCATGGAGATGCCTGCACACCACGGAACAAGACTATACTTTTTTTTTTCAAATGTTCATAAATCTTATTCCAGAATTGATTATTTTATTACAGACAGATACCTTTTACAAAAGATAGTTAATGTCAAAATACATAATATAACTTGATCTGATGATGCATCAATCACTATAGAAATACAAACAGGACCATCCTGTACCAATAATACTTTATGAAAAAATAATATCTTCATTCTATTTCAAAAGGACAATCTGAATGTAATAAAAAGAAACCAAAAATAATTTGAATTTAATACTGAAGAATCCTTGAAAACTGCAAATTTATGGTGTACTCATAAAGCATTTATGAGGGGAAAACTTATACAAGTAGAAGCAAGGAAAAAAAAACAAAAAGAAAAAACAAAGCTACAGTATATACAAACTACTTAATGATATATCTAGCCTAGAAGTAATTCACAAAATAAACCCTACATTTTTCAAAATACTACAACTAAATAACCTTAGAATGGAACTAAGATGTGCTTTAACCACTTAAGCCCCGGACCAATATGCTGCTAAATGCCCAGATGCGTTTTTACAATTCGGCACTGCGTTGCTTTAACAGACAATTGTGCGGTCGTGCGACGTGGCTCCCAAACAAAATTTGCATCCTTTTCTTCCACAAATAGAGCTTTCTTTTGGTGGTATTTGATCACCTCTTCAATTTTAATTGTTTTCGCTATAAACAAAAATAGAGCGACATTTTTGAAAAAAAAACAATATTTTTTACTTTTTGTTATAAGAAAAATTGAATAAACTAAATTTTAGTCAAACATTTAGGCCAACATTTATTCAGCCACATGTCTTTAGTAAAAAAAAAATCGCAACAAAAAAAAAAATGCTACCTAGCAGCAACAGTGACACTAATACAGCGATCAGAAAAATGATCGCTTAGTGACACTGGCATTAGGGAGTGAAAGGGTTAACTAGGGCGGTGATCAAGGGGTTAAAACGTTATTAGGGGGGGTATGGGGCTACCGTTACCTAACACTAACTGCCTGTCACAATAACTGTCACACTGACACTAAACGCAGTGATCAGTACATATATGATCACTGCATTCAGTGACAGTGTGACAGGGGGGTGGGGGGGTGATCGCAAGGGGTTAAATGTGCCTGTGTGTGTGGTGTCAGTGTAGTGTTGGTGCAGACTTACTGTGCCTCTTCTCTCATCTCGGCCGTTTGAAAATACCACGAGATGAGAGCTGCATCACTTCCTCTGCCTATGTTTACATTTTACAGGCAGAGGAAGTGACACGGCGGCGGCACATGGGATTGGCTGGGAGCGATCACGAGGGGGCAGACAGAATCGAACCGCCGCCCCCTCAAGACGGATCGCTCCCGCAAGTAAGCCAACCGCCACATGCAGCGGAGGGGGTCCCGATCAGACTCCCGACCCGCTAGAAGGCAGGGACGTATATATACGCCCATCTGCCTGTACGTGCCCTTTTGTGGATGTAAATAGGCATGCGGTGGTCGTTAAGTGGTTAATAGCAGACCATGATAAATACCTAAATACTACCTCATAAACACATTATAATCCCTAAGAAATTACAGACTCATTCTATGGCCGCGTACACACCACTAAATAAATCCGATCAAATCGGTCTTCCCAGCCGACAGATTTTAAAGCATGCTTTGAAATCTGTCGGGTGGCCAAATCCGTCGGCTCGCCCGTACACATGATCGAATCTGTCTGCTGGGACGGTCGGGCCGACCATTTCCAGCAGATAGATTTGATCGTGTGTACGCGGCCTTAGACTACAAATCATTATATAACCTTCAGGAAGATAAAAATACTTTGCAACCTACATCTACTAGTATAATTGAATTTTTAAATTCAGTAAACTTGCCAAAAATATCACCCTTGAACAAATCAATGAACCAATATCACTAGATAAAATTCTTAAAGTTAACAAGTTTCTACCCATGACCAAAGTGCCAGGAAGTGATGGATTATCTGCTGAATATTATAAAGCCTGTGCGGAGATCTTAGCTCCACATTTAAATAAAATGTTTAACCAAGTAGCAAATACTAGCCACTTCCGAAAAGAAATGCTGGACGCAGTGATAATTACAATACCAAAGCCTGGGAAAGATTCCACATCTCCCATAAACTATAGACCTATATCATCATTAACCACTTGACAACTGGGCACTTAAACCCCCTTAATAACCAGAATAATTTTCAGCTTTCGGTGCTCTTACATTTTGAATGACAATTACTCAGTCATAAAACACTGTACCCATATGACATTGTTGTTCTTTTTTTCACACAAATAGAGCTTTCTTTTGGTGGTATTTAATCACCGTTGTTTTTTTATTTTTTTATTTGCGCTATAAAAAAAAAAAAGACTGAAAATTCTGTATAAAAATTTTTTTTTCTTTGTTTCTGTTATAAAATTTAGCAAATTAGTAATTTTTCTTCATAAATTTTGGCCAAAATGTATACTGCTACATATCTTTGGTAAAAATAAGTAAAAATTGGTGCGTATTATTTGGTCTTTGTGAAAGTTATAGAGTCCACAAGCTATAGTGCCAATATCTGAAAATTTATCACACCTGATGTATTGAAGGCCTATCTCATTTTTTGAGACCCTAACATGCCAAGAAAGTACAAATACCCCTCAAATGACCCCTTTTAGGAAAGAGGACATTCCAAGGTATTTAGAAAAAGACATGGTGAGTTGTCATTTTTTCCCACAATTCTTTGAAAAATCTTGATTTTTTTTCACAACATTTTCATATTAGCAGGTTATTTCTCACGCGAAGCATATGCATACCACAAACTACACCCCGAAACACATTCTGTTATTACTCCTGAGTATGGCAATACCGCATGTGTGAGACTTTTACACGGCTTGACCAAATACAGAGGCCCAACATGCAGGGAGCACCTTCAAGCGTTCCAGGAGCACCCAAGCCAATTCTGACATTTCTCTTCTACATGTAAAACTCATCATTTATTTACTAGAAAATTACATAGAACCCCAAAACATTATATATGTTTTTCTAGCAAAGACCTTAGAGAATACAATAGTGGTCGTTGCAATTTTTTATTTTGCACGGTATTTGCGCAGCAATTTTTTTAACACGTTTTTTACGGAAAAAATGTTTTGTGCTTTTAAAAAAAACAGTAAAGTTAGCCCAATGTTTTTGCATAGTGTGAAAGATGAAGTTACGCCGAGAAAATAGATACCTAACATGTCACCCTTCAAAATTGCACATGCTCATGGAATGGCGCCAAACTTCGCTACTTAAAAATCCCCATAGGCAACGTTTTAAATATTTTTACTTGTTACATGTTTTGAGTTACAGAGGAGGTCTAGGGTAAAAATTATTGCTCTTGCTCTAATGTTCGCAGGGATACCTCACTTATGTGGTATGAACACCTTTTTCATATGTGGGCGGGACTTACGTATGTGTTCACTTCTGTATGCGAGCACACGGGGACAAGGGCGCTTTAAAAAAATATGTTATTGTTCATTTTACTTTTTTTATTTTAGTTTGACACGTTTTTCCGCAGAAATTATTTTTTTTATATATTTTTTTCCTATTACAAGGAATGTAAACATCCCTTGTAATAGGAATATGGAATGACAGGTCCTCTTTCAGTGAGATATGGGGTCAATAAGATCCCACATCTCACCTCTAGGCTGGGAAGCCAAAAAAGATAACAATCCTGGCTTTGATCATATCGGTGAGTCATTAGAAGCACCAGAGGGTGGCGGGAGGGGGGGCGTCCCCTTTCGCCTCCCGTAAGAATGAATAAGCGGTGGAACAGATGCTATAATTGTTCTCATGGTGTAGGGAATTCGCTGGCTGAAAAAGCTGCTATCTGAATGATGCCTGTAGCTGCAGGCATCATTCAGATATCCCAGCACAAATTCAAGGACGTCATATTACGGCCGGCAGGCGAGAAGTGGTTATTGCAGGGTATTGCAGGGTATTACAGGGTATTGCAGAGTACTGCAGGGTATTGCAGAGTATTGCAGGGTATTGCGGATTATTGCAGAGTATTGTAGAGTATTGCAGGGTATTGCAGAGTATCGCAGGGTATTGCGGAGTATTGCAGGGTATTGTGGAGTATTGAAGGGTATTGTGGAGTATTACAGGGTATTGTGGAGTATGGGCAGGGTATTGCAGAGTATTGCACAGTATGGGCAGGGTATCGCACAGTATGGGCAGAGTATTGGCAGGGATGGTTGAGCATGGATGGATGCATGGCTGGATCTGTGACTGCAATTGTCACAGATCCAGCCCACAGTGCTGCTGCCATCCGCTGTCCCCCTCTCACACTGTGCCGATTGGTCTTTGAAGGAGCGATCACTTGTAAACAAACTGGCATCATGTGATGACGCCGGTACCTCCCTCATTTGTGGAGTGATCATGTGGTAAACGGCCGCTATCAGCAATTATTTAACGTGATCCGTGATGCGCCGTGTGTGCTCCCCAGGGGGCACGCGATTTTGGGAGGATGTCAATGTACGCCCTACCAGAGTTAAGCAACCGCCCTGTAGCCATCATTCATTCAGGCTATGGGCTGGTTACAAAGTAGTTAAATACAGATCTAAAAATGTATGCAAAAAATCTTGGCCAACAGATTATTGGAAATAACATCTTATCTCATAAACCCTAACCAGATAGGATTTATTTAGGACCCTTTCACACTGGGGCAGGAGGTGCAGTGGCGGTAAAGTGCCTCTATTTTTTGTGGCGCTATACCTTCGGTATTGCAGCAGTATTCGGCCGCTAGCGGTGCAGTTTTAACCCCCGCTAGCAGCCGAAAAAGGGTTAATACCGGCCACAATGCACCTCTGCAGAGGCACATTGCCGGCGGTATAGCCGCAGTTTCCCATTGCTTTCAATGAGAACGAGTGGTGGAGGAGCAGTAAACACACTGCTCCTCTCACCGCTCCAAAGATGCTGCTAGCAGGACTTTTGGAGCGGTCCTGCTAGCACACCGCTCCAGTGTGAAAGCCCTCAGGCTTTCACACTGGAGAAACAGCAGCCGATGTTTAGGGTTGGTTTGCAGGCGCTTTTTTTAGTGCAATAGCGCCTGCAAACCGCCTCAGTGTGAAAGGGGCCTAAGGGAAGACAGGCCCAAGATGGTACGCAAAGAATCATAAACTTGATTAACCAGATAGACAATAGTCGAATGCCTTCTCTTCTCTTGTCTTTGATGCCGAAAAGGCATTCGACAGAATGCACTGGGAATTTATTTCTAAATCACTAACTAAATTCGGATTTAAGGGATTTATACATTCAGCAATAATGTCACTCTACACACAACCTTCAGCGTGGATTTTCACCTCAGGCATAATATTAAGAAGATTCAATTTAACTAATGGAACTAAACAAGGGTGCCCTTTTTCCCCCATTATTTTTTCATTAGCTATTGAACCATTAGCGGAATGCATACGTATAAACCCAAGTATAACAGGAGCAAAAATTTGACAATTTGAACACAAACTAGGATTATTCGCGGATGATATTATAATATCAATAACTAACCCTGATACTTCATTATTAGAATGGTATGGAAATATGTCCTACTATAAGATCAATCAAAAATAAATGTAATGTATTACCTATGAACCTTCCTACTGACCTTATCAATAATCTACATGGAAAATTTGGTTTTAAAAGGGAGGGAACATCTTTATCCTTTTTAGGAATTAAACTGACCTACCTATTTCCAAATTATGTGAAGCTAGTTTTCCAGAATTTAATTCACAAAGACCTACAAAAATGTCAGAAAACATAGCTCACATGGGTAGGAAAAATAGCAGCATTTAAAATGGTAACTCTACCCAAAATCCTGTATTTTTTTCGTTCCCTCCCTGTTATGATTCCTGACAATGTTTTTATGCAGATTAATTCAAAACTTAAAAACTTCATATGGAAAGGTAAAAAACCTAGAGTGGCATTTTCTTTACTGACCTCCACCAAGTTAATAGGAGAAATGGGACTACCAGATGTAAGAAATTACTACTACGCCTAGACCAAATGAAGTATAACTTAAGTTGTTCGCTAAGGTATTGGCCAACCACTTATCCCCTCTACTCCCTGGTGTGATCCGTAATGACCAGGTGGGATTTGTCCCGGGCCGTGAGGCTAGGGACAATACCACCAAAACTATTCACTTAATCTCCCTTATCCAACATAAAGGTCTAAAAGCTTGTCTCCTCTCCTTCGACGCTGAGAAGAGGGACAGCCCTGCCTGGTGCCATTGAAAATATCGAATAGCACAGAGGCATCGCCATTAACCAAGACTGAGGCTGAAGGGTGGGAATAAAGGGACAGCACCTTAGAGATAAAAGACATTCCCAAGCCCAACTGTTCTAACGAGAGTCAAAGAAATCTCCAATTAACCCGATTGAACGCTTTCTATGCCCTATGTTTGTCTGTGGATTACACAGATGCTCAAATGACAGTAAGTCCTCCCCAGACCTTATTGGTTGTGGTAATATTGTAAAAAAATGTCTTAACTAAAAGTATTGCCATTATCTATCACCAATATATCCTTCTTGTGCCTCATTTCCTTAAGTATAGAAATCTTTCCTTTTTTCATTATGTCTTTCAACTGTGCATTTTCATTTCTTATTCACTCCCCACATAGTGCCCCCTATCCAGGTGGAATCTCCTTAAGCGGGATTAACAGAGAGTTATACTCCCATTTTGCTTGCTTGTGAATTGAATCCCAAACCCTTAATACATTCAGTGTTGTATTATCAATTTTCACCCATATTTTTTTACTGGTCTTTCTTGTTCACTCTATCATTTGTGCTAGCAATACAGCGCTGTAATATCTTTTAGTCTGGTGCAGCTAGACCCCCTTGTATTTTATCTTTACACAATACCGAGAACTGTATTCTCAGTTTCTTGATTTGCCATATATACCTTAATATCATTGACTTTAATATTTTAAAATATGTCTGGGGTAGAAAAACCTGCAACATTTGAAATTTGTACACAGTTTTCGGTAATATCACCATCTTCACAATATTTATATGTCCTATCCAAGACAGAGGTCTTGCTGTTATTTTTTTTTTTCATTTCCATTTTTTTTCCATTAAAAATGTTATTGAAAGAAAGCAGAACATCAGGGCAAACAGACAACAAAAGCACATTATGGCCCCATACACACGAGGAGACATGTCCGATGAAAACGGTCCGCGGACCGTTTTCATCGGACATGTCTCCTGCAGGATTTTGGTCCGGCGGTGTGTACACACCATCGGACGAAAATCACCTCGGACAGAGAATGCGGTGACGTATACGTCACCAACGTGCTCAATCCAGGAAGTTCAATGCTTCCACGCATTTGTCGAATCCATTTGACGCATGCGGGGGACTTCTGTCCGGCGGTTAGTCGTACTAACCAGCGGACATGTCAGACAGACATGTTTCCAGCGGACAAGTTTTAAAGCATGTTTTAAAACTTTTGTCCGCTGGAAACCTGTCCGCTAGGCCGTACACACGATCGGATATGTCAACAGAAACTGGTCTGCGGACCAGTTTCAGCAGACATGTTCGATCGTGTGTACGCGGCCTAACATATGTTTATGCAAGATTACAGGGCCTATTAACATAGCACATAGATTCCAAGGTTAGTATGCCTGCCAATATTTCAATCCTATCATCTAGGATTGGTAAATTATAGCAATACGGTCATCAATGAATGTACGACCCAGATTTCTTTTTTGGGGGAGGGGAGAATGGGGGAGTAGAGGAGGAAAGAAGAGAGAGAGAGAAGGAGGAAGAGCGGGAGAAAGAGAGAAGAAAAGAGAGCGAGAGAAAGATCTAGAGAAAAAGAGAGAGAGAGGAAAAGTAGAAGAGACAAGAAAAGAAAGAGAGGGAGAGGGATGGACAAAACAAACAACAACCCCCCAAAAAAAAGGGGGGAGGTAAGAGGAAGGATCAGGGGCAAAGGGGTCATCAGTGCCAGCGGTCCTCCACCAAGGTAGTCGCGTAGGTTGAGTTCCGCCAACTCAATTTGTCTAGGTCCATAACGACCACAATCTAAGGACTATAAGCCCAAAAGTGCTGGGTTGTCTTAAAATTAACCCAGCAGGCCCATGTTTTTGTAAATTTTGTGATGCGCTCTTGAGGGATATGGATTAGTTCCTCCATTTCTTCGATCTTAGAGATCCTACTGAACCATTTCACGAGCGTTGGAGCATGTGTGAAGCGCCAATGTACCGGGATGCAGAGTCTTGCCGCATTCACCATATGCATGGTCAGGGACTTAAAATATTCAGGTCTGGTTAAATGTGTGTGATGCAGGAGGTATTGTGCTGGGGAGTAATCTAGGGTGTAAGTAGTAACATGTGTAATAATCTCATGCACCTCTTTCCAAAATGGCTGAAGGGAATCACAATCCCACCATATGTGGAGCATGGTCCCCCTCCCCTTTCCACATCTCCAGCATGTTTCTGGGACAGTTGGGGAGAATTTATGTAGAAGAACCTGGGTCCTATACCAGCGTGTTTCAATTTTGTAGCAGTTTTCCTGTATAGCAACATTAAGAGACCCCTTGTGGGTATATTCATCAATACGAGTCCAGTCTTCCTCTCTCAGGGGAATCAGAAGGTCAGACTCCCAAGCACTCTGAGTCTGGATAGCTGGGAACATCATCTATAAGAATCTTATATATAATAGAGATCAAGTGTCTCAGTGGAGAGGTCCGCGTGCATATTCGTAAGGCGTCCGGTGCCGCGTCCAAGTCTCCGACGACAGCTGGGAGGAGAAATAGTGACACAACTGTAGAACCTAGTCATGCAGCCAGTCTTGTCTCAAAAACGAGGATGATAGGCCCGGTGTAAATTCAGGGTTGCTTCTCAATGGGGTTAAAGGCCCCCGACACCGACGAGAAAGATGGATTTTTGTTTGCTCGCCCAAAGGCCCTAAGAGAGGGATAGAGAAGGGGATGTATCCTGGTTTCAGGGGGCCAATGTCGAGGCGATATCCAAGGGAGCAAACCAAGGGGGGACTGAGTGAAGGACTTTTCTAAGATCACCCAGCCCTTCCTAGTCTCATGAGTGTTCCATTCCACAATTCGCATAAGGTGGCTTGCCAGGTAGTATTGGAATATTTGATACGGGGAGGCGAATTCTTCCAGATGAACGATGAACAGGCTTTTTTGTATGCCGCAAAGAAGGAGGGAGGCAAGCTAATCGGGATGCATTGTATAAGGTACAGTAAGCGCGGTAGGACTATCATCTTCAGGAGGAGCGAGCGGCCAAACTAGGAGACATTGAGGGTCCCCCAGTCCTTTAAATCCTGCTGGGCTTTCTTTAGGGCGATTAGAAAATTTTCACTGTAAAGATGAGCCATATCCGCTGTAATTTGAATGCCTAGATACGTGATGGCTTTCCTACTCCAAAGGAATGGAAAGGAACTCTGACAGCAGTCCACGTCACACTTTGGAAGTGACACATTTAACCACTTCAGACCCGCGGTATAGCCGAATGACGGCTACAGCGCGGGTCTGAATATCCAACCTGCCGTCAAAAGACGGCCGCCCCTTTGGGCGTTCCCAACGCGTGCTCCAGAGCGCGCTGCAGGGAAGCCCTGTGTTGGCCGTGTCCCTTGGACACAGCCAATCACAGATCGCGGCGAACGGCCAATCAGAGTGGCCGTTTGCGATGCGATCTGTGCGGCGAATGAGAGATGATCTCACAGATCATCTCTCATTGCCGTTTTTACACAGAGACAGCGTCCTGTCTCTGGAGAGGAGGAGACCGATCTGTGTTCCTTGTACATAGGGACACAGATCGGTCACCCCCCCAGTAACCCCCCCTCCCCCCACAGTTAGAACACACGTAGGATACATTTAACCCCTTCCTCACCCCCTAGTGTTAACCCCTTCAATGCCAGTCACATTTATACTGTAATTAGTGCATATTTATAGCACTGATTGCAGTATAAATGTGAATGGTGCCAAAAATGTGTCAAAAGTGTCCGATGTGTCCGCCATAACATCGCAGTACCAATAAAAATCGTAGATCACTGCCATTTCTAGTAAAAAATAAGAAAAAAATAATAATTCTGTCACCTATTTTGTAAGTGCTATAACTTTTGCGCAAACCAGTCGCTTATTGCGATTTTTTTTTTTTACCAAAAATATGTAGAAGAATACGTATCGCCCTAAACTGAGAAATTTTTTATTTATTTTTTAAATTGGGATATTTATTATAGCAACAAGTAAAAAATATTGTATTTTTTTTCAAAATTGTCGCTCTTTTTTGTTTATAGCGCAAAAAACAAAAACCGCACAGGCGATCAAATACCACCAAAAGAAAGCTCTACTTGTGGGGAAAAAAAGGACGTAAATTTTGTTTGGGAGCCACGTCGCACGACCGCGCAATTGTCAGTTAAAGCGATGCAGTGCCGGAAGCTGAAATTTCACCTGGGCAGGAGGGGGGTATATGTGCCCAGTAAGCAAGTGGTTAAAGCATGAGATTTAGAATAGTTAATCTTAAATTGGGACAGGACCCCAAAGCTCTCTATATCCTTTAACAAAGTCGGTAGGGAAAATCTCGGTAGCGTCAAGGAAAGGAGAATATCATCAGCGAAAGCTGCCACTTTATATTCTCTACCTCCTACCATCAACCCCCTAACATCAGGGTTGCATCGCAATTTATTAAGGAAGGGTTCCAAAGATAAGACAAAAATCAGGGGGGACAGGGGGCAACCCTGACGCGTACCATTGCATATAGAGAAGCCGCCTGACATGTGACCATTAACTCGCACACTCGCACTAGGATTGGAATACAGTGCTGAGATATGGGCCAGCATAAACCTCTTGCATGCATCCCAGGCCACTCTGTCAAACGCCTTCTCTGCGTCTAGGGATAGGAAAAAAGCCCCGGGTCTTAGGCCGCGTACACATGAGGAGACATATCCGATGAGACAGGTCCGACGGACTGTTTTCATCGGACATGTCTCCTGGGATGTTTTGGTCTGATGTGTGTACACACCATCAGACCAAAATCCCCGCGGACAGAGAACGCGGTGACGTAGAAGTCACCGATGTGCTCTAACCAGGAAGTTCAATGCTTCCACGCATGCATCAAATCAATTTGATGCATGTGCGGGATTTGTAAGCATGCTTAGAAACTTTTGTCCGCTGGAAACCTGTCTGCTAGGCCGTACACACGATCGGACATGTCTCCTCGTGTGTACGCGGCCTTAGATATAGAGAGCCAATGGTGGAGATTCAAAGCTCTAATGGTGTTGTCCCTGGCCTCTCTTCCAGGGACAAACCCTACCTGGTCATGGGAAACCAAGCCAGGAGCGGAGACAACCTGTTTGCCAGGATCTTGGCGTACAGTTTGATGTCCACATTGAGTGATATCGGCCTATAATTCTGGACTTGCGTGGCGCCTTTGCCCTCTTTCGGTATGACCATTATATGGGCCTCCAAAAGATGACCCATTGGGACAGAAGGGGATGCAATGACATTAAAAGTATCTATCATCTTGGATGACAAGACACTCAAAAAGGACTTATAATATTGCAATGTGAACCCGTCGGGTCCTGGGCTCTTTCCTGGCTTCATTTGCTTTACAGCGGTTTGGAGTTCCTCAACAGAGAGAGGTAATTCCATTTTCGATGCCTGTGCCTCCGGAATTTGTTTTGGACAGTACTGGGTCAATAAGTTCTTAATTTCCTCTGCTCTCCCTATCGCCTGGGCATGATTCTGGATCGAGAGCTTCAAGTTGTAAAGTGCCTTGTAGTATTGTTCAAAACATGTTGCTATGTCCTCGTTTTTAGACAAGGCCACACCATGTTGGTCCCGAATTTGATGAATCGTATTAGAGGGTCTGGAGGCTCGTATCGCCTTCGCCAGAAGTCTCCCACACGTATTGCCCTGTTCATAAAACACTCTTTGGTGCAGCACATAACGCCATCTCGATTGCTTCCCCAGTTCCTCCAGAAGCAGGGAACGTGTGTATGAGAGTTCTTGTAAAGAGCGCTGTAAAAGAGAGGCTTTATGTGAAGCTTCCAGTTTCCTAATCTTACTCATTAGTTCCGCTATGGTCTTCTGGTGTAGCTTTTTAATTTTCGCTGCCTGAGTTCCCCCCAAATTACACACTTCGGAGGCTTCCCACAAGGTGAGAGGAGACATGTCCAAGGAAGCATTTTCCGCGAAATAACTGCAAATTGTAGATTCCAGAAATGCAGAGAAGTCTACATCCTTAAGCAAGGATGAGTCAAGTCGCCAAGTTTTAGTCCTGGAGATCGACTCTGGGAATGTCAGGGTGACCGAGATGGGGTGGTGGTCACATAGGAACATAGGGTCAATTGTAGCTTGGGTGAGGCAGGTCAAGTCAGGTTGGGAAAGGAAAAAATAATCTATACGGGAATATTTTTGGAATGGAGCAGAGTGAGGCCGCGTACAGACGAGGAGACATGTCCGCTCAAACATGTCCGACGGACCGTTTCCAGCGGACATGTCTCCTTGGATTTTGGTCCGATGGCGTGTACACACCATCGGACGAAAATCCCCTCGGACTGAGGACGCGGTGACGTGGCGGTGACGTTGACGCCGCCACGTCACCACTCCAGGAAATAAAATACTTCCACGCATGCGTCGAATCCATTCAACGCATGCGGGAGATTTATGTCCGCTGGTTAGGCGTACTAACCAGCGGACATGTCCGATGGACAGGTTTCCAGCGGACAAATTTCAAAGCATGCTTTAAATTTGTCCGCTGGAAAACCCTGTCCGCTAGGTCGTACACACGATCGGATATGTCCGCTTAAATTGGTCGGCAGACCAGTTTCAGCGGACATATCCGATCGTGTGTACGCAGCCTAAAAGGTGTAGTCCTTGGTCGAAGGGAACAAGGTGCACCACGTATCATGCAATGTAAGACCTTGAAGTTGTAACTTGATTTGACGGAGAGCTCGGTAGGGCATCACAGTGGTACCGGAAGAGGTGTCAAGTTCCAGGTTCAGTGGGACATTGAAGTCACCTCCTAAAAGAACCATGCCCTCCTTAAAAGAGAGCAGAAAATCGTTGGTCTTCCTGAAAAAGGAAACCTGGTACTCATTAGGGTCATAGACATTCGCCAAGGTCACAGGCCTGGAGGTGTACAGGCCCTTGATAAACAAGAACCTGCCCTCTGGGTCCACCAAAGAGTCCGACATCTGAAAAGGAGCATGCTTAGAAATCAATATGGAAACACCCATGGTTTTCGCAGAGGGATTCGTGGAGTGTAGAACCGTAGGATAAAGGCTGCTATTAAGCTTGGGAATAGAGTTAGACCGGAGGTGGGTTTACTGTAGGAAAATAAACTGGGCCTTCTGCTTGGATAAAGTGGACAAGACTTGCGATCGTTTTTCCAGTACATTCAGGCCCTTTACATTTAGCGACACACACTTCAGCGAGAAGGGGTTACGAGGGTCTGGAATCTTTTTCATGGCTAGACCTAAACTGAGGTATAGAGCATAGAGCTAATGTTGCAGAACCTGGGATTAGGTATGTGTGTCAACAGCAGCAAACCCGGTCGAGGTGGATGACACACTAAAACGGATAATGGGGGGGAAGTGGAGAGAAGAAAGAAAAAAAAAGGGTAGGGGGGGTAGAGGGTGGCTAGATAGAAGGAGAAAAGGACAGGAAGCTGACAGATGTCACAAGAAAATAAGAGGGAAAAATACCAGAGGCGGAAATAGATATTCCAGTCCACCTAAGAGACAGAAAACTGGATTGTCGGCAGACTGGGAGAGAGAACTGCTGTTGGGAGATGGTGGGTATGTCTGAGAACACGTACTACTGCAATTCAGAGGAACTAGTTGATTATAGCATGATTGATTGATTGATTGATTGATTTAATGGATTTATAGTGCGCCAAATACTGACCCGTCAGGGCAGTGTCTAGCATGGAAGCATAGTGGGGGACCCAAGAAAGGCAACAAATAATAAAATAAAATAAATTAAAAGATTTTGGTCATAGTTTAGTATGGAAATGCCAGGAGAGGCGACCAAAATAGGAGGACCCATTATAGTCATGAATTAATGAAAGGCAGACAATCAGCATAAACATTTCAAAACAAAACTGAAACTTAGTTATCAACATCACCACAACCCACCTGTAAGTGTCATATTTGTGAAAGCATTGTCCCCATAACAGAGGGTTTAATGTAACCAATCCTGTCACAATAGTCAGATAATAGTCTTTAAGACTGATAATCAGGATATGCAAAAAAAGTCCCCATGGGCATAGAGATCATTTTGTGGGAAGAAAAAAATAAATAAATAAATAGATAAAATAGAAAAAAGTAAAAAAAGGGGAGGGAGAAACCCCCATCCAGCTCCAAGTTGTAAGCCAGTTGCCAGTTAACAGGTGAGGGGCACAGAGCGTCATCTCCCCTGTCAAGCAGGAATCAGGAGCTTGCCCCTTACAAGTGTAAAGGATAGAGAGAAAAAAATAAAATAAAAGGTAAAAGTAAAGATAAATAAGAAGAACACTCACAGAGCCTAAGTGGCGGGAGGACCTCTCACAGACCACCGGCAACCACACCAGCAGGTCTGTTGTTAAAAAAAAAAAAAGGGGGGAAGGAAAGGGGCGATAAGCCAGGACAATGTGTACATGCATGCCGGCGATCTGTGAGATGCAATCATAGACATAATCAACCGATCTGTAATATCACACCACATTAGTGCTTTCCACCATTATGACAAGTAGGCCATCAGTGACTAGTTTTCAGGCCCTATGAAAGGCTTCTGTCTGCAGGTCTGAAGTACATTGCACATGAAAACAGCATAATACAAAGGTAATTAAGTAAGACACATATACATATCAGAAAGTTTACCCTCTGAGCCCTGGCCACCATCCAGATTCCCAAATGGTGGACGAGGAGCAACGTCCCCCTCACGCCAAGGCGGAAGCCCCGTCGACCCTCCCAGGTCTTCTCATGTACAAAAAAACAAAAATACATATATATATATATATAATAGGTGGAGGGTTGGGGGAGGGGGAGATGAGAAAGGGGGAGGGGTAAGGGAGGGGGAGAGGGGAAGAGGAAGGGAGGGGGGCATAGAAGGAGGGAGGAGAGTGGGGGGAGAGGTGAGGGGGAAAAGGGGGGAAGAGGTGAGGGGGAAGGAAGAGGGGGAGAGGGGGGAGGAGAGAGGTGGGGAGGGGGGAGGAAGGAGAAAGGGGGAGGGGAGGTGGAGTGGGGGGGAAGCACCGTCTGTGTCACAATGAATTCTTCAACTGGCGACTGCAGACAGTTCCAGCAAGCGCAACATTAGTGTATTCACAAAAGTCCAAATGGTGCACCTGTTGCAGTAGGGCAATGTACAGATATCGCCGTGGAGTCCTGGAGATACAGGCAGGAGTAATCGGTTATGGTGCAGAAGTTTCCTGTTGTCCCTTCATTTACAGATTATAATGCACTATTATTGAAATACCTCAGCTATTTCTGATGTTTGGGAATATCTCCCCTGCACTAATTAAAAATGTTCCCTATAATATATTTTTTTGTACCCTTGCTAGATATTTTCCTGGTTTATTTCCCCACTGGTATCTTTCCTTAGCCACGCTATTGGACTTTGATCTTGATCTAGATCAGTCCATAGCTGCAGGACGCTCCCAATTAGGTTGCCGAGTCCAGACGAACGTCTGCTGAGTCGGGCACCTACGTCGGAGTCCTGCCGCACTCTTCACCTCGGACTGAATCGGCATCTCCTATTTCTGGGCTCGGCTGGCAAAGTGTAGCATTGTCCGCTCTCCTCTCTTTCACTGCTGGGACCAGCCACTGCTTCAAGAGGTCATTATCAGCATTTCAACACTATAAGGAATGCAAGTGTAAGCTAAAAAAAAACACGAGAGACACATAGCAGAGGAGAGTAAAACAAATCAATTTATATACAGTATATATATATATATATATATAAACAGTAAAAAAGCTAGGTCAGAGTGCATTGCCCACATAAAAAATGATGAAGGGAGGATAGTTACAGATGACATGTACTAAATGCTTTCTTCTCAGTTTTTACACATTAAAAGGAGGGTTATACCGTCCATTACTGTATCATTAGAAACACGTCACAGGACACACCCTTGTGGCCAACAGAGGCCAAAGTCCAGAAAAGACTAGAAAGACTTAACTCAAATAAATCACCAGGACCGGGTGGCTTACACCCGAGAATCCTCAGAGAACTCAGGTTATAGCCAGACCATTATTCATAATCTTTATGGACAGCATATTGACAGGAATGTTACCAGCTGATTTGAGGAAAGCCCATGTGGTACCAATATTCAAAAAAGGGAAAAAACATATACCTAGGAAACTACGGGACAGTCAGCCTAACATCAATAGTATGTCAACTATTGGAGGGGATTATAAGGGACTATATCCAAAAAATTTCTGACAATACAATAGTACTTTTAAACTTAAAACCGGACACTCTCTCCTACCGCCATTTCAAACTTCTATTACAGATCACTACAGCCACAAAACAAACAATTGTCGATGCTTGGAAATCCTCATCCTTAATAATTGCTGAAACTAAAAATAGAGACAATCATACAATGATCCATGCCAAAACAGAGGCTATAACTCGAGATAAAATATCCAACTTTGAGAATATATAGAAATCCCTTGGTAACTCACTTCTTGCCTTCCAATTTTGATGCTTCCCTACTAAGGCCTTGGTAATCTTGATTTATACTTCCATTCTCTGCATTCATGGTATGTGTTTATTACCATGTACTACCCCAGGTACTCCTACTACCTCTCATTTATTTCTTCCCTATCTATTTCTCCTACCTAAGTATACTTTTTATTTTATCTTCTTTCTCTCTTCAGCCCCCCCCCCCCCCCCACACACACACACATTCCATCTCTCCTCTTTCAATTTACTCTTTATATAGTTCTGGTAGCATACATTTTATTTCATTGGTTACCATTGTACCAATTTTACATAATTCCAATATGTAGTATAAGATTTTAGATTCTATAATAAATTATTTATTTGTATTATTATTTAAAAACTATAATCTTGATAATAATTAAGACTTTTTTTTTTATCTGAGGTTATATTAACCTGGTCTAAGTTGGTTTTATCCTTTCTTATAGAAAACAGAAAATTCTGTGCTATCAATGCATCGCCTGGGGTAACGATGAACTATTTGATGCTAAATGCTGCCACTTTGTACATTTGAAAGCGCTGATCACCTTTTATAATGTAAGTGTTTTTACCTACATTAAACATTGGTACCTTTCAGTATTATGCTATGTGCCTTTCTCTTCTTCTCCTACATCTCTACATATTGGTTTAAATTTTGGCCCACAATGGGTACCCCTGGAAGCGACCGTTATCCTGATTCGATCCCTGGGTTCCTCTCTGATTGACTGAGAATTGCAGCTGATGATCCAGGCCTGAGAGTGGTTTATACCCTGCTTTACTGACCCTGTGGGCCAGGGATCCTCAAACTACGGCCCTCCAGCTGTTGCGGAACTACACATCCCATGAGGCATTGTAAAACTCTGACATTCACAGACATGACTAGGCATGATGGGAATTGTAGTAATTGAAGACCCATGCTCTGGGCATATGTCCATTAGGGTACAGTATCTCTGGTAAGCCTTCCTTTCAATGATCGGTGGTGGATTTCTTTACTGCACTTCATTCCGAGGCATTGGGAATATTATCACCAATTTTCATCACATTGGACTTTTTTTTCACATATATTTATTTAGATTTTAAATATACACCATCCAGTGTCTATAAATATACATAACACTTTTTGGTTGATATATTGTCATCATCATTTTTTTACCATGTGTTTGATGCACTGTTTATTCATCCTTTCATTGGGTGATCTATTAATTTTATGCACTACACTTTTAATGTTTATCCTTTCTTATACCATGCATAATCTTTTGATTAGTTAGATCCATGTTAAAAAATGTTTTAGTCTACTTTTAGTTTATGTTGGAACTACAGCTCAATATTATTACCTTATATGTGTTCTTTTCTTTTGCTGCCACCAAATGTACTTATGTATGCTAATTGTTAAAATTCAATAAAACAAATTTAACAAGAGAATTTGCAGATGAAATCAGTATCATAATTAATAGTAATCAGCATGGGTTTACAAGGGTCTTTCTTGCCAAACCAATTTGTTAACATTCTATGAGGAAGGGAACTTCCATCTAGATGAAGGCCTGTTAATGTAGAGTATCTGGACATTACAAAAGTAATACAGTTCCCCATAAAAGCATAATCTACAAACTGAGGTCTGTAGGAATGGACCATATGGTTTATTCTTGGATAGGATACTGGCTACAGGGGCGTGTCCAAAGGGCCGTGATAAAAAATGTGTAATCAGATGGTCTGGAGTGGTAAGCAGGGTTCCTGAGGCTCTGTCTTGGGACCAATTCTGTTTAATTTCTTCATAAATGATATAGAGGATGGTAAAAAAAAAAAGCTCAGTCTCAGTTTTTGCAGACAACACAAAAATAAGCAGGGCAATAACTTCACATCAGGATATAGAAATCTCACAGGAAGACCTGAATAAGGGCATTTACATGGCAAATGAGGTTTGATGTTGAGAAATGTAAAGTGATACACTGGGGGGCTAAACACATTAATGCAGATTACTCATTAAGGGGAAAACCTCTGGGGGAATCAAGGATGGAGAAAGATCTGGGGGCCCTGGTAGAAGACAGACTGAGCAGTATCATGCAATGTCAAGCTGCAGCTAGCAAAGCCAGCAGACTATTAGCTTTCATTTAAAAATACATTTTCTTCACAGATAAAACTATAATCCAGACACTTTATAAAACTCTTGTTTGGCCACATCTGGAGTATTCCATCCAGTTCTGGTCACCAATCCTCAGATGGATTTACTGGAGCTGGAGGGAGTGCAGAGAAGGGAACATTTTTAATAAGGGGATTGGAGGACCTCAATTACGAGGAACAACTACAAGCACTAAATGTATTCTCCTTGAAGAAGAGACGCTTAAGAGGAGATATGATAGCAATATACAAATACCTCAATGGGAATGTAAGAGGACACGGGCCACACAATGAGATTGAAAGAGAAGCAGTTTAACCTTAAGCTTCATAGAGGGTTTTCACTGTCAAGGCAATAAGGATGTGGAACTCTTTTGCACAATTGGTGGTGTCAGTGGGTAGTATGGATGTTTTTAAAATACTTTTGGCTACGCATCTAAGTGAACACAACATACAGGAATATGGGAAATGATTATAGACGCACACATACAGTACACTTACACAGGTTGAACTGGATGGACTATTGTCTTGAAATAAGCTTACCTACAATCTAATTATGTACAGTATCTATGCAATCTCGTTACCACTTGTGCTCAGAGAAAGTCTGCAATGCCAACTCTTCAAAGGTTCATGACCACCCCCCACAGAAGGTCAAACAGCACTCCAGGGAGAGCTCTCTCACAGACTTAATCCTGGTCACAAGATCCCATGAATGTCCTCAATCTCCAATAATGGTATAATAAAAAGTGCCAAAAAAAAGTGCCAAAGAAAATATTTATAGCGTAGTATTTAAATGGAGACCATAGAATTTACAAAAATATACAAATGCAAACTCACATGTTACAGTGCCTACATTTCTGGCAGCAGTGTACATAATCTGCTTTATTCCACTCACCCCCATCTCCAGCGAATCGGCGTCTGTTCCAAGCCTCAATTCCAAGCCGGATATGGCCTCATACAAAACCCCATAAGCAGCAGTTCAGACACTTTAATGTATGATTCACCAACTCTGGCTTCTTCAGAAAGTGGGCCACTCATGCTCCCCAGGAGTCAATGTCAAGTAGACTGCAATTTGTGTGAAATCATCTAGCTAAGGTCTTCTTTATTAGAACCTTTGTCACTTACTTGGATTCTAACTCTGGCACTGAAGCAGATGGTTGTTTTTTATATATGTAACTGCCATTTTTTGGGAGGTGAGATATGTAAACTCTATGTGAGATAATTAGGCCCCATGTACACGGGGGGCCAGATTCAGGTACATCTGCGCATTATTGGACCGGTGTAGCGCACCGCATTTACGTTAGACTGGCGCAATGTAGCGGCGCAATCACTCTATTCTCGTCGGTTTTACGCAGAAATTTGCGCCTGCGCAACGTTATTTCAGAGACTCAAGGCGGAGTAATACAAATTGGGAAGGACGTGGGCGTCTTACATTGAAATGAGCCGTGACCCCATGCAAATGAAGGGCCGGCCGGCTCGCGCATCGTTATTTCAGAGGCGCAAGGCGGAGTAATACAAATTGGGAAGGACGTGGGCGTCTTACATTGAAATGAGCCGTGACCCCATGCAAATGAAGGGCCGGCCGGCTCGCGCATGCGCGCTTGAAGCAGACCATGGTCAGCACCTCTGTGCGCATGCTCACAACTCGGGAACGGCGCAATCAGTGAAATTGGAAGTGGACTAGGGCAAATTAGTGAACTACGCAAACAGCATAAATAGACAGAGACAAACGCACTTCCTTTGCAAAAGTACATCCCTTCCTATACAGCAAGGTGCTTTTGTTCTGTTGTTTATTAGCGTTTGTTTGTTTGTTTGTTTGTGACGTGTCTTTGAGAGTGATTTTTTTCTTTTATGTGTTTTCTTTGTTGTTATTTTGTTTAAATTATATTTTTGCTGGGCATTTTTTTATTTTTGCTGGTCAATTTTTTTTTTTTTGGTTCTGTTTGTGTATGATTTGGGAATGTGGGGGTGACATTCCTGCCGGAAAAGGGGTGTCACCCTCATTTGTGGTGGAGAAGTGATCCCCAGGTCCGTGTGAATGGTGTATGAATGTACAGTGACATATTTGGAGCCGTGGCATGGCGTTGCAGCTCACAAGTCCTGCATGGTGGGCTTGTGCCAATCCAATGTGATGAGGATGTGATGTGTCTGTGCTAGGGACCACAGTGGTGTGCATGCATGCATTCTCATTGTGCCATGATTAATGTGTGTGTTTAACGTGCAAAGATGCCTAATGTGAGCTGGCTCCTGGCTGCTCTTCCCTCAGAAGACGGGGTAGCCTTGGTTAGGGGGGTTCCGTATAGGAGTCATGAGATGGGGTCCCAGTGCATATGCAGAGTCACCCTGAAGGGATAAGACAGGAGGATGTTAGTAGTGCATGTGCCCCTTGTGATTTCAGCATCATGGGGGGGACAGTCATGCCTGCCACCCATGTCACTCCTGCGCATGCCTGCGCTGCACCAACGTTCTTTTGTGGATCCCCGTAACTCCCTCATTAGCATATTTGAATAGCAAATCAATGGTGTGTCTAGCGCCTGTCTAACGAAATTACGCTAGACAAAAAAAAAAAGATTTCTTGCGTATCTCGTTTTGGGGAATGCGGAGTATCGAAACGCATGCGCAAATTTAGACTTATGCCGCGCATCTCCTGTTATGCCGGCGTAATCGCTCTGTGAATCTGGCCTGGGATGTTTATCCTAACTGATTAAACTTGACAGATAGTAACCCACGTTTAAAACGTCAGTTTTGCCACTTTTACATGTTGCGTTAAGCCACGTTTTGCCATGTTTGCAAGCGTTTCAATAATTAAAAAAATCGGCAAAAACTAAAAACGCCTATAAACGAAACGCTGCTAAATACTGCTAAACACGGGTTATCGTGTTTAGCTGTGTTTAGCCGCTAGTAGCCACGTTTAGTCGCGCTTGGTGTCTAAAATGTGGAAATCTTCTGCGTCTGAACCTATTTTTTTCTTTCAAAGAAACGCTGTTAAACGCAACTGCCTAAGAACGGCAATAAACAAGACTGTGTACATGGTCACATAGGATAACATTGAATGAGTTCAGGGGCAGTTAAAAAAAGCATCCAACTGCCTCTGAACGTACGTTTAGCAGCGTCCTGTGTACATGGGGCCTAAAGTGTCTGAAGTGACTGACCTCAGATGATACACAGAGATGAAACAAATCCTCCTGCAAAAGTTGTACCTATTAATCTGCAGTCTTCTCTTCTCTATAGCCATTCAAAGTGCAGAATGTATAGAGCTTGCCTGAGATTTCAGAAAGCAGGGGGCAGGGAGCTCATTATACACTCTTCATTGATCAGTGAGGATTGATTAGAGGGAAAGGGAACACCTCCTTCACACACCACACAGGAACAGGGCTAAGACTGTCAACTGCAGGCTGTGTGTGGGAGCTCCCTTCCCTGTTACTTTTTTACCTCTTGGTGTCAGGAAAGTGTGCTAAATGAACCCATGCAGATAGCAGAGAAATGAAGCAGCAAACAGAAGTTTGTCTGATGAAAACAGACCAATGGACCATTTTTATCGGACAAACCGATCGTTTGTGGGCCCCATCGGTTTGTTTTCCATCGATGAAAAAATAATAGAACATGTTTTAAAATTTAGCTATGGATGAAAAAAACGATCGTCTATGTGGAAGTCCATCGGGCAAAAATCAATGCATGCTCAGAATCAAGTTGACGCATGCTCGGAAGCATTGAACTTAATTTTTCTCAGCACGTCGTAATGTGTTTTACGTCACTGCGTTGGACACGGTCGGATTTGTGACTGATGGTGTGTAGGCTAAACTGATGAAAGTCAGGTTCATCGGATATCCGACAAAGAAATCCATTGGATTAGATTCCATTAGATATCCGATCATGTGTGCAGGGCTTCAGTGCTCTGGATTGAGACAAGTACACACTATAGAAGGTCATTTCGAGGTCATGCAATGCTGTACCCAAACAAAATCATTATCATTTTTTGAGACAGATGGGGCTTTCGTTTGGTGGTATATAATCACCATTGTTTTTTTTATTTTTTTACTAATTAACAGAAGTTTATTTGTTTGTGTCATTGGAAGGTGTCATCTTTGTTAAATGTATATAGCACAAAAGATTAAATGGTAGCACTTTAAATACACCTCCAGTGAACATGCAGATACATTCATATATAGAAATACAAATATTTATTTCTAACAATACAAGGTCTAAAAGTTAATATCAAATGTCATATTAATACCAAAAAACATTGACCATTGCAACAATGCATGGCTATTGGTCGAAATAGAGAGCTTAGGTTGGCACATTTTGCGGAAGACACCGATTCCCTGCGTAACTTATACATACGTTTCCTTTGTCTTTAGAATATATTTCTTTGGTCATGTGCACTTATGTGAGAGACATGTGGTCATGTGGAAGCTGAGTTTCCTGCTAAACGCATTGACCTAAGCGCTATATTTTGACCAATAGCCATGCATATTTGCAGTGTACAATGTTTGTTGGTATTAATATGACATTTGATATGAGTTTTTAAAGGAAAAATGGAAAAAAGAAACTGCGTTAAGATAATAAAAGTTTAGAATGGCCTGAAGCTCTAATAGGTAAGCAGCAACTAACCTGATAACATAACAGTGAAAATAAGTGAGAAAAATATATATAGTTGCGCTAGTGTCAGGACCACCTTTGCGGGGAAGGTGACTTAATCACCCCCACCCAAAACATTGAAATAAGATAAATAAACATAAACCATGAACTTATTTGGAATGACCAAATAATACCAAATAATACCAAATTAAAATCATAAATTGGATGATAAACAAATCATAAAACATAAACCCTAAAAAGGGGTAATAACATCAATGAAGTGACAGTAAATTTGTAAGGGTATGAAAAAGCATGCACACAATGAAGTCCAAGGAAACAAACAAAAATTGTATTTAGAAATATATATACAGTATATATATATATATATATATATATATATATATATATATATATATATATATACATATAAAAGTCCATAAAATTGCTGTGAATAAACACCCAGTGATGTTCCAAGATATCAGCTATGCTTTCTTCCTGGGATCAATAGCTTCAAGTGAATTCCACCACCATAATGCAAGTAAACTGCTTACCAGTTATCATGTGTGATTAGGACCTAAACCAGCATGGATGTTGAACTCGGCAAACAGGACGAACACTGCATCCGTGACGCTGTGGTAGTATGACAAACTCCACAACAAGGGCATCAGATGATATGGTATCATGCAAATAAAGCAGATGTCTCGATAGTGTAAAACCAATTACTTTTATTAAATTAAAACAAACAGTAAAAAACTCACATTTGGTAAGTATACGACCAGCCTTAAACCTGTTGCCCCAATTGAGGGTGATGACATCAGCAAGCCGCTTGTTCCACCCGACACGTTTTGTGATAGGTCACGTCGTCTCATGCCCTGGTCTTAAGCCCCATACACACGGTAGGACTTTTTGACAACAAACTTATAAAAATCCTACCGTGTCTAATCCCCATCGGACAAACTTTTTCGGTTTTCATCGGACAAAAGTTTGTTCTGCAAACAGACAAACTTTTCGGCAACAAATGTCCCACGGTGCAAAGTCCTATTGTGTGTACAGAAATCCATCAGACTTTTGTCCAAAGTGCAAATATGCATGCCTGACACTAGCACAACTATATATATTTTTCTCACATTGGAGTTTTTAAACATTGTATTGTCAGAAATAAAATGTTGTATGTTTCTATATTCTGTATGAATGTATCTGCCTGTTCACTGGAGGGATATTTAACCACTTAAGCCCCGAACCATTTGGTTGGCCAAAAAACAGAGCACTTTTTGCAATTCGGCACTGCATTGCTTTAAATAACAAGTGCGCGGTCATGCGACGTGGCTCCCAAACAAAATTGACGTCCTTTTTTTCCCACAAATAGAGCTTTCTTTTGGTGGTTTTTGATCACCTCTGCGTTTTTGCTATAATAAATATCCCCAAAAAAATATAAAAAAAAATTTTTTTTCCCTCAGTTTAGGCCGATACCTATTCTACTTCATATTTTTGATAAAAAAATCACAATAAGCGTTGATTGGTTTGCGCAAAAGTTATAGCGTCTACAAAATAGGGGATTGTTTTATGGCATTTTTATTAATATTTTTTTTTTACTAGTAATGGCGTCGATCAGCGATTTTTATTATGACTGCAAAATTATGGCGAACACATCAGACACTTTTGATGCCATTTTGGGACCATTGTCATTGATACAGCGATCAGTGCTATAAAAATGCACTGATTACTGTAAAAATTACACTGACAGTGAAGGGGTTAACTAGTCAAGGGCGCTGAAGGGGTTAAGTGTGTCCTAGGGATGTGTTCTAACTGTGGGGGGGGGGCATGGCTACGTATGACATGACACTGATCACCACTCCCGATTACAAGGAGCTGTGATCAGTGTTACATCAGCATTTCCCCGTTCTTCCTCTCTGTGAGACGATCACGGGTATCCCTGTGGACAACGAGTCCAGGGGACCCGCATTCGGACTCACAGAGCTCCCGGCAGGCGTGCACGCTCCCACAATGCCGTATTTCTTAAAGGGGACGTATATCGCCGTGCAACTGGTCGGCAAGGGGTTAAAGTCATACCATTTACTCGTTTGTGCTTGATTCGTTTTTACTAAACAAATAAAATAAACGTTTCTTATTTTCTGTTATAAATTATTTTTCTCCTTCACTGATGTGCGCTGATGAGGCTACACTGAAGGACACTGATAGGCTGTATTGATATGCAGCACTAATGGGCGGTACTAATTGGCATCACTGATGAGGCTGCACTTATCATTGCACTGATTATTAGTGCAGATGTCCCCACTGAGGAAAGCCACCTATCAGCTGTCATCTTCTCATGCTCTGTCAGCATGAGGAGAGGAAAGCTGATAAATGGCACTGCCTATTTACATAGTGATTAACTGTGATTGGACACAGCTGATCACATTTTTAAAGAACCTACGCCATAGGCTCTTTACCACAATTTGAGATACAGTGCGTCTGAGGGACACACTGCACCATCAAACTCAGCATTGCGCACCTTGTTCTAAAGAACATCATATGACATCCACTCAACAAGGAAACTCCTGTCCATTTATCATTCTGCTATAGGCCATACAGGAAGTGGTTAGGCATCTGTTAATAAATTATTTTTTTGGGCTTTATTGAACAAGGATTACCCCTTGTGGATCTGGAACAATCTCTAAAATTGGCAATCCAGAGTATAGAATAGGTGTCATATAATGAATAATCACCATGTATCAAAGATTATTAAGCTTTGTGCCAAAACTTTGCATGGCCATCGATTTATATCTTCCACAGTCTCCTACAGGATACATATTACATAGTTACATAGTAGGTGAGGTTGAAAAAATACACAAGTCCATCAAGTCCAACCTTTGTGTATTCTGATTGACAACCTGATATTATACATGATCTTCCAGTTTGTGTTCTGTTTAAACAATTTTACTATTTTAGAGAAACAAATTTAAGAATCTACCACCAACCATCTGCATTGAAATTAATTTACTCTTAGGCCTCGTACACACCATCGGACTTATCCGATGAAAACGGTCCGCGGACCATTTCCATCGGATATGTCCGATCGGGAGTTTGATCCGATGGCGTGTACACACCATCGGATCAAATTCCCCCCCGCCGGACGGCGCGGTGACGCGGCGGTGACGTTGACGCCGCCACGTCACCGCCACGTCACCGCACCAGGAAGTTAAACACTTCCGCGCATGTGCCGAATCCATTCGGCGGTGGCGCGGCGGCGGTGGGGGACGACATGTCTGCTGGTAAGTGTACTAACCAGCAGACATGTCGGGCGGAAAGATTCCACCGGAAAGATTTCAAAGCATGCTTTGAAATCTGTCGGGTGGAGAAATCTGTCCGCTAGCCCATACACACGAGCGGAGATGTCTGCTGAAACGGTCCATAGGACCGTTTTCAGCGGACATATCCCCTCGTGTGTACGAGGCCTAAGGCGTAATGAGCTATTTTAAGCAATGACTGGGCAGGGGTAATCAATGTTATTTAGGGTATGGTATTAATGTTGTCATACTTACATCTGTTGCTAATTGAGCTGAAGGATTCTGTATATGTCTACCCTGCCTTCTTTTAAAATTACCGTAATGTTTAAACAACAAGATAATTTTGTATAATGTAGGTATTTTTGTAAATAATTTTGATGCCTTTGAAATCTCTATATCACAATTTTGCTTTGGTAAAGATAAAAAGTTTACTAATTTATACCTTCCAAGTTCCTAGGGTGGGTCTTTTTCTCTGACGAGATCCCAGAGAAGCAAGCACAATCGTGTCTTGACATCATCTCTGCTTTACAATTTGGTTCTGTGTTCTAATTATGTCTGGGCTACCTATCTGTCACTATTTAGGCAAACCCAAGAGTTACACTCTAGCAATGTCTGCAGCACAATATCCACACTGTCAATGGTGCTGAAGAAGACCAAACCTGCTAGGTAGTGTCCAGTGAAAGCTTTCTGCCACCTACTGGTAAAACAGATCACTCAACTTATTCCATAACATAACAGAAAGAAGGCCAATAATACTGGATAGGTCCTGTTATTTTAGTGATATATTAATAGTGTGGACATTTTTTATCAACATCTATAATGTAGATGTAAAAATTGTATACATCTTAAAACTAATGGTAATCCTAGATTTTATCCTGGAGTGGTATATCTAACTTCCAAGAGAAGTATGCTTACGATTTATCCATGTAATGTCTCGTATCTATTTAATTAGATATGTTAAATATTTCAACAAGCTGAATTACATCCCCTCAAAAATTCTAGTTTTCTTATTTACACATATGGGACTGGAAAAAATATGCAATATTTCGCAAGTATTAAATATGAAATTAAATTGATCCTAAAGGAACTCTTTGGGAATCAAAGCAGATTATGTAAACTTGCTATGAAAGACTGAGCCATTCAGAGATTTTTTCCACCAAAAAGTCAAATATTTATAGCTAAAACGGAAAGGTAATTTTCTGTCTCAATGGAGATTCACCTAAAATATTAAATATAGCATGCATTTCAGTCAACCATTTTGCCAGATTCTACAATAGGTCAGAATAAATACATTTCCATCATATGCTCTTATTCTGTGAGAGAGTAGATTCCAAAATAAACTGGTAACTTTGAAGCAAGAAGATTTTACTGAGGTTCAACACTTTCGTTTCCCTATCAATTAAATAATAGACATAATCAGTTTGTCAGTTATCTTGGCAGTTAGAGAAATTGTGAGTAAGTAGTTTAATAGAAATATTCCATAAATTAGAAACATTCAACAATCAAAATGAACACATTTTTATTTAGAGATAATATACTGTATACTGTCAAATACAATGATTGACTATGGCATAAAAAATGATGATTTGGTGAAACATTAAAGTGATTACCAAATTGGTTAACGGATTGCATTAATTGATAGAAACATACTGCATAATGTAAAAACATTTCTAAAATTGTAATAATGTTTCTTAAAGTAGAAAGAAATTGGGAAGAAATATAAGCGTAACTTTTTTTTTTTTTTGGCATTTACAACTAGACATAAATAAATACATACATAAATAAAATACATAAATAAAATAAATGACCCGTAATTTTCCAAAGCAACAAAAAAGGGCCAAAATTGAAAAAGCCCTGCCCCTATCAGCACCCCCCCTTTTCTCCCCAGTGCCGGGGATATGTACCGCTATCGATCCAACACAATATAAACCTTATTAATTGGTGTATAACAGACACTTTTTTCCCATGAAAATAGGTGGCAAATCACGGGTGCGTGTTATATGCCAAAAGTGTACCTCAGAGGAGAAGGAGGGGGAAGAGCACCGCCGGAATCACAGAGATGCCATCTCCCATTTACTCAGCTCTCACTCAGCTCTGACGTCACACACACACAGTCCTGCCTCCACCACGGGCATTGAACCAGTGTTCTGTCAATAACAGGAGCTGGTCCAATGCCGATGGCGGAGGCGGGACTGTGTATGTGACTGCTGACTGAGAACCGAGTAAACATGAGATGACGGCTCAGTGATTCCAGGCTGCAGAGGTGAGGCTGCAGATAGGCATCAGGCTGCATTAATGGGAGATTGGCTGCAGATAGGCACAGATCAGGCTGCAAATGGGTGCATATCAGGCTTCAGATGAGCACGGATCAGGCTTCAGATGGACACAGATCAGGCTGCAGGTGGGCACAGAAAAGGCTGCAGATGGGCACAGAACAGACTGCAGCCAGGCACAGATTAGGCTGCAGATAGACACAGACCAGGCTGCAAATGGGCACAGATCAGGCTGCAGATAGGCACAGATCAGGCTGTATTGAGGCTACAGATGGGCACAGATCAGGCTGCATTGAGGCTGCAGATGGGCACAGATCAAGCTGTATTGAGGCTGCAGATGGGTACTAATCATGCTGCATTGTGTCTGCAGATGGGCACAGATCAGGCTGCATTGAGGCTGCATATGGGCACTAATCAGGCTGCATTGATGGGCACAGATCAGGCTGCAGATGAGCTATAATCAAGCTGCATTGATGGGCACTGACCATTATTTTGCTTTAAAGTTGTTTAATAATAAAAAAAACATCCCGAAACTTCCCTCTTAAATTGGAGGTGCGTGTTATATGCCTGTGCATGTTATACTCCAAAAAAAATCGTATTTATGTTCCTCCAAATAAAGAACAATTGTCCATTATTTACAATTCAATTTAATGGAGTACCCGATATATACAAATAGAATAAACCTTTTCATTTCTTTAGGCATATTAAGTTCTTGAATGTATTATTGAAATCTGTTGTTGTTTCCAGTGCATTGGTATCAGCACTTCACTTGAGGTAAAATAATAAATACAATTATAGGTTTTCCAAATCTCACAAATTCAAGTTTAAAGAAAAAGAAGGTGGGCCGTGGATTTTTCATTGATACTTTTTCTTTCATCAATCTTGCTGATAAGGATCAGACATTTAGTGGCGGTAGTGTCACTGCCTAAATAACAGATCACCTGGATTGCTAACAAACACAAGCCAGTGGGCATCTGTCATATTAATAGGACTACCTCTGCGAAATGGCAGATCGCTGGCCATTGTTTGTAAAAAAAAAAATATTATACTGCTCCGAAACCCCAAAGCATGTTATTTAAAGGATTAATGTTGTCCTTTAAGCTATATCAAAAGATCCTCACTACTAAATGGTATTTTGTTTTTGTTTTTTGCCCTTATGGCAGTGTCCAATTTTTTTCCCATATACTTTACTCTTTGAGCAGGGATGCCCTGATTTTTTTGTCTACAGCTTCTATCTCAAGAACTTTGATATAGAGGAAAACAATAATGTATTTATTTTTGTGTAGCTATTGCCTTTTCTTTCTAGGAAAGCTAATAAATCCTTAAGGTAGTTATTTGATATGTTATCACAACAATTCAAATATTTCTGCAAATAAAAAAATTTAATTAAAGCTTTGAGAGAAATCATGTATATCAGGCCTTTTTATGTCCTTTGTATTGTAGACACACATGAGTAGCTGTTTCTCCCTTCCTATATAGAAGGCAACAAAGTGTCAAACTCTTATGCCATGTATACATGATCAGATTTCTGATGGAATACAATCTGACTGAAACACACGATTGGTTTGTCCGTTGAAAAAAATCCACGGGACTGTTTTCATCGGATAAACCGATGGTGTGTACACGGCATTACTGTCTTGCGGCTTTAGTCAACTGATGTAGCTACTATTTGTGAAGAGTCTTCAGTAATATGTGCACCACACATCTCTTCTGGCTTTACCCAGACCTCACCTAGCAATCTAAATCCTAGAAGATGTTTAGCTGTAGGCATTTAAAAAAAACAGTGCTCAGAAGTCCTGCTGCTCCTATACTATCTCAGGGCTCATGAACAGAGAGGGAGCATAGTCATCATTTCACTCTCATCAGACAATCACCTTCCCTTACCACACACACACAGCTCTTCAGTCTATTTGTTAAAGCTGAACTTGTGTGCACCAAGTGCCTTTGCAAAACCCATGTATTATCTTTTAAATTTTAAAAAGTAATAGTGACATTATCATTGTGGAATGTCACACACATGTTGTGCAGAATCAACAAATGTTCCCATTATTTTCTGTGGTAGATAAATTCCTATGATCATTTACTCCATTTAGTGTGTTATAGCTTTCTGAAATACCATATTGAGAAAATATAAAGCATTTTGGCCACTAGATGGAGCGAACAATCATAGGAATTTGTTACAAAAAATATGGGGAAAATTCACCATGTCTGCATGAATGTGTGTGACATTCGTCCAACAAATGTTTTACATTCAGACCTCTTTTATCCATTCAAAAAATAGAAAATGTGGCGCTATAAAGACATACCCATACCACACAAATGTGGGAGTATATCTTTAAACCAAAATATATAAATGGTGATATATAATATATTGTGGAACATAAACATATAGGGCCAGATTCAGGTAGAGTTGCGCTGGAGTATTTCGATATGCGCAGCGTAACTGTGAATATGCGCCGTCGTTTCTATGTGGCCGTACCCACCAAACTAGATGCGACAGAAAACGGGCCATTTCCGATTGGCTTAACTTTCCGACGCCAGAGTCTCGTCAGCGCATAATTTCGCTTGGCGCATCAGTCGCGCCTATTGATTTCCCCTGCAAATATGCAAATGAGGGAGATTTCCTGATTCGCGAACGAATTAGCACCATACGCTGGCTACATGCGACCGCACGTATCTCGTCCGTCCGGCGCAAAGTTATTTCTACAAATAGCTGCTTTATCTTTACTCCAGACGGCCACAGGTCAGCAGGAGAGCAGCTACAGCAGTGTTACCGACGATAAGAGCTAGCTGAGCACCCCCACTTGCAGGACAACACCTCTGTCCATGCTTGTCTGTCAACTTTTACAGCCATGGAGGAAGACATCATAGGTCTCCATAGCCGAGATGACGGCTGACAGCTCCTGGCCTTTAGAGTTCAGCTTTCTCCTGTGTGTTTGCGGGGAACGGGAGCAGCCATCTCAGAACAAAAGTAACTTCACTGCGGGGAGGGGGAACAGGATATACTTTAGTGCCGGAATGGCACATCTACGGGCGTATTTAAACGCCCAACGGAACGCATTGCGCTGACGTTTCCCGTGAAGTGGTGCCGACGGAAGTTGTGAGCATGCGCAGAAGGGGAAGAGTGAAGCTTCACTTACTGCGCATGCTCCGTGGATGATGCGCTGAACGTAAGCCTCTGCGCTGGGCTCCGCCCATCATTTACATATGATCACACCCACTTCCACTTGCGTCGGGTTACGCCAGCGCATTTTCGTTACTCCGGCGCCGGAAGTACTTGCGCCGAAAGTGTCGGCGGAGTAACGTAAATGAGAAACGTTACTCCAAAGTAAAGAAGCGCCCATCTACCTGAATCTGGCCCATAGTAATAAATGTGGTGAATGTACATCAAAAAACAGTCCAATCAGAGACCGTATGTGGTGAAGATGGGACACCTTGAAGTCTACAAAGACCTAAAGTAAGTCCAGGTAGTATTGGCAATGTAATACTAAAAAAAGTCCGGTGTGAGCATTCACGGTGGGAGCTGACAATCCAATGGAGGAGAACAGAGGATCAAACATACATTCCAGGGTAATCAGGAGAATTAGACACTCTTACCGGATTCGGTGGACACACTGACCGGTGGTAGTATGTCAAATGGGCAAAAGATAGATCCTCAGTCTGGTGTGGTTCATGTAAGACACATCCGATGACATCTCCAGGAATCCCCAAATTTCTTAGGTCTCACCCTTCCAGGATAGCAGGGAAGTTCCTCATGAAGTTTGAAATCATATGGAAGCACATGAAAAAAATAGAAGGAGGCTCCACATAGTGCGGTTAAAACCCAAGTGATAGGGTATGGCGGCTTTAATAATAAAAGCAGGTATATAACAATACCATAAAAAATAAAAATAATATACAAAGTACAAGCCAGATGAGAGAGCAGGTACAGGTGATCACATAAATAAAGCGTGGTGAATGGATAAGTGGCTGCAGGCCATGTACCCTACATGTTTCGAGCTATCGGGCTCTTCAACTGGCGCATAAACCTGCTGATCCACACCACGCCACTATATACTAAGTATCATCAGCATAATGGAACTCAAACTCCAAACAGCTGATGGATTCAAGAAAACCTCCATTGCATACAGTGGATTAACTGAGGACACTTCCGTGTCTCTCAGACCCAACCCCTATAAGGCGGAGCAGCACATTCTTTGGCCTAAATCCGACTCAGAGGGAGTGTCACCACAGATACGTCGGAATGACGCCACCACGCACACCCGCGGCGGCGCCACGGCGCAACCGAGCCTCCTACACAGAGCTTGTCGGCAGTAAGACACAACTGAGACCAGCATAGGCGTCGGACATGTGCTACGGCATCTCAATGGCGCCCGCTGATGTCATCACGCGGCGCTCCAATGCGTTCCATACAACACCAATCCTAATCCGATACCCGGACAGACTGGGAACCGGACACCAACTAGAGATGCCGGAAATGGGGTTATGCATGGATGGTATATGAAACATAATGAAAACCAAAGTTAAAAACATTCACGATTTGAAATAGATTGGCACATACAGCCTATATGTAACCAACATGTCACCAAGTATGCATATAAACAGGTAAGTACCTAAAATACATATATGTAAACAATGAGGAATAATAGACTGGATTGGAGCATAATAAAAATAGGAGTCTAAATAAAATAAAATAAAAAGGTACATATAAGAAACAGCTTCAGTAATGTTATTAATAGTAGTCTTATGAGACATAATAGATGCAAAAAAGGGCAATATCAGAGTCTACCATGCAGGTGTATATACATAGAGTGGAGGTTAGGCTTTGTTGATAAAAGCATTGATGTCCCAATCAATGTTTAACCCGTAAGGGAAAAAACATTTGAGCTGATATATCCAGAACATTTCTAATTGTGAGACACCCCTAACCTTCGATTCACCCCTCCAATGGGGAGTGAATTTGGCTATGATCTGAAAACAGGTACCTTTCGGATTACAATCATGGACTTCCGAGTAATGTCTCGGTACACTGTGATTGGTCTTCCCCTTTCTAATACTTTTAATGTGTTCATTAACCCTAATAGAAAAGGTACGTATAGTTCTACCTACGTATTGTTTTTTGCACGGACACGTCAATCGATAAACTATGTAGCGTGTAGCACAAGTGACAAATTCCTTCATGTGGTACACAACAGAAGTAGTGGTAGATGTGAAACTGTCAATTTTTCTTTGGGTCAAAGTATTATGAAGACACACATTGCATCTACGGCAGGCATGGAATCCTTTGATTTCAGGAAAGAAAACAGGTTTACTTGGGGGATCTGACACATTAGGGGCCAATTTGTTTCTAAGGGACATTGCACCCCTGAACACAACCCCCGCTTTCTCTGGAAGTACTGAACACAAAGGGGGATCGTTCTGAAGAACATTCCAGTGACAATTAAGAATTTGTTTTAATTGTTTATGTTGTACCGAGTATTGGGTGGTGAAAGACCACTTAAACTTGTTATCAGGAGCCCGTTTAGGTTGTTCAAAAACGATGGTCTTTCTATCAAGTTTTGCAATGCGGTCAATATCCATATCAATACAATCAGGTTTGAAGCCCTTTTCAATGAATCTTGATTTAAGAATATTAGCTTGTTGATGAAAATCAGCCAAAAAGGTACAGTTCTTCCTGATCCGTAACAGTTGGCTATACGGTACGGATTTGAGCCAAGAGCTGTAATGACAGCTATCAGTGGGGATATATTCATTGCGGTCGGTAGGCTTAAAGAAAGTCTTGGTGACAAGTCGTCCTTCCGCAACTGATATCTCAAGGTCCAAAAAATGAATCATAGTAAGACTCATTTCATAGGTCAGAGTAATCCCCATATCGTTGTCATTCAAGGTAACCATGAATTCATGTAGGGATTCCTCGTCACCATGCCAAAGGAGGAGGATGTCGTCGATGTAACGAGCCCAAAAAATCAGCTCGGGGCGCTGTAGGGCATAGACGACATCCTCCTCCCACTGGGCCATGAAAAGGTTGGCCAAACTGGGGGCGAATTTAGCCCCCATGGCCACACCTTTGGTTTGGAGGAAAAATTCATTATTGTACCAAAAGTAATTGTCTTGGGTGGCAAACTTTAAAAGTTTCATGATAAACTGCTGTTGTCCCACTGGAATAGAACTCTTGGTGGACAAGTAATGTTCTACAGCTCTGAACCCCAATACATGTGGAATAGCCGTATACAGCGAGGTAACGTCTGCTGTAACCAACAGACAACCCTCTTGATAACCAACGGATTGAAGCCGGCGTATAGTATCCCCAGTGTCTTTAAGGAAAGATGGAACCGTACGCACCAATGGCTGTAAGTGAAAATCCACATATCGGCCAATCCTAGAGGTCACGGAATTAATCCCACTCACGATTGGTCTCCCTGGAGGCTGTGTAACACTTTTATGAATCTTTGGAAGGTAATACATTACCGGGATTCTGGGGACCACCGGAACTAGGTATTCTTTTTCTTTTTTATCCAAAATGCCATTTTGGAAATCTTCCTTCACCAAACTCTGTAAAGATTTTCTGAGTTTTTTGGTAGGATCATAGGAGAGAGCAGTATAGGTACTCGTATCTCCCAGTATCCGACACATTTCAGAGTGGTAGTCACTCTTATCTAGAATAACCACCCCCCGCCTTTATCCGCAGGGCGGATGATCAGGTCTTTACGTTCACATAGCGACTTGAGTCCTATTTTGATATTAGGATGGTCATACATGCGTTTTTTCGGAAGTGAGTCTAGGTCTTTTAAAACTAAATCACGAAAGACTTTGATGGAAGGTGCTGTAGCACTAGAAGGGTTGAAGAGGGAGGGATTCGACAACCCAGAGTGGACAATATCATCAGATTGTCTGTTAATCACTTGTATTGGATAAGGATTTGCCATAAAGTGTCTTTGAATATTTAGTTTGCGGATGTATTTGTGAACATCCACAAACGTCTCAAATTTATTAAGCTGTTTCAAAGGAACGAATTTAAGGCCCTTGTCAAGGGTCCTCAATTCTGCTTCTGAAAATGTACCTTTACTAAGATTAAAAATGCCACTGCATTTTAAAGTTTCCTTTTTTTTCCTGGCCAGCCTCCCCCCTTGGTGCCTCTTTTGTTTCTGCGCCTCGGTTGGGGCCTGGTGGGGCCCTGGGAAAATCCCCTCCATAGGAAGGTTCAAAGTGTGGACAGTTAAATGTATATGGGGATCTGTCATAGGGATCATAATCTCTATCCATATATGGACGATGGTTATTATGACCATATTGTAAGTAAGATTCCCTAAGTGGTGAGAATCTGTTTTGGGTTCTAACTGGAGTGTGGTTAGGATAATGAGTTCTGACTGGGGTGTTGTTAGAATAATATTGTTCTTGATAGTAGCCCCCATGATCCCTGTGGGAATCACGTGGTGATCTATCCCGGGTGATATAGTCAGAATGTCTGAAAACATCATCTCGTGTTGACGCAGAAAAGCATTTGACAGAGTGGGATGGCAGTTCTTATAAGAAACATTGGTGCAGATTGGAATGGGACCAAAATGCTTAGTAGGATCGTTGCGCTCTATTCAAATCCAAGGGCCAAAATAAAAACAAACGGAATGTTATCGGAATGTTATCGGAATATATAGAAATAATGGAACTCAACAGGGATGTCTATTATTCCCCATATTATATATATATTAGTAATGGGACATCTTATACAAGCAATAAGGAAAAATAAAGATATACAAGTATTAAACATAAAGAATATAAAGCAGCAGTATATGCAGACGACTTATTAATAGACATGTGCACACTGAAATATTATTTTTTTCGTGTTTTCGTCCGAAAAATACATTTATTTAGTTACTCCCGAAATTTTAATTTTCAAAGTTTTCATTTATTTTTCGTTTTTCGTTAAAAAAATGCATTCGTCTGAAGATCTAAATTAAGGTCGAATCTGTCATTGAAGGCTTATGGTGTCTGTCGAATGGTAAAAAAAAAATAAAAAAAAGATTTGACAGAATCTTGAAAAAAAAAATGTGCCTCTTCATGTCTCTCTATGTCGAATCTTCATGTCTCTCTGTGTTGAATCCTCATGTCTCTCTACGTCGAATCTGTAATTAAAGGCTTATAGTGTCTGTCGGATGTTCTAAGAAAAAAAAAAAAAGATTCGACAGAATCTTTAAAAAAATAAATAAAAATCTTGACTCTTCAAGTCTCTCAATTTTTAAATCTTAGACCGCGTACACACCATGAAATAAATTCGATCAAATAGGTCTGACAGACCGTTTTGATCAGATTTGTCTGCTGGGATATATTGGTTTGATCGTGTACACACGATCAAACCAAAATCCCCGCCGGCAGACAGCGTGGTGACGTGGCGGTGACGTTGACGCCGCCACGTCACAGTCACCAGGAAGTAAAACACTTCCGCGCATGCGTCAAATCCATTCGACGCATTTGCGGACAGATATGTCTGCTGGTTAGCCTACTAACCAGCAGACATGTCGGACGGACGGGTTCCCAGCAGACAGATTTTAAAGCATGCTTTAAAATCTGTCTGCTGGAAAAATCTGTCTGTCCGCCCGTACACACGATCAAATTTGTCTGCTGAAACGGTCTGTCGGACCGTTTTCAGCAGATAGATTCGATCGTGTGTACGCGGCCTCAATGTCTCTCTATGTCGAATCTTAATGTCTCTCTATGTCGAATCTTAATGTCTCTCTATGTCGAATCTTAATGTCTCTCTATGTTGAATCTCAATGTCTCTCTATGTCGAATCTTAATGTCTCTCTATGCTGAATCTTTTCTCTCTATGTAGAATAATATTGGACTAATAGAGTTAAGGTTAGGCACATTCGACCGCAACAAAAACGAAAATAAAGCATTTGTTTATGTCGGATCTTTCTTTTTTTTTTTCATTCAAGTTTAAGTTTATTTTCTGAATAAAGTCAGTACAATTTAAAGAACATATCAGGAAATCAATACATTTTGTTACATATCCTTAAATATTGAGACATCGTTTGCTGAAGTCTTCACTACGTCATTTCTCAACCATACCTAAATAACATTCAAATCTGTGATGAAAGGAAAACAGGTTCAACAAGGGAGTAAATTCTGACCATTAGCCATATAGTCTAACCGGGGTAGCTCCCTACCCTCCCCCAAATCCTGCAGTTCCTATCAATCCATCTAGTGTCCCTAGTCTACAGCAGTTGGGATAAATCAAAACCTTATTGGTCCAACATATATAGAAATGAGATGGGAAGGGCACCCTCCACCCCCACTGACACCCCCAATGGGATCACTCTGTGCCCGGGGAGGTAGAGTAATTCCCCCAAACCATCCCGCCCCCATAGCAAGTTATTATAAATATTACAGTTTTGTGAAGTCCACTTCGTGATGTACCTCCATTTCATAAACTTAAAACTTCTCAAGTACCTCTGGTATGAAGTGTATGATATCTGGACCGATTAAATGAACCTAATACTAAAAGAATAAATAACAAGTTCGATGAAGGGAGAGGGAGAGGGAGGGAGAAAAAGAGAGGAGAATCCCTCTTCAACTTCCTCCACCCCTATGATAGAGGCGTAACATGTGTATATATATGGAGAACGTTTCCCAAAAACAGATTATACAAAAAACCTGAACAATAGCACAGCATAAAACCAGAACATAGAGAAGAAAAGTAGAAGAGAAGGAAAAGAGGAATGTGAGAAAGATAGAAAGAGAGGGAACGAAAAAGAGGGTAGGGGTGAGAGGGTAGAGAGACAGAGATCCTACCTGCCAGGTGTGTACATCAGCCTACAGTAAGTTATGTTATCACCCCTTTATGGGGTGTGAGATCCCTAAGTACTTTATCCATGGTTCCCAGATTGCGTTAAACTGAGTAAGTCTATCCAACATTGAGCCAATTCTCCTTTCCTGTTCCATTATCCAGGTGATCTTTCTTTTCATACTTAAGATTGAGACCGCCTGTTTCTTCCAGGCTGCAGCTATAGTGATTCTAGCTCCTGTTAGGATAAACCATATCAGCCTTCTGGTAATCTTTGATACTTGTGGTATGAATCCATTCAGTAAGGCAATCGCCGGGGACTGATGTATATTACAACCCGTAATCTGTCTAATTATATGGAACACTTTACTCCAAAAACCTCGTATTCTTGGGCATTCCCACCAGGTGTGAATCATGGAGCCCACACCTTGGCATCCTCTGAAGCATAGAGGTGAGGATGAAGGATATATGGATGCCAGTCTTAGAGGAACTAGATACCATCTAGTAAATATTTTGACATTCGCCTCTATGAGTGACATGTTGATGATACCCTTTATAGATCTATGGAAGTTTTCTCCCCAATCTTCCAAATCCCACTCATCCTGAATTTCCTTCTCCCAAGCTAGCATATAGGGTAATTTATTGACATTGTTCGCAAGGGATTTGTAAATTACAGAAATACCACCCTTCCTTACTGGGGCCTGTTCACATTTTCGTTCATAGGGCGTAAAATTACCAGTTACAGCCTTGTCAGTCCAGAGTTTCTGTACAAAACTGTAGATTTGAGAAAATCTTGATTTCTCTGAAGGAGGAAGATCAAGACTGTCCCTAAAATATTGTTCTGATAGAGGACCTGAGTGGGAGAAGAATCGTCCAATGCGGTATACTCCCTTATCTCGCCACCACTGGAAGGATTCAACGTTCACATTGGATGCAAAGGACGGGACCTGAAATATATCAGTTAATGGTAGACTCTTAGAGACTAAAGAGGGATTGCTCCTGAGCGAGTCCCACAGAACCAACGCCTGTGACAGTGCCGGAGACATAATAGAATGTCTGCGTTTGGTGATAGACCACACAAGATTTTCCAATGAGCATGTGGGGGACGCCTGTTCTTCCAGACTAACCCAATCAGGTTGGTCCTGTTTGAGGTATATATCTGACAGTTGTGCCAGTCTAGCTGCCTGGTAGTACCACAGCAAATTTGGGAGTCCCAAACCTCCCTGATTAGGGAGATTAAAGAGGCTACGCGATGATACACGGGGGCTCTTTTTGTTCCATACAAATTTGGTGATCTTACCCTGAAAAGCCTTCTTATGTCGGATCTTTCGTTTTCTGTTTTTTGTGCTTTCGTTATGGTTTGTTAAAACGATAACGAAAATACCTGAAATTCAGACGAAAATGCATTTGGACGAAAACGAATGCACATGTCTACTTATTAATATATGACTAACCCCATTATTATAATACCAAATGTAATAAAATAATTTAAACAATTTGGGGAATTAAACAACTTTAAAGTTAATTATGATAAATCAGAAATACTAAATGTATCACTAACAGAAAAAACGACAAACATTATTGCAAAAGGACTTTCCGTTTAAATGGCAATAAGAAGCTATTAAATATCTGGGAATTTATATCCGGAGAGATTTAAATCAGCTACATGGTATGAATCACAGTGCGTCAATCCGAAAAGTAATACATTTATTGCATAAATATGAAAAAGTAACATACTCATGGATGGGAAGAATCAATATAGTAAAAATATAGTATTACCAAAACTGCTATATATTTTCCAGACAGTTCCCCTTGCCATTCCAAAAAAAATATGATTGAATTAAGAAAACCAATAGGAAGTTTTAACTGGGCCCAAAAAAATACCATGAATAAAAAGAGAAATATTAATTAGAACAAAGAACAATGGAGGTTTAGCATTACCTGATTTCTGAAAGTATTTACAAGCAGCCTCCTTGACTAGGATTATAGACTGGTATCATAATATAGAAGATACACAATTGATTAAGTTAGAAGAAGATATAGTAGGAATGCAACGTAAAGCTCTTCCTTGGATAAAACCTCATTTAAGACCCGGAAACAACAAAATACAATTTTTTGTAAGAGCCACATTAAAAATATGGAATGCAGTATTAAAAAAGGGGAAACTATCCACTATGATGGGACCTATGACCCCACTGTTCTCCAATCCAAAATTTCTGCCAGCTTTAGCAACCACAAAATACTTAAAATTGAACTTGTTGGAGAACGCAAGGGTGGCCCAGATCCTAGTGGAAGTTAAAATGCCAAAAAGGCAAGATCCGGTATCTGAACATAAACATAAATGGCTACAATACCACCAACTATATACATACCGTATTTATCTGCGTATACCGCACACTTTTTTCCCCTTAAAATCGTGGGTGCGCGATATATGCCGATACCCGCTTCCCGCGCTCAGTTTGAACGCCTCCGCCGACATATACCGAGTGCAGTACACTCGGGTACATTTGGCCAGGCTCAGCTTTGCTCGTGCTCACGCATAAACGTCACAGAGCGTGACCGAATGTACCCGAGTGAACTGCAGAGGAGGCGTTTAAACTGAGCGCGGGAAGCGGGGATTTCGAGACAGCACTGGAGAAGCCAGGAGGACACCACTGAAGGTGAAGACGGACGCCGGACAAGGCCGCCGATGGACGCCGCGCAAGACACCAAAACTGTAAGTACTAAAACGTTTTGTTTTTTTACAGGAATTTCGGGTCCACATTAGGGGTGCACACTATACGCCAGAGCGCGCAATACCCCGATAAATACGGTTCATTAAAATAAAAATAGAATTACCTTTAATAAACAGATCCAAAACTAAATTTGAACAAATGCTAACTGATGAACAAAAAACAACTAAAAAATGATTTAAAATATATAGATTATAACTCCCTTCTGGATCTCTTAGATAGTTAACAGGAATGAAAAAATGGGAAAAGGAAATAGGGAGAACAATATAAGAGACAGAATGGGAGAAAATATTTTCAATAATTCATAAAACATCTATACAAATGACAAATTATGGGTAAACATTGAACGTCTAGCCACACACAATTTTGACCTCCCTTCTCTCACAATAGCTAGCGCCATTATCCCTAAGATAACAATCCCCAACCTAATAAGCATTAAAACGACTTTGTTCGCTTGGAAACACATTCTCTCAAAAAAACAGACATGTAGAGAAAAAGGCTAAATTACATCTTCCCACAGAAGTCATTAATTATTGCAGAATCAGATTCTCTGTAAACGACTGGATCAGTAATGGATATAATCTATACCAGAACCTACCCCCTAAAGAACATCATCGAGACTAAGATTGGTAAGTGTACCCGACTGAAGGATTTATCTCCCAGTAATTTGATCGAAATCCCTATGAACCTTTGGGAGTTCCTCTCTCCTCAGAAAAATGATAACAGGAAAGGTATATCTATCTTCTACGATGTGTTATCCTCCCAACTGTTTACCAAAAACAGAAATATGCTGAAATGGGAAAGAGATCTGGACCAGATTTTTTCCCCGACTCAGTGGATTAAAGCATTTCAAAACAATAAGTAAATCATCATCTTGCATTGAACACTGGAATAATGTCCAAAAAATAATTAATAGATGGTACTTAACACCATACAAGTTATCCAAAATGTATCCAACTGCATCCGACATCTGTTGGAAATGTAACGAGCAAACGGGAAACCTCCTGCACACGCTTTGGAGTTGCAAGACTCTAAAAAGTTTTTGGAACTCTATCTCATCTTTTATCGCCAATCTTACGGGTAACCTTGCCAAGCTTACTCCTACCAACGCATTATTAAGTATAGATCTAGACAAATACCCCACTATGTACAGGACTATTGTCTTACATATTTTGATAGCCTCAAGAATTACAGTGGCCTCTCTATGGAAATCCGCAGATGCCCCAAACCTACCAATGGTCATCACAAGATTAAACACCCAAGCTCAATTAGAACTATTATTAGCCTATAAGAATAATTCTATAATCCCCTATCGTAGAAAATTGATAATGTGGTTAACCCACCCGAAAGCTTCCAAATATTTAAAAGATTCCTTACTTTAATAATCTTCCTATAGTCTGAAGAATAACATTATAAAATACTGAATCTTTGGTATAGATAATGACTAACGACAGCCTTTATTTCAGTTTTCTCCATCCCTCCCCCTCCTTTATTTTTATTTACTTTAGCTGTATAGGTGTACCACTGATCATCTTGGTGACCTCCCAGTCTTACAGTTTGTACCCAATTGGGGTAGGCTGGCCTAGGTCACCGAGTACCGTATTCTTTTTCTGTTAAATGTTTGCCTGTACAAGGTGATTATACTACTTAAGTTGTATATTGAATGCAACTACCTCAAGTGTTGTAAATTGATAAACCCAATAAAAATGTATTGATGAAAAAAAAAATAAACAATGAAAATACAGAAATGTGTTGGAGATGTAAGGTCGATAAGGGGACTATGGACCATATATGGTATGGATGCCATCTAGTGAGAAACTTTTGGAATAAAATAAATGAGATATATCAGAAAGTCTCGGGAGTAAAGAGGAACTTATGTATAGATAGCTCATTGTTATTTCTGATGCCAGAATCAATAAGGCCCCTTTCACACGTGCGGACCGTATGTCCGCTTTTTCATCCATCTGTTTGTAGATGAAAAAGGGACATACATTGGTCCCAATGTGATTGCGGGTGTCAGCAGATGAAGATCCGCTGACCCCCGTAATCGTATGCCTCCGCAAAGATCCGATTTTGCAGACGGAAGAAAACCCTATTTTTTCTTCCGTCTGCAGTGTGGATCGGATGAAAATGGACATACGGTCCGTGTTCATCCGATCCCCCCCATAGGGGAGAGCGGTGAAAAGACAGGGTGGTCCCTGCACAGTGTGCGGTGACCGCCCTGTCATCTGCTGGCTCAGCGGGGATCAACAGAGCGATCCCCACTGAGCTTACGGAGCATACGGAGGCGGATGATTACTGATCCGCCCCGTGTGAAAGGGGCCTAAGGGATGTTAAAATTGATATTCTTTATTACATGGCAGCGAGAACAATAATAGCCCGCAAATGGAGAGATAACAAAAGCCCTAATATCACAGAATGGGTATGTGAAATGAACGAAATACATTATATGAAAAGACAAATAAGAGAAGAAGGATATATAAAGAATCAAATGCCAGAAATATGGCAAAAATTGGATGAATTTTGGCTCTCGGTGTGGAAGAAAGTAAGAATAAGTGATTAGTAATGTGATTTTTATATTATGATAAAAAAGCTTATAAATACTAAACAAGGTTCTATATTCTGGATAACGAGCGAATAAATGTACATTGTAATGAATCTTGTATAAATTAAAACATTTTTCTTCCAGGTTTAGATATAGTGGGGGTAGGGTTATAACTCATGTTTTTTTCCTGCTACCAGGAGCTCTGTTAGAGAGACTTTCTTTCACTTTCTGACATTGTGACACGAGAAAGTCTGTAACAGAAATAAAAATCATACATGGTTTTAAACTTTGACTAGACTTTCACGCATAGGGGTTCACGAATGTTCTGATGTCATACTATTGAAACGTAATTTTTTTCTCCCATTGGGTATATGTAACGTCCTCCTTTTCTAAACATTACCTTTTTACAAATATTTTATATGTATATGTACATATATCAATGTTTAATAAAAAATTTACTTTTTTAAAAAGCATATTGTTGTTCCAATCTGCCTCCAAAGTCCAACCTAGAGGGTGCCCCTTTTTTTTCTTTTCCCACTTCCACTATAAGATAACATTTGTGAGAAAAGAGTACTTTCAACAGATTAATTTCATTCACATCATGGTGACATTCATGTTTGTTAAATTTGAACATTTTTAGAATTGAGATTAAAATAAGTAGTGTTATAATAACTCATCAATCTTAATGAATTAAGTCACATTAAGCTTAATGCTAAACTCCAACCACTCTTAGATTTATTGTAAGTTAGTGCAGGGCACCATGGTGAGGCCATCTCAGGAGACATCTCAAAGGATGTCCTGCACTCACAAGATGTCCTCAGTCTGGGCATCACTAAACCTGGAATACTGCTGACATCTAGTGGCAGAAAAGTATTACTGCAGGGACAGCACCAGAGACTATATTATTTTTTCAGGCATTTATGTAGTGTTATCAATTTACACAGCTCCTTACATACTATTGAGTATTTCAGTAGTCAGTCAGTCTCCTCCCTTAATGATCTCACAATCCAGGTCTCTATTTCACATATATACACAAAATGGCTAATTTAGACAGAATATATAAATTACATTGGGCTTTAGTATTAACTTATACACATTTACTTTCTGTGCAAATCATATAAATCCATGCACCATGTTTGATTTGTGTAGCAGTCATTAAATTCAACCTTGTTTTGATAATGGTGAGTTTGTTAGTTTACTCATTACAATCATTATACAGCACCAGAGTACATTTACTAAGGGCATAAAGACTCTCCACTTTGCAAGTGTTGTTGCACTTGTTTTCCCCAGAGATTAGTAAATGTAGTAAAGTGTCACATTCTAAAGAATACCCAATCCGGTGCTAGATAAAATAAAAACAACAGTGAGTGGATGGAAACAAGCAGATCTTTACCTCATTACTAAGCTCTGGGATAACAAAAGAGTGCATCTGCATTTGCAAAGTGTACAGTCTATTTGCCTTTAATACATCCACCCCTCTTTCTATTAAAGCTTCACAGACATATTAATTGAATTTTCTAAAACTTTCAAAGAAAATACCTCCATAATACAGAATAACTAATTTTACATTTATCAGGTATGACAGACTATAAGCTCAGAAAGAACAATTTGAAACATGCTTGGTAAATGTATAGTCAATTTGAACTCAGACTAAAGTAAGCAGAGGAGGGTGATCTCTATTATATGTCACTTTGATGACTATTGTTTTGCATTCCTTATGTCTCCTTCCTAAATACAATATTATGACTACCTTAATAAATGCACTCTTGAAACATTTGTCAAAGGTTTATTGAAACACAATTTCATTCAACCTTTAGAGTAAAACTGTCTGCTAATAGCAGAACAATAACTATAGTAATGAATGAGTAGCTACAGAAGCTACTGGGTAATTTGTTAAAAAACGTTAAATGTTTTCCAGTAGTAGGTCCCTTAAAAACCTGCTTGCATCTAATTTAGGCAAGCATTTGTGCCAGTTTCAGCAAGAGGACCAACACATGTGACCAATTCAGGTAGTTTTTGCTAATGCTTTTGATTAACAGACAGCGGATGGCAATGGGTGGATTTAAAAACTGCTATTGGACTGAATAGCAGCCATAGATTCACTCACTGTTGTGCATTGTCAGTCAAAAGCAAAGTGGATGTGATGGGGAGCTAGTCTCCCTAGTCCCCATCAGGATCTTTCCATTCCACTCTAGATAATTCCTCAGCCATGCAACTGTCTGTGTGATAGGCGCAGAGTCCAGGGAGGAAGCACACTGAAGAAGGAGTATTCAAGTATGAACACTCTGACCTCAATAATGGCCTCCAACAGTTTCTATGTTTTTACAACACTCCAGGGCTTTTTTTCTCAGAAAGTAGGTACAGGAACCCCCCTCTCTAAATCAACCCTTGTCTTTGCCCCTACCCACCTTTGCGCACCGTCCCTTGTTTCCACCACCTACCCACCTCCCAGTACTACCATTTTTAAGGGAATACAGAACCAAATATCATTTGTGGTGCTAAGAAATTTGTATGGAATTTGTTAATGATAACAAGATAAGCAGCAAAATAGATCCCCTGCAGCCAGAAAAAATAGACCCCCCTCCCCAGCAACAATAGATCTCCCCCAGCAATAATGAACCCCCAGCAACATAAGACCCACCCCAAGCAACAATAGATTTCCCACCAGCAACAACAGACCTTCCCAGCAACAATAAATACACCTGCAAAAAATAGATCACCTCCAGCAGTAGGTGTACCTCTGACCATAGATCCCCCAACATCTAGCATCAACAGACCCTGCAACACACCCAAGCACCACTTGACATTACATACATTCAGTGGGAGAGGTTCTGGAACTGCATTCCCCCGCGTTCCTGCTGAAAAAAAGCTATATAAATATATAGCTATATAAAGCTATATAAAAAGCTATATAAATTCCCTCAATGTGTTATTGTTTCCTATTACCTGCCTTCTTTGTTCCATATCTTACACCCAATACACAGGCAGCAAGTAGAGACACTCACTTTTTTTTCATTTAAAAAGTGTATTTTTTATTTTTTTTGTATAACAGAAATTTTAGCTTGGCCCTACACCATAGAAAACACTCACATAACATCAGAACCCTTGGCAGAAGCCTTGGGCAGTAGAAGACATTTTACTTTCATGTCTGGCTCTTGTGTTCAAATAAAAGGTTTAATGTATTTTTTATGTGCAGGTAGTCGCATTTCTAACAAGATGTCCCCTCCTGTATACCTTTTTTAACTGTACACTGTATATTCTGAATAGAACTGGAGAGAAAAAGATCTAATGACAAACAAGGGTTGATTTACTAAAACTGGAGAGTGCAAAATCTGGTGCAGCTCTGCATAGAAACCAATCCACTTCAAGGTTTTATTGTCAAATCTTAATTGAACAAGCTGAAATTAGAATCCTGATTGGCTACCATGCACACCGGATACACCAGATTTTGCTCTCACCAGTTTTAGTAAATCAGCCCCACAGTGTAGACGTAAGTGCAGTACATTTCCAATTACCATACTCAAGAGCTCCACTTCCTGGATTATTGTAGTAAATATGAAATATTTATATATGGGCCACCACACATGCTTATAGGGATATTGGTCCAGGTGCATTTCATCAAAAATTATGCAAAATACAAAGCAGACAGCAGGTGGACTGAGTGGGCTTACAATAGGAGGAATTTTGCAAAATAGTTTAATAAATGTCAATGTTTCTGTGGGACACAGCTTGTCTTTCTCAAGACATGCAATAATTCTCGTTTACCTGACTAAAAACATACAAAAGTTCAAAACACTACAAGTAAAATTAGTACAATGTACTGTACATTTCCTTTAAATAATTTTACCTTTCAGAGAAATTTGCACATATGTTGAAATATAAAAACCCCTTATCCCTTATAATTTCCTGAAGAATATTGTGGTTGACTAAAACAACTCATGAAAAAAACATATTTTTTAAACATGATGCTGTTTTTCATTTGTTTAGTACAAGTACAGAATTGCTGTGTTGAAACTAGCACCATAGCCCCAAAAACCAAACACATCTGTGTTACAAGTACACAGAAGTACGTAATTCATTTCCATGTGGTATTTTTACACCAGAGGGATAAGGCAGGTCATCCTTAAACAAACAAAACAAAAAAAAAGGAAAGCTTCTGTGTGACTTAGCCAAGAGAAGGATGTAACTTCTGACAGAAAAAAAAAAAATCATAAAAACAGCAGATATATCACAAACGCCCGTGTGTTATTTTATTTCAAAGGCCCAAAAGTTTTTTTTTTTTTTGAGTGGTCAAAACCATATGGACATCATACAGTTACAGTATATTATTATGTTTCACAGTCTATTCAAGATGAATTGACAGAGGAGCAGGTGAGGATACTAACAGCTTGGTGATAATTCACACAACATAACCTCCACAACTAACATCTTCCAGCAACTTAGGGAGCTTATGGCTGTCAGATGCAATTTCTCCTTAAGTAATAAAGCTCTTCAAAATCATTACACATTATAAAATCATAATATTTAAACTTACTGTTAAAAAAAAGGTTAATACAGATGTAATACAGCTGATATGCTGAGAGAGTTATTTAATTATTCCCTACAGTACTGCCCCAGCAATCTGCTGACATTTAGCCCCAACCTTGCAAATCCTCAGTAAATATTAATATATTAGCTCAAACTGGGACCGTTGTTTTATTGGTTCACAGAGCTCAGAGAGATTCACCACAGCAGTGAAAAATAATGTGCAGAACTGAAAAAGAACAGCTTCTTTGATATCACCTTCTGCTCCCCACATGTGCTGGGAGCATCAACAAAATGGAAATTCTGTTACTTTGCCACAGCTGTAGAGTGACACTTCAGATGACTTTGCTTTCCTTTGTACAGCTTGCTGGAATAATCCCAAAACCACAGTGGCAGGAGATTAGAAAAAATAACAGAAGAGGAGATATCACATTTTATTATCTAACACAGTGGAAATTGTAATAATGGGTAAGCTATGATCTTAAAGCATAATAAGCTTTACTCAGTTGGTGCATTAAAAAGGCCAGTGAGCATAATTTAGTGAAAAAAAGTGTTTATAAACAGAGGCTGTTTTCTCTTGTGTGTTTTTTAATATTAATTGAAATTCAACCAGCTCTTTTTCGTCATCAGTGCTTTTACACATAAAAGGCTCAAGTAACATGAATTGCAATACATATACTCAGTGGTCCCTTCAGTGCATTTGCTTTGGCTTTGAAGGTGTTAATATAAACATTGCAATAATCTTGTGGCATGATTTTTTATTCTGCATGAGATTACATTATCCCCTTAAAGAGTGTGAAATTCCAAGTAGCAATGTGTTTGATGTGGGTCAATTCTGCCTGCAGAATTCTTGGGTGTAAGAACAGGGGAGAGAAGGGGGGGGGGGGGGGTGGTGGGTTTGCTATGCAACATTTGGTATTCAGATGTGTTGAGCTGCCGAGTTAATGCGTGATTAATTTTATTCATAAAAATGTTAATCACTGTATTGTTAGATCTTTTTAGCATTCCCCAGATCACCTTATAATTACTTTTCTACACAAGCTTTCTGGTGTACATAAAGTAGGCAGCCATTTTGTCATATTACAAGCATGCCTATCTATTGAAAATATAAACTATGATTTTGACTTATTCCTACAGTAGCAGTGTTAGAGATCTCTTTTCCGCAAACCAGCAATTTGTTTAAGATTTAAAAATTACAGACTTTTATTATTGTTGTATCTTTCACTTGAAAATAATACAAAGAAATGTTTTACCCTACAAAGCTCTTTTGTGTTAAGTATCAGCAAAATACACTTGAAACAAATATTTTTTTTTTGGCTTAGAAACTGATTTTGAACTCCCATATTGCCAGCAAAATAATAGTTTACAGCAGGTTAAGCAACCCCTTTGTAAGACAAAATGTCTCTAAATTATTTGGATGCCATTTACAGCATTGTTTATGAAACAAGTACAGAAACACATTGTGTCAGGCAATAGTGGGTGTGCAGGCTGCACTCCTTATAAGTTGTTGTTTCCAGCTGGGCCTGGCTATTGTGCATGTACTCAGCCACTGCACTCATGAAACTGGATAAGTGGATTAAGGGATCAGAGACACCATCGGCATCTTCAAAAGAGAAACAGCAGCCTGCAAAAGACTGACATTTGTGTACTGGGGCAGAGGGTGTGTGAATGCTCTGCCTCTGCCAAAGGGACAAGACAGTGATAAACTTCAACACTGACCACCTCTCCCTGTGCTGCAATTCACCAGCAAAATAAATGGATTGCTTCATTGTGCTTGAACTGTGGGTAGCCGTGCCTGTGCTGTGACAAAGGACAATGGATTGTGTGGGACTGACAAGGCAAACTAAAACCTTTAATTACTTAACAGTCAACAAGAAACCTGGGATGCTGATATTATTTGTAAGGTTATTTATACTTAAATAAAGATTTATCTCTGATATGAGCTGCTTACATTTTAGCATCTGTGTGACTGTTTTACACGTTTGCCTCCATTTGTCTTAAAACATTTTTTAACCCAGGTTTAATATGTATTTTATTACTATATTCTATTCATGCATCACTGGCTCTGCACTTACAATGTGTACACAGCTCACTTTGACAGTACCCCTGCTTCAGAATAATGAATATCTTTAAATGTATACTTATTGCTGTGGCTCTTCTACCATACCACCCCCTTCTTCTGAAATCTCCTCCTTCTAAACCAAAACACAATTTTCATATCCTCAGAGGCTTCTTTTTGTGTTTGCTCATCATCCACCTAGTGAAGTATCCATACAAATGATTGGCTCAATTTAATCGAATTTATGTTTACCAAAAACTAGTTACACAAAAAACTGAAGTCATTATCTGATAACTCTTTTTCTTGACTCTATGGTAACAAGAAACACAAACACACAGAGTTTTAAATGCTCCCTAGCTTCTGCCATCCCTCATTTAAAAAAAAAAATATGAACTGAAAGACTAAGCAGAACACCTACATTAACACATCCACCCACAAAACATTCAATATATGGTGAAGAAGAGGTAGAGAATTCTTGCAAAAACAATGTGTTATTACGTAATAACTCATATTTTCCTAAACAATTCTTCAGACCCCATAGATGCACACCTAGCAAGGAACCACAGCCTGCAGAACCTTCCATCCAAACACAAGGGGGCAGATTCACAAAACAATTACGCCTGTCTAACTGGTGTTAGACAGGAGTAATTTCAAATTTCCCGCGGCGTATCACTAGTTTGAATCCTCAAACCATGATACGCCGGCTTCGGGCTTCGATCCGAGAGGCTTACGTCTTCGTAAGCCTTCGGATCTACGCTGCCATCTATTTGCGGCCGCTGGGAGGAGTTCGCGTCGTTTTAATGCGGCGGGATATGCAAATGTGTTTTTACGGGGATTCACGAACAAACGAGCGAGCGGCACAATCGTTTTCGTCTATTTTTTTATACGTAATGTTAGAGCAGCTTTTTGCTGCTCTAACTTTACGTAGCCCATGTTAAGTATGGCCGTCGTTCCCGCTTCGAATTTATTTAAATATTTTTTTTATTTACGTAACTCGTCGGGACGTGGATCGCCCGTAAAGTACGCTACATAAACAACGAATGACGTCACGACGTGATTTCGCGCAATGCACGGCGGGAAATTTGCGAACGGAGCATGCGCAGATCGATCGCCGCGGGAACGCGCCTAATTTAAATGTTTCACGCCCCCTACTCGTCTATATGGATTGCGACGGGAGAAATACACTACGCCGCCGTCGTTTACCGTAGAAAATCTACCTGAATTCCACGTAGAGCAAGGTAAAAAACGGCGGCATAGTGTATTTCTGATACGCTACGATAATCCATTTCTCTGTGAATCTGCCCCAAGGTCTTTGGTGGCTACAGAGGGGGCTGTGATATTTGAGGCTATAGACAGGTCTAATAGTGAACTTGATACATATCATGAGAGAAGCTTTGGAAGCTGATCTCCTTGCATTAGCCTCTCTGAAAAGAATAACTGCCGGGGAACAGCAGGTAGAGAGCTTTTAACCTCTCTGTGATTGTATTTCTTATAGAGGGTGCTAATCTCTCATGTGACCATCCCAGAGGATGACTAAGAAAATTGGTGTTGTTTTTGATAATTTTGTACTCGAATTTGCTAGCTGTAGGAAATCTGCTCAGAGGTCTGATATATCTGAGACACTAGAGGAAAGATATTTTAGTGAGTTAGATGAGTAATAGAATAGAAAACTGCCGGATCTACAATTGTGCAATATAGTGCATTAAGGAATATATGTTAACACTTTTTATACTATGTAACTATGTTATGTCACGCAACTGTGTTGCATCAAGGCAACCCAGTTATTATGAGTGGACTTCCAATGCCCGGTAATGGACTAAAAAATGCACATGACTAGGGATGAGCTCGATGTTCGGGTCAAACATAAGTTCGATTCGAAGATCGGGTGTTCACCCATATGCAGAACAGCAAACATTATGGGGCGTTCGTGGGAAATTTGAGTGTTGCGGAACACCCCCAATCATGGCTCATGGGGACTAAGTCCACACCCCACACTATATAAGGCTGTTTACATAGTGTCTGTGTTTAGTGTTGTTGGCGTGGACAGAGAGATAGCTTGAGTTAGATTAGGCAGGCAGGTTAATCAGTTAGTGGCAGTGTATTTGATATATGTATACAGTCAGTCATATATATATATATATATATATATATATATATATATAAATATACTGACACACCACCTGAAGTGTATTATATATTGTACATCGCTGAATGCACTGTATATAGACGCTACACTAAATGCAGTCTATATATACAGTCTAATATATATATATATATATATATACAGTCTAAAATATATATATATATATATATATATATATATATATATACTCTGCATTAAGTTTTGCCTATATATACAATGCATTTGGTGGTGTATACTTTCTAATACTCTTCAGGCGGTGTACACAGTATCCAAAACAGTGTGTACAGTTTCTACTACATTTTTGGTGGTGTACAAAGTGTACAATACAGTTCAGCCATTGTACAGTTTCTAATACAGTGCAGGCGGTATACACAGTATTTAATACAGTGTGTACAGTTTCTAATACACGTCAGGCGGTGTATTAATATTAATATATATATATATATATATATGTATACACACATTCTAGCATATATATATATATATATGTACCAAGTGTGTACCAACAACGGCCTATAGTACACAGCTCAGCGCCAGAAGGATGTAGATTTTCTTTGAAAATCTAAAAAATATAAATAAATAAATTCTATTCCTTCAACAAGTCACAGAGTAAAGAGCTGCTGTTTAATAAGCAAAATGATATAAAAGCATTCATGAAACTAAAAATATGACATGTAGTCCATTCTAGTAATAGAATACAAACAGCGCTAGTGTTGGGTATAAAGGGTGGCCAACACCACCATGTAGTAAATGATAGATGGATAGCCACTCCCAGGTGTTTCAATAAAAATGTCCAGAAGTAATCCTTAAAGAGATAGGTAGCGTGCACCTTCCACCACACTCTCACGATCCACCACGAGTGAACACTCTCCCCTCATGGGTTCAAACTCACCAGAGAATTTCAAAAGACAGGCCTTTCAATCAAATATGGACTGCTGTGGTATAAATCTATCCAGGAGCCACTTATATGGAATCAGCCTCAGATCAATCAAATAAACACAGAAAAGGCAAACATAGCGTGATCCTGTTTATTTAACATTCGCCCCCTTCCATCAAGTTCCCCCATATATCATATGTACATTTGCATTAAAAATCAAGAACATTAGAATGAAATACCCTCACCAGATCATAGACCCGATCGGCGTCCCCTGCTCAAATCACCGGCTGGTTCCCAGGTAGTGTACTACTTCCTAGTTTCCTTCAGTGAAGCGCAAGTGTCATTTCCGGCGTGTCATGTAGCTCACGCCCTGACTAGTTTCGTCATACATTGACTTCTACAGAGGGCGTGGCTACACGAACGTCCATGCTTACTTAAATCCTCCTTCCCTAATCCTGCACTGACCAATTAGAGTACAAGGGGAGTGAGCTACAGTGCACGTCACACCGCAATGTTGTTAAACTCCATCTGGATTTCTCTACGAGTGGGCAGGAAGGACAAATCAAGTGATACTGCATACTAATTAATGTACTCTACCCACATTATGGGAGACAGACATAGCGATACAAGCCTGGTATATTTATTAGCCCACAGTGTGTATATATTTCATAATAAGGGTAGGAATAATTAAAATTTGTGTTTGTAAAACAAAACTGTAAATGAAAAATGTCATATCTACAGTAAATTCAGTGCATACACATACCAATATAATCATCAAAATATAAAAATTAGAAAATTTATATAATAAATACTTTAAAATCTATCAATATAAAATTCATCATTATATAGTTAAATTAAAAGATGGCTGTAATTAAAATACCTCAGAAACACATAAAAGAGGACGAACACTTGTAAAACCAAAACTGTAATCATCAATGTCATAACAGATATCCCAAAAAATATGCCTAAGGCCCTGTGCACACGATCAGTCCAAACTGATAAAAATGGACTGAAGTTCAGTTTCATCAGTCCAAACCGACCGTGTGTATGGCCCATCAGTCTTTTGTCCTTCAGTCCAAAGTTTTAAAACTTGCTTTAAAATCGGACTGATGGACGCCTGCCGGTCAATGACATGATCAGTTTTTGAACCGATGGTGTGTACGAACCATCAGACCATCAGACCATCAGTCTTCGAACCGATGAAACTGAACTTCAGTCCGTTTTCATCAGTTTGGACTGATCGTGTGTACAAGGCTTAAGAGTCACTTATGAAACAGTTTATATCTAGATCTACATTTAACCCTCTCGGGGATAAAGTATCAACCGAGAATATCCACTTGGTTTATCTCTTAGGTTTATCTCTTAGGCCGCGTACACACGATCAAATCTGTCTGCTGTAAACGGTCTGCCAGACCGTTTCAGCAGACAGATTCGATCGTGTGTAGGGGCGGACAGACAGATTTGGCCAGCCGACAGATTTTAAAGCATGCTTTAAAATCTGTCTGCTGGGAATCCATCCGTCCGACATGTCTGCTGGTTAGTATGCTAACCAGCAGACATATCTGCTTGCACAAGCGTTGAATGGATTTGACGCATGCGCGGAGATGTTTTACTTCCTGGTGCGGTGACGTGGTGGCATCAACGTCACCGTCACGTCACCGCGCTGTCTGCCGGCGGGGATTTTGGTTTGATCGTGTGTACACGATCAAACCAATACATCCCAGCAGACAAATCTGTTCAAATTGGTCTGCCAGACCGATTTGAACAGATGTATTTGGTCGTGTGTATGCGGCCTTAGAGAGATCTCTAACAAGGTTAGAGCCTCTCCATGCAGGTTTTAAGTGATCTATACCCCAAAAGTTCAAACCAATGGGGTTCTGATCATGGAAAAGCTTAAAGTGCAGGGACACATTGTGGTCTTTGAACCCGATAATAATGTTCGCAATATGTTCGGCTATCCTAATTTTCAAATATTTTACAAGTATTCTTCCTCTTTTATGTGTTTCTGAGGTATTTTAATTACAGCCATCTTTTGACCTATCTGGCACCCAAGTCATGTCAGTGACCTAATCATAATTATCTCCTCCATCCTCATCATCACTGGAGCCAACTCAGCCATAAGCCATGGCTGGGGGAACATGACTGCCAATTTCTTGTTTATCAGTGTTCTCCCCTCTCAGAACCAACATCAGAATCAAGTAATACCTGTGCATTGTTAAGAAGCAAGTTCAAATAACTGAGCTTCCATGCATATTGCTGGGGATATGACAGGAGTAGATGTGGACAAGGAGGTGGAATAAGCTGCTTTGGCAGCTATGGTGGACTGTGCACTAGTGCCAGCTTTAAGGGTCATAGAGGATGAAGATAGTTTAGTAAGCCAGTCTACCACCTCCTCTACGTGCTTTGTCTGGAAAGTAGACATGTGCGTTCCCGTTCGTAACAAATGGATTTTCTTACAAATTTGTTAGTATTCGTACATTCGGATCAATTCGAACATCCGAAAAGCTGAAAGAACCAAAATATGAAAATTACGTAATTACGAATAAGCAAAATAAAGAACAGGCGAAAATATGAATGTACGATTGGACAATCTTACTAAAAAACTAAACACCGAAACAGCAAAAGAACGAAAATAACATTTATAACGAACGATTTGCATTCCGTATTTTAAATCCTTTGTCTGTTCGTAATTTTGTGTATTCATATTTTCATTTGTGTGTTTTGTAAATCAGTTTCTTTGTCTGTTCGTAAATTTGTGTACTCGTATCGTTCTTTCGAATGGGTACTGGGCAGTGTAGTTAGTGAGTGATGTATCTTACTTAATATCGGGTCCGAATAGGAAAACTTGCGTCTTACGAAATTACGAATCTTTACAAATCTACGGGACATGTCTACTGGATAGAACAGTCAACATCACTAAACAGAGACATGCAACAACCACAAAAAAAAAGCACTGTACACGGCACTAAATGTTATGAAATGCAGTGTAAAACACTGCACTACACAGACACACTACACTGACACACTACAAATACTGCAGTAAAACTGCACTGACGCAAAACAATGTACACCAGTAAAACTGCACTGGCGCACTTCAATATACTGCAGTAAAACTGCACTGACGCATTTTAAAGCGGATGGTTCAGCAAAAAAAAATATTAAAAGCCAGCAGCAACAAATACTGCAGCTGCTGACTTTTAATATTAGGACACTTACCTGTCCTGGAGTCCAGCGGCGTCCGCAGCAGAGGACAAGCGATTGCTTGTCACCCTGCTGCTCCCCCCTCCATCCACGGTGAGGGAACCAGGAAGTGAAGCGCTGCGGCTTCACTGCCCGGTTCCCTACGGCGCATGCGCGAGTCGCGCTGTGCCCGCTGAATGGCTCCCGCTGTGTGCTGGGAGCCGAGAGTTCCCAGCACACAACGGGAAAAAACCCGACTTTTGCCCGAGACTGCGGGCCGGAAGTGGGTGAAGATACCTGTCTTTAGACAGGTATCTGCACCCCCCTCCCCCTGAAAGGTGTCAAATGTGACGCCGGAGGGGGGGAGGGTTCCGATCAGCGGATCTTGACTTTAGGGTGGAGATCCGCTTTAACGTACTGAAATAAAACTGCACTGATGCACTACAGTATACTGCAGTAAAACTGCACTGATGCACTACAATACTGTATACTCATACAACAGTATTACTGCACTAATGCGCTTCAATATACTACAGTAAAGGTTCCTTGACACACTGCACTGACACACTTTAATATACTGCAGTAAAACTGCATAGACACACTATACTGACACTACAGTAAAACTGCAAGAACGCACTACACTGATGCTGCACTATCACTATATTCACACTACACTGACACTCAACACTCACATTGCTCTGTCAGTGCTCTGTGCCCTGATTGGGCAAAGCCTTAATTGCTTCAGCCAAATAGGGCTTAGAATGCACTGTACAGCATTGCAGTACATTGTGGGGCATTTAATGAGGCCATTCCCCCAAAGGACCCTCACCCAGAAAGGAGGGTGTTCAGTAAGCCAGAGGATTTTCGGTGGGGAAGGTGTCCAAGTCGGATCTTGCCCCTAGGTATTCCCGGACCATGTAAAGCAGACGCTGGCGATGGTTGCTGGAACCGGTCAGACCTTGGGGCTGCGGACTAAAAAACTGCCTGAACACATCGGTCAGACGACCACCTTCTCCACCGCCCCTTCTGTGAGTCACCGAAGCCTCAGCAAGACGTTGTCCAGAGCCAGGTTTTGGTAATCCCCCCGGTTCTGGGAACGCATTGCACAGACCCTTCTGCAAGGCCTCCCGCAGAAGTTTCATCTTCTGCTCCCTCTGCGATGGCAACATAAGGTCCGCAACCTTACTTTTGTAACGTGGATCAAGGAGAGTCGCCAGCCAGTAATGATCCCTCTCCTTAATAGCACGTACACGAGGATCCTTACGCAGGCTTTGCAGAATCAGGGAGGCCATGCAGCGTAGGTTTGCAGAGGCATTCGGGGCACAGTCCTCTGGGTCACTGAGGACGACAGGATCCACAGGCACCTTATCCCAGCCACGTAAAACTCCACGTGCTCCTTGGGACTGTAAATGATCCCTTGAAGACTGCTGCTGCTGAGTGCTAGGCTCCACCTCCATGCTGCTGATACAATCCTCCTCCTCCTCCTCTTCCTGTGTGCTGGGTGGGCAAGCAGGACCACTGTCTGGGTAAAGGGGGCCTTGAGAGGTAAGGAAGTCCTCCTCTTCCTCCCTCTGTTCTGCCTCAAGGGCCCTGTCCATTATTCCACGTAGCGTGTGCTCCAACAGGTGAATAAGAGGGACAGTCTCACTGATGCATGCACTGTCACTGCTCACCATTCTCGTGGCCTCCTCAAATGGTGACAGGACAGTGCATGCATCCCTGATCAAGGCCCACTGGCGTGGGGAAAAAAAACCTAGCTCCCCTGACCCAGTTCTGCTGCCATATTGGCACAGGTACTCATTGATGGCCCGCTGCTGCGTTTGCAGCCGCTGAAGCATGGCCAACATTGAGTTCCATCTGGTGGGCATGTCACAAATTAGGCGGTTCTTGGGCAGGTTGTATTCCCTTTGGAGGTCAGTCAGCCGAGCAGTGGCATTATATGACCTCCGAAAATGCACACAGACTTTCCTGGCCTGCTTCAGGACATCCTGCAAGCCCGGGTACCTGCCCAAGAACCGCTGCACCACCAAATTGAGGACATGCGCAAAACAGGGCACGTGGGTGAGTTTTCCCTGTCGCAGGGCAGAGAGGAGGTTGGTGCCATTATCGCTGACCACCATTCCAGGCTTCAGCTGGCGTGGCGTCAACCACCTCTCGGCCTGACCCTGCAGAGCTGACAAAACCTCTTCCCCAGTGTGGCTCCTGTCTCCCAAGCACACCAGCTCTAGCACCGCATGGCATCTCTTGGCCTGCATTCCTGCGTATCCCCTCTTTCGCCTACGGAGCACGGCTGGTTCGGAGAAAACATCCCCACAGGAAGAGGCCACAGAGGAAGAAGAAGAGGAGGGAGTGGAGGAAAGAGGTGTGTCACAAGCAGTAGTAGTGTTTTGGAGGCGTAGTGACGGAACAACCTCCAAAACTACTGGACCTTGCCCTGCGTCCTTCCCAGCTGCCAGCAGAATCACCCAATGCGCCGTAAAAGACAAGTAACGTCCCTGTCCATGCCTGCTGGACCATGAGTCAGCGGTAATATGCACCTTACCACTGACCGCCCTGTCCAGCGAGGCATGGACATTGCCTTCCACATGCCGGTAGAGAGCCGGAATAGCCTTCCGTGAGAAAAAGTGGCGTTTTGGTACTTGCCACTGAGGTACTGCACATTGCACAAACTCACAGAAGGGGGCAGAATCTACCAACTGAAAAGGTAGCAGTTGAAGTGCTAGCAATTTCGCTAAGCTAGCATTCAACTGCTGGGCATGTGGATGGCTGGGATTGTACTTCTTTCGGCACTGCAGCAGCTGGGGCAGGGAAATTTGCCTGGTACTATCAGTAGATTGACCGCTACTACTAGCTTGTGACACACCTATTTCTACACCTTCACTGTAGGCTTCAGAGAGGACTGGGGGTCTACTGGGGTTGGAGGTCCCAGAAGGGCAAGGGGGGGTACACTTTTTTCTTTGGTGTGGGTCTTTCTGGTGTGCTTGCCAACAAGCTGCATGGCTGGTCGACATATGTCTGGACAAGCATGTGGTACCCAGGCGGTTGATGTTTTGGCCACGCGAGATACGCTTGCGACATAAGTTGCAAATAGCAAAGGTACGATCTTGTGGACATATTTCAAAAAAGGCCCACACCAAAGAACTTTTGCTGTACCGGTCAGACACAGCAGCGCCATGCACAAGCACCATAGATGTGCGCTGTAATGCAGTGGGTGTGACCTTAAGCTGACCCTTGGAGGGCATCCTGCCTCTTTGGAGATGTGCCTGTGCCTCCTCCTCCTCCTCCTCCTCCTCTCTCCTATCAGCACCCAGGTACAGTCAGTGACCTCATCATCCCCTCCCTCCTCATCACTGTCAACCACCTGGCAGTATGCTCCAGCTGGGGGAACATCCTCACTGACAAATTGCTGTCCCTCTCGGCCACCCCCTCTCCCTGGGCTCACATCAATGCCTTCCTCTATCAGTGTTCCGTCATCAGAGTCTTCTAAACGCTGCGCATCTTCCTGTAGCATGTACCCAACACTGTGTTGAAACAGTTCGGGGGACTCCTCAGGAGGACATGGTGGTACTAGGGAAGTATTGTGTGAAGCCATCGTGCAGAGGGAAGAGGACGCCTTGGCAGCTGCTTTGCCAAAATAACTTTGATCAGTCTGTGTGAGAGAGGATGAAGAGGATGAGGACGGCTTGGTCATCCACTCTACTAATTCCTCTGCATGTTGAGGTTCAACACGGCCAGCTCCCAAAAAGAAGGACGAGCGGCCACAGCCACGTGCTGAAGAGGATGCACCACATCCACTACCAGCGTTACCTCTACATGCAGAGCCTGCTTGCCCTTGTGACTCTCTGCCTCTCTTTGTTCTCCTTCCAGACATATTGAAGAGCTCAGGTGGTATGTAACAGCACAAGCGGAGTGACACAAAATGTGTTCAGGTGGTATATACCAGCACAGGTACAGTGACACTAACTGAGCTCAGGTGGTATATAGCAGCACAGGTACAGTGACACTAACTGAGCTCAGGTGGTATATAGCAGCACACGTGCGGTCACACTAACTGTGCTCAGGTGGTATATAGCAGCACAGGTACAGTGACACTAACTGTGCTCAGGTGGTATATACCAGCACACGTACAGTGGCACTAACTGTGCTCAGGTGGTATATACCAGCACACGTACAGTGGCACTAACTGTGCTCAGGTGGTATATAGGAGCACACGTACAGTGGCACTATCTGTGCTCAGGTGGTATATACCAGCACAGGAACAGTGACACTAACAGTGCTCAGGTGGTATATACCAGCACACGTACAGTGGCACTATCTGTGCTCAGGTGGTATATAGGAGCACACGTACAGTGGCACTATCTGTGCTTAGGTGGTATATAGGAGCACACGTACAGTGACACTATCTGTGCTCAGGTGGTATATAGGAGCACACGTACAGTGGAACTAACTGTGCTCAGGTGGTATATAGGAGCACACGTACAGTGGCACTATCTGTGCTCAGGTGGTATATACCAGCACAGAAACAGTGACACTAACAGTGCTCAGGTGGTATATACCAGCACACGTACAGTGGCACTATCTGTGCTCAGGTGGTATATAGGAGCACACATACAGTGGCACTATCTGTGCTCAGGTGGTATATAGGAGCACACGTACAGTGGCACTATCTGTGCTGAGGTGGTATATACCAGCACACGTACAGTGGCACTATCTGTGCTCAGGTGGTATATAGGAGCACACATACAGTGGCACTATCTGTGCTCAGGTGGTATATAGGAGCACACGTACAGTGGCACTAACTGTGCTCAGGTGGTATATAGGAGCACACGTACAGTGGCACTATCTGTGCTCAGGTGGTATATACCAGCACAGGAACAGTGACACTAACAGTGCTCAGGTGGTATATACCAGCACACGTACAGTGGCACTATCTGTGCTCAGGTGGTATATAGGAGCACACGTACAGTGGCACTATCTGTGCTCAGGTGGTATATAGGAGCACACGTACAGTGGCACTAACTGTGCTCAGGTGGTATATAGGAGCACACGTACAGTGGCACTATCTGTGCTCAGGTGGTATATACCAGCACAGGAACAGTGACACTAACAGTGCTCAGGTGGTATATACCAGCACACGTACAGTGGCACTAACTGTGCTCAGGTGGTATATAGGAGCACACAAACAGTGGCACTATCTGTGCTCAGGTGGTATATACCAGCACAGGAACAGTGACACTAACAGTGCTCAGGTGGTATATACCAGCACACGTACAGTGGCACTAACTCTGCTCAGGTGGTATATAGGAGCACACAAACAGTGGCACTATCTGTGCTCAGGTGGTATATAGGAGCACACGTACAGTGGCACTATCTGTGCTCAGGTGGTATATAGGAGCACACAAACAGTGGCACTATCTGTGTTCAGGTGGTATATAGGAGCACACGTACAGTGGCACTATCTGTGCTCAGGTGGTATATAGGAGCACACGTACAGTGGCACTATCTGTGCTCAGGTGGTATATAGGAGCACACAAACAGTGGCACTATCTGTGCTCAGGTGGTATATAGGAGCACACGTACAGTGGCACTATCTGTGCTCAGGTAGTATATAGGAGCACACAAACAGTGGCACTATCTGTGCTCAGGTGGTATATAGGAGCACACGTACAGTGGCACTATCTGTGCTCAGGTGGTATATAGGAGCACACGTACAGTGGCACTAACTGCGCTCAGGTGGTATATAGGAGCACACGTACAGTGGCACTATCTGTGCTCAGGTGGTATATACCAGCACAGGAACAGTGACACTAACAGTGCTCAGGTGGTATATAGGAGCACACGTACAGTGGCACTATCTGTGCTCAGGTGGTATATAGGAGCACACGTACAGTGGCACTATCTGTGCTCAGGTGGTATATAGGAGCACAGGAACAGTGACACTAACAGTGCTCAGGTGGTATATAGGAGCACACGTACAGTGGCACTATCTGTGCTCAGGTGGTATATAGGAGCACACGTACAGTGGCACTATCTGTGCTCAGGTGGTATATACCAGCACAGGAACAGTGACACTAACAGTGCTCAGGTGGTATATACCAGCACACGTACAGTGGCACTAACTCTGCTCAGGTGGTATATAGGAGCACACAAACAGTGGCACTATCTGTGCTCAGGTGGTATATAGGAGCACACGTACAGTGGCACTATCTGTGCTCAGGTGGTATATAGGAGCACACAAACAGTGGCACTATCTGTGTTCAGGTGGTATATAGGAGCACACGTACAGTGGCACTATCTGTGCTCAGGTGGTATATAGGAGCACACGTACAGTGGCACTTTCTGTGCTCAGGTGGTATATAGGAGCACACAAACAGTGGCACTATCTGTGCTCAGGTGGTATATAGGAGCACACGTACAGTGGCACTATCTGTGCTCAGGTAGTATATAGGAGCACACAAACAGTGGCACTATCTGTGCTCAGGTGGTATATAGGAGCACACATACAGTGGCACTATCTGTGCTCAGGTGGTATATAGGAGCACACGTACAGTGGCACTAACTGCGTTCAGGTGGTATATAGGAGCACACGTACAGTGGCACTATCTGTGCTCAGGTGGTATATACCAGCACAGGAACAGTGACACTAACAGTGCTCAGGTGGTATATAGGAGCACACGTACAGTGGCACTATCTGTGCTCAGGTGGTATATAGGAGCACACGTACAGTGGCACTATCTGTGCTCAGGTGGTATATAGGAGCACAGGAACAGTGACACTAACAGTGCTCAGGTGGTATATAGGAGCACACGTACAGTGGCACTATCTGTGCTCAGGTGGTTTATAGGAGCACACGTACAGTGGCACTAACTGTGCTCAGGTGGTATATAGGAGCACATGTACAGTGGCACTATCTGTGCTCAGGTGGTATATACCAGCACAGGAACAGTGACACTAACAGTGCTCAGGTGGTATATACCAGCACACGTACAGTGGCACTAACTGTGCTCAGGTGGTATATAGGAGCACACAAACAATGGCACTATCTTTGCTCAGGTGGTATATACCAGCACAGGAACAGTGACACTAACAGTGCTCAGGTGGTATATACCAGCACACGTACAGTGGCACTAACTCTGCTCAGGTGGTATATAGGAGCACACAAACAGTGGCACTATCTGTGCTCAGGTGGTATATAGGAGCACATGTACAGTGGCACTATCTGTGCTCAGGTGGTATATAGGAGCACACGTACAGTGGCACTATCTGTGCTCAGGTGGTATATAGGAGCACACAAACAGTGGCACTATCTGTGCTCAGGTGGTATATAGGAGCACACGTACAGTGGCACTATCTGTGCTCAGGTGGTATATAGGAGCACACGTACAGTGGCACTATCTGTGCTCAGGTGGTATATAGGAGCACACGTACAGTGGCACTATCTGTGCTCAGGTGGTATATAGGAGCACACTTACAGTGGCACTATCTGTGCTCAGGTGGTATATAGGAGCACACGTACAGTGGCACTAACTGTGCTCAGGTGGTATATAGGAGCACACGTACAGTGGCACTATCTGTGCTCAGGTGGTATATACCAGCACAGGAACAGTGACACTAACAGTGCTCAATCCAAAAAAGACAAAAGAAAAGAAATCACCGCTCCAGATGAGACCTGTAGACGATCAAGGATAATTAGATTACCAAGGTGCTGGCGATGCAAATGGCAATGATGATGAAGAAAAGAGGGAAGGACGGCCGCACTCTAAGGATTTTCAAACGAAAAAAGTTGTCTTTATTGTAAATCCAAAAACATGTACAGTCACAGCAATCACAGAAAACAGGACAGCCGACGCGTTTCGCACTCGATTAGTGCTTAGTCATGGCAATAAAGACAACTTTTTTCGTTTGAAAATCCTTGGAGTGCGGCCGTCCTTCCCTCTTTTCTTCATCATCACTAACAGTGCTCAGGTGGTATATAGGAGCACACGTACAGTGGCACTATCTGTGCTCAGGTGGTATATAGAAGCACACGTACAGTGGCACTAACTGTCCTCAGGTGGTATATAGGAGCACACGTACAGTGGCGCTATCTGTGCTCAGGTGGTATATACCAGCACAGGAACAGTGACACTAACAGTGCTCAGGTGGTATATACCAGCACACGTACAGTGGCACTAACTGTGCTCAGGTGGTATATAGGAGCACACAAACAGTGGCACTATCTGTGCTCAGGTGGTATATACCAGCACAGGAACAGTGACACTAACAGTGCTCAGGTGGTATATACCAGCACACGTACAGTGGCACTAACTCTGCTCAGGTGGTATATAGGAGCACACAAACAGTGGCACTATCTGTGCTCAGGTGGTATATAGGAGCACACGTACAGTGGCACTATCTGTGCTCAGGTGGTATATACCAGCACACGTACAGTGGTACTAACTGTGCTCAGGTGGTATATAGGAGCACACGTACAGTGGCACTATCTGTGCTCAGGTGGTATATACCAGCACACGTACAGTGGCACTAACTGTGCTCAGGTGGTATATAGGAGCACACGTACAGTGCCACTAACTGCGCTCAGGTGGTATATACCAGCACATGTACGCTGACCCCAAATGCGCTCAGGTGGTATGTCACAGCACACGTACGGTGACCCCAAATGCGCTCAGGTGGTATGTCACAGCACACGTACGGTGACCCCAAATGCGCTCAGGTGGTATGTCACAGCACACGTACGGTGACCCCCAAATTCGCTCAGGTGGTATGTCACAGCCCACGTACGGTGACCCCAAATGCGCTCAGGTGTAATTAAACAGCATACGCACAGTCAGAGCGACTGCCTTTCTGTGCAATTCAATAGCCAACTTGCATTAACAGCAACTGCCTTTCTGTGCAAATAAATAGCACACGTGCAGTAACGGTTAATGCGTCTATGTGCAATTAACTAACACGTGTACACTAACACGTTAGAGCATCAAACACAATCTCCTGCCTGACAGATACTAATAGCAGAACTAGCTAAGCTATACAGTTTATAAATATATTGATAACTCCTAGGGATGTGAATATATTCTCTACAAACTGTACATTTAACTATACTAACTAGTAGCCTCCCTGATCTATCTATCTATCTATCTATCTATCTATCTATCTATCTATCTATCTATCTATCTATCTATCTATCTATCTATCTATCTATCTATCTATCTATCTATCTATCTATCTATCTAGTAGATTCACATAGATCAGCGGATCTTTTGATCCGTGTGATCTATCTTTTTTATGATCCGCCTGCACCAGTTTTTGAGGCAAGTGCTGTATTCAGAAAGCACTTGCCTCGTAAGTTGCCCTGGCAGATCGTAAATCCCCCGGCTTAATGCAAATTCCGCGGCTAGGGGGAGTTTACTATTTAAATCACGCGCGTCCCAGCGCCGATCGTACTGCTCATGCGCCGCCGGCTAAATTTCCCAGCGTGCATTGCTTCAAATGACGTCGCAAGGACGTCATTGTTTTCGACGTTAACGCAATTAACGTATGGCCCTATTCCCGAACGACTTACGTAAACGACGTAAAAAATTCAAAACTCAACGTGGGAACGACGCCCATACTTAACATAGGATACGCCGCACTTACCCCGCATATAGAAGGGGTAACGATCCGCCGGAAACAGCCGAACGCAAACCACATAAAAAAAAAGCGACGGCCGGGCGTTCGTTTCTGAATCGGCGGTTCTCCTCATTTGCATATCCGTCGCGCATAATAACAGAAGCGTCACCTAGTGGACAGCGGGAGATTGCAGCCTAAGATCCTACAGTGTAAGTCGGCTCTAAGGGAGATCTATGCGGAACCTGATTCGAGGAATCAGCCGCATAGATCCGAGCGTCGGATCTCACAGATACGACGGTGTATCAGTAGATACACCGTTGTATCTCTATGTGAATCTACCCCTGTGTCTCTATCTATCTCTCTCTCTCTAACTCACTGTCTGTCTAACTTGTCTGTAATGCACACACGGTCGTTTTTTGCGATGAAAAAAAACGACGTTTTTTAAAACGTCATTTAAATTGATTGTGTGTGGGCAAAACGTCGTTTTTTGTCTTCAAAAAAACGACCAAAAAAAATTCCAACATGCTTGAATTTTTTGTGTCGTTTTTCAAAACGTCGTTTTTTGTTTCACAAAAAGTCACCGTGTGTAGCAAAAACGTCGTTCAAAACGACGTTTTTCAACCCGCGCATGCCCAGAAGCTAGTTATGAAGCGAGCTTCAATGGAAAAGAGTGGTGAACGTAACCTCACTTTTTGTGAAAAAACGATGGTGTGTATGCAAAATTGTCTTTGAAAAGTGACGTTTCAAAAACGTCGTTTTTTACTTCACAGAAAACGTCGTTTCTTTTCATCGCAAAAAACGACCGTGTGTACGCGGCATTAGGCAAGCCGGAACACACTACACGAGGCCGCCCGGGAGGCGGCCTTTTATAGTGTGGGGCGTGTGCTAAAGCCCTGAGCCCTAATTGGCCAAAGCACCCTGGCTTTGGCCAATTCGGTCTCTTCGTTTTTTGGGCGCTGTGATTGGCCAAGCATGTGGGGTCATGGTGCATGCTTGGCCAATCATCAGCGCGCAACGCCGCAGTGAATTATGGGCCGTTGCGTGTCATGCGAATTTTGGCGCGAAGAACCATATTTGTTCGCTTTCGACGAACGATCGAACGGCCGATGTTCGATGCAAACTTGAGTTTGCATCGAATGCGAAGCTCATCCCTACTGAGGAGTGATCACATCTCACAGTAAGTCTGCACAACACTACACTGACACACAGAAACATAGACTTAACCCCTTGCGATCACCCCCCCTCCCCCTGTCACAGTGTCACTGAATACAGTAATCATACATGTATGATTACTGTATTTAGTGTCAGTGTGACAGGCAGTTAGTGTTAGGTTCAGGGTAGCCCCCGTATCCCCCTAATAAAGTTTTAATCCCTTGATCACTGCCCTAGTTAACCCTTTCACTCCCTATTGCCAGCGTCACTAAGCGTTCATTTTTCTAATCGCTGTATTAGTGTCGCTGTTCCCGCTAGGTAGCTATTTTTTTTTTATTGCGATTTTTTTTACTAAAGACATGTGGCTAAATACATTTTGGCCTAAATGTTTGACTAAAATTTAGTTTATTTGATTTTTCTTATAACAAAAATTTTAAAAATATTGTTTTTTTTTCAAAAATTTCGCTCTATTTTTGTATATAGCACAAAAAATAAAAATCGCAGAGGCGATCAATTACCACCAAAAGAAAGCTCTATTTGTGGGAAGAAAAAAATGCAAATTTTGTTTGGAAGCCACACCGCACGACCGCGCAATTGTCAGTTAAAGCGACGCAGTGCCGAATCGCAAAAAGGGGCAAGGTCCTTTACCTGCATTTTGGTCCGGGTCTTAAGTGGTTAATTGTTCCGGCTCCCTCAGTTTGAGGTCTAACCACCTCTTTCTGAGCTGTTCCTTCGATCGTTTCACCCCAAAATGACGATACAGACTTCTTTGCACTTTATCCATAATTTTGGCCTTCCTTAAATTAAGGTGGGTATAGGGCCCATGCTTGCCATTGTAATCAGACTTTTGTTAGATGTCCACCATTTCCGTCATTTCCGCGTAGAACATGTTAGATGTGGGAGCTGTGGTGGGTCAACGTGATTGGCACTGCGCTGACAAGCCATTCACCTCTGCAGCCAAGGGTTCGGATCCCGGTCTCGGCTACATGTGAATTGAGTTTGGTGGTCTCAGCCCGGCTCCCGGTGGGTGTGCTATGCAAGGTACCCCTGTGCTTAGTATGCCCACCCCCCCCCCAAAAAAAAAAAACACCACACTTGCACGCACACAAAATTGGTTTAACACACACGCACTTTGGCCATGAGGTCTCTGGCTGGGTGGGCTAGACCCCCTCACTCCCTCCCGGGGGCATGGAGAAGCATGGCGATTGCCTCCGGGGGGAGGGTCTGCCTACTCCCAACTCCTGCAATCCAGCTCCTCTCTCTCGAGTTCACGCACAAAATACACTTAAAAAAAAAAACATGTTAGATGCCTTATATCTGCTCCGCGTTTCTAATGTTTCCTCATCAGGCTCTGGGCTTGTTGTGTCGTCGTTTATAAGTACAGATACCTGGTCATCAGATTCCGCCACGTCGTAGTTTCTGGATGATTTAGGCCGAATTGGAGACACCTGTTCATCTGATACCGCTACGTCTGCTTTTCTGGATGATCTAGGCCTCATTACAGACACCTGCTCATCTGATTCCGAGAAGGGGCGGGGAAACTTTTAGTAAGAACGTCATGGGCGGGCGACGTGTGCGGAGTGTCACGCATGCGTAGTGTATGTAAAGCTTAACACATGTGTCTTACGTACGTACGTTCGGTGTGCGGAGGAAGACGTTAGAACGACGAACGTGTGGAAGAAGATATGATTTGAACTTGGGACATCAGTGGCCTATACTGCAAAGAGATTTAAGGGCTATATGGGGATAAAGATTACTAGAGTTTATAGACTGTGATTGACATTAGTATATTTGTCTTTTGTTTTGTTTGGCAGAAAATATGAATCAATTTCAGGAGAGGGAGTTCCTGGGGGAATTTATTGATAGGCTAAGGGAGCTGTCCTTTCTCTTGGGAATAAAGAACTAAGGACATCAGCACTGAATAGCCTTCTCCCATTTGTGCACACAAAGATGCCCCATGTAACAGCTGAACAGCTTGAGACTAAAATTGGGACCTTGAGAGGCACATACAGGACTGTGCATAACAAGGTACTGGCTTCTCAGAGGTCTGGAGCAGCAGCAGGGAGGGTATATGTACCGAAGTTGTGGTACTGCGGCAGAATGTCCTTTCTGGATGACCACCTTGAATCAAGGGAATCACTTTCCAGACTCCCCCCAGACAACCCTCCGGAAAAAGCACAAAAAAAAACCTCCAGCCTTCCCTCCAGCCTTCCCTCCCCTTGGCGTGCTCCTGTACCTTTAAGGAGGAGTGGCTTGGGGGCGTGTCCAAGACGGCCACTGGAGCAGTCGTGCAGTGAGAGAGCTCCCGATTGACCTACAGTATTTAGCCCTATCTCCCTGCAGAAAAATGATCCTGATCTGCCTGAAGCGGCGAGGATATCAGCGGTGGGAGGTATGACCAAGGGGAGAGGTGCCTTATCCTCCCGAAAGTCTCACAAAGTCACCCCCGCTCCCGCTGTGTAGGGCTCCCGCGTGGTGGCCAACATGGCGTCCCAGACTGAGAACACTGACTCTGAGCCGGCGGACAGGCAGCAATCCAACTTTGAAGCCCTGATGCAGGCTATCAGTGCCTGCCAGACTACCCTTACGGGTAAAATCGAGCATGTGCAGCTGGACATAAGCCTCATTCGCAGGGGCATGGACAGCTATCGCTCCCGCCTTACTGAGGTGGAACGCCGTGTGGGGGACACTGAGGATGCGGTGTGGGAACACACAGCATCACTCCGCACGCTGCAAACTAGAGTCAAACACCTGGAAACCCGCGCAGAAGATGCCGAAAATAGAAATAGGAGGAATAACCTTCGTATAGTGGGTCTGCCTGAGGGGGCTGAGGGAGCAGACCCCACAGCTTTCACGGAGCACCTGCTGCGCACCCTTCTCCCCAATGCGGCTTTCTCCCAGTTCTTTGTGGTGGAGAGGGCTCATAGGATGCCTGCTGCTCGGGGTCCCCCGGGAGCTCCTCCATGCACCTACGTTCTGAAGCTGCTGAAATTTAGAGACAGGGACTTGGTCCTGCGTGAGTCCAGGAAACTAGACCAACTCCGCTATGAAGGGGCTAAACTAATGATATTTCCGGATTACTCAGTGGACATCCAGAAGCAACGCCGCTCATTTGACCAGATGAAGCTTAACCTCAGGAACCGCAAGATCAAGTACAGCATGCTGTTTCCAGCTAGGCTGCGGGTTTAAGATGGTGAGGCCGTGCGATTCTTCACCTCCCCTGATGATGCTTCACGCTGGCTGGAGACGCTGCCCAGACACTGACCGGCCTGGAATACTGAGGTTACGTTAGACCTGTCTTTTTGCTACCTCTGTTACTCTGACTTTTTTTTTTCTGGCTGCTGTACTTTCCTGTGCCAGAGGTGCTGTTTTCTCCTGACTGGCTGTTCCTGTGAGAGGGCGTGCATAGTCTGCACCCCTGGTTAACCCCAGAAGCGGGGTTCTCTCCCTCACAGGCCAAAACATGTGCCACCTTCCTGCTCTTCCAAGCTCCACGCAGTCGGGAGAGAAATTGATGTTTTACCCCCCTGGTTCTTTTCTATTTTTGTTTTGGATTTTGTTTTTATTTTTCCCCGGGTCTTCGGACTCCGGAGTTACTTTGCAACCGTTTTAAGCTATGTGAGCCCCCGGAGCTTTTGTTTTTCCGGGTGAAGAAATTATTAATCTGCAGGGAACGGTAATCCTTATTTTGCAATGGAGAACTTACTGCATGTACTGTGACACTCAGGTGTCCTTCTGTTCATATACCCTATTGGCAGTTGCCATGGTTGATTTTGGGAGGAAAGCACACCGAGGTTTGGGGGGTGTTGCGGGGTGGGGGGATGGTGAATTTTGTTGGAGTATCTGTTTTTGCTCCCTCTTGTTTTTGTATTGCAGCTGTACTATTGTTGAACGTTCTCCCTATGTTTCTCTAATAAGGAAACGGCCTGGCTATGATTTTATGCTGATGCACGGCATGTGGGATCTCCCGAGTGGCGATCTCGCACGCCTGATTGCTGTGCTAATACCATGTGCTATTTCTATATTTTGTATGTGGCCTAGGATGCAATGCTACCCTGGTAAATGTCTCATAATGTTCTTATGGCTCTGTTAACTGTTTTGTCATGGAATGTTAGGGGCCTGAATTCTAAAATTAAGAGGTCCCTAGTGTTTAATTATCTAAAGAGATATGCTCCCTGTATCTGTATACTACAAGAGACACATTTGTTGGGGAGCAGGACGCTGGCACTCCGGAAGCCATGGGTGGGGTCATACTACCACTCGACCTACTCCACTTATTCTAGGGGGGTCAGCGTCTTGATCCACAAATCACTTGATTTTACCCTCCTAGATCTGCACCTTGACCCGGAGGGACGGTATGTGGCTATGCATGCAATGTGTGATAGATTGGAACTTCTAATTGTGGGCATTTACATACCCCCCGGCCACGGTGGCTGTGCTTGGGAAGCTCACCACGCTCCTGGCGCAGTATCCGTCAGCTGGGGTGGTTATTGCTGGGGACTTTAATTTGACCCCCAATCCAGTCTTGGATAGGCACAATGCGGGACCCCTCGGGGATTCCCCCTTGTTCCATTGGGTGGGGAACTATGGGTTCAATGACGTCTGGCGGCTGAGGCACCCGGATAAGAAACAGTACACCTGCCACTCGGCCATGCATGCCTCCTTCTCCAGAATAGATCTAATATACACCACTGACTCCCTGCTCTCCCGGGTCCTGGAGGTAGAAATCTCTGGGTTCTGGGTCACTGATGAGCACGTGGTCCCTCTGATTGAGGGGGAGCTGGGAGAATACTGGTCACACAACAAGGGCACGGTCCCTGCACTGGTCCTCTGGGATGCCTTTATGGCATACACTAGGGGGCAATATAAAACTGCGATTGAACAAGTTAGAAGGGACACGCCACTCGCACTAGAGGAGGCTGAGAGGAGGGTCCTCCGGTTGGAGGAGAGCTATGTGACTACTAAAGATGCCTTGATATATGATGAGATGCAGTCCCTCCACAGGGAGATTTCCCTGCTGCGGGTTGTGGCCACTAAGAAACAACTACTTTCCCAGTCGCAGAAAATCTTTGAGCAAGGGGAGAAGACGGGTAGGCTCCTGGTGTGGCTGGCACGGGAACGTTCTTCCACGCCACACATTGCCCGTATCCAGGATGACCAGGGGGAATGGTACTCTGACCCTCCGGGTATTAATGCTCAATTTGCACGGTACTATGAGCACCTCTATACCTCCAGGGCAGATTACACCACGGATAGCCTAAATCACTTCCTCGATCAGGTAGAGTTCCCATAGCTCTCTGCTGATGCCCGCGCCGCCCTTGATGCTCCAATTACACTTAAGGAGGTGCAAGTGGCGATGGCCGCGCTTCAGTCGGCCAAGACTCCAGGTCCTGACAGACTCCCAGCCAAATTTTACAAGACAAATAGTGAGCTCCTTGCCCCTAAATTCCATAGACTGCTTCTGGCTATGTTGGAGGAAGGCGGTCTTCCATCCTCTATGGCCGAGGCGGTTATTGTGGTTATACCAAAACCCAATAAAGATCCCACGTCCGGTGCTTCATACCGTCCCATCTCGCTACTTAATGTAGATGCCAAAATGACCACCAAGATCCTCTCAAATAGGCTTAATTCGATCATTTTATCCCTGATACACAGTGATTAGACTGGCTTCATGCCGGGCAAGGGCACTGACATAAATTTGCGCTGGCTCTATACAAATGTGTCCTGTGCGGGAGGACTGGCTCTCCAGGGGTTGTGGCCTCCCTTAATGCCGAGAAGGCCTTCGACTCGGTGGAGTGGGAGTTTTGTGGCAGGTCCTTGTACGTTTTAATTTTGGCCCCAAGTTTGTCTCGTGGGTTAAACTACTATATAGGAACCCCTCTGCGAGAGTCCGTACAAATGGCATGCTCTCCCTCCATTTTTCCTGGGTAGAGGTACTAGACAGGGGTGTCCACTGTCTCCGGGGCTATTTGCCCTGGCCATGGAGCCCCTGGCTATTTTGCTTAGGGCTTCCCCGGCTGTTGGTGAAGCTTTCACTCTACGCAGACGATGCGTTGTTATACCTCCCAGATGCATCTGCCTCTTTGCCTCTTTGGCGGCGGCTCTGCAGATCATTGACCGGTATGGCTCCTTCTCGGGCATTCGGATCAACTGGACCAAATCAACTCTGTTTGCCTGTCCCAGGCCTTGCCCCCCTTGGACCTGCAGTTCCTGTTGACCCTGGTTCAGGTACCTGGGGATTGAGGTTCAAAGGGACCCCTCTCTGTACCTAGCTGACAATGTGTACCCGATCCTCCAGCAGTTGATCGCCAAGTTTCAAGCCTGAAAGTCTCTCCCCCTTTTGCCTGTAGGGAGGATTAATCTCCTTAAAATGACATTCCTCCCTAAATTTCTTTATGTGTTCCACAATACCCCAGTTCCCATCCCCAATTCCTTTTTTTCAGAAACTGGACCAAGCAGTGAACACATTTGTGTGGGGTTGACTGGCCCCCGGGGTTGCCCGAACCACCCTACAACTCCCTCTGTCATTGGGGGGTTTGGTACTCCCCTGCTTTAAACTATACTACTGGGCGGCAGTGATTGTGACTGTTCGCTGGTGGTTTTCCCAGCCACGGTCCAACCCGGCGGTCAACCTGGAGGCGGCTGTGCTGGGCTCATACTCAGCACTGAGCAATTTGGTGTTCCGGGGACCTAAGGCGCACCCTGAGATGACGACCCCTATTCAGACAACCGTCAGGGTTTGGGAACAGATTACGGCAAAACTCAGTGGCCCCAATACAATCTCTCCACACACATCGTTATGGGGAAATCCCCAGCTGTTCCATTTGCAGACAATCCCCGACCCGGCACTGTGGGCTCGGTATGAGATTAAAGTTGTACGTCAGATTATGTCTGGGGGTAGGATCCTTCCTTATGACACACTGAAGAACACTTTCCAATTGCCCCCCAAGATGTTCTTCCGCTACCTACAACTGAGACAACATGCCCAGTTTCCTAGGGGGGTTGAGCTGCGATCACACAGGGTGGAGACATTTCTGCATTCCAGAGGGGCGGACCGAATTCTCTCCTCTCTGTATCTTAGGTTGTCTTGTGGGGAATCGGGTGAAGGGTCCAAATTGTATGACAAGTGGAAGGAAGATCTGCCTGACCTTGCTGCTGATGATTGGGAGGAAGGAATCCAGCAATAAATTCCTCTGATGGTCTCGGCTAGGGACAGATATATCCAACTTAAATTTATACACAGCATACTACACCCCTGTGAGACTTTCTAGAATCTACCCATCCCAAACGGATAGATGTCCCAAATGTACTATAGACCTGGGGACCTTTTTACATGTCGTATGGGAGTTTTTTCTGTTATCCATCAATTCTGGTCAGAGGTGGTTGGCGTTATTAATTCAGTGGGCAATTTACATATAGGTCTAAACCCAATTATACTGCTTTTGGGGGTTTGTGACAATGTCATATCTAACACACACAAATGGCTGTTTGTATTTTACGCTTCCTTCTATGCTTCCTTCTGCTAGAAAGGCTATCCTACTTAAGTGGAAGCAGTCGCAGCCTCAAACGGTTTCCCAGTGGAGGGCCTTTGTGAATGCCACACTGCCCTTGTATAAGCTCACATATATGAACCGTAAATGTCCTAAGAAGCAGTGACCTCACAGACCCACATGCTGACCTTGAGGTCTTCTGTCCCTGGGTTTCCCCCCCCTCTCCTTCTTCACTATCCCTCCTTGGCCTCCCCATCTCCCTGGCCAGTACCCTGCTCCCCCTTCCTTCGTCCCTCCCTCCCCCTCCCCGTCCCTTTCTCCTCTCTGTTGTTCCTCTTGGAGCTTTTGATCTAGGCTTTCATGTTGCATCTTCGTTCATTGTCTATGGTCTAATGATGTTAATGTGATATGTTATTTGCCGGGTAATTGCAACTGAGATATATGGGATTCTGTCTATGATTGTGATTTTGTCTATTCTGTAACTGTGTAGCTGCAATAAGTTATTTTTCTTTTGTTTTTGCTGTTTGTGTGTTTGATGTATGTCTTTGTGCTTCTTCTCCTTTTGGAGACAAATAAAAACTTTTCTGTTAAAAAAAAAAAAAAGGAGGGGTGGCTCCCCTTCAGTTCACCTGCCCCTATCTATCCATTAAAATGCATGTGCTTCCACTGTGAGGACACTCCTTGTTTAGTGTTAGGACCACAGATTACAGGGTGCCTTGGCGCGGCTCTGTGGCTCACGCATGCGTTTGCAAATGCATACGGACAAAACCCCTGTTTTTAACACATACTGTTAGACAGGTTAATTGGTTGTTCTGCTAGCTGGTCGGTATGTAGGCTTGGTTATTCCCTGGGCATTCCCCAGGTTTTTGTTGTTGTTCCCTCCAGCCAAGCCTCCAGCCTTCCCTGCAGCCAAGCTGATCCTTATCAAGGTGACCCTTCTCAGGAGCAAGATGAGCCTTCCATCCTGGAGGAAGACCCAGATTTGGCTGTCTGAAGCCAGGTATAGTATTTTAAATGTATTTATTGTGGAAAAAAAATGCTGTAAAATAGATGTTAATATGTAAAAAATATCTAATGTTTGATCTAAAAGTGTTTTCCATATCAATAGACAGTAGTGGCCGAAAAAGTTGGGGAGAAAAGAATGCAAACTGCTAGGGTCAGAATGATTGTCTTTTATATTTATTTTCAAACAATTTGAAACAGTCATGAGCTGAAAATTGTTTGTGATTTTTGAACCCAAAACTCAAACTGTGCCTTTTTTAAACACAGGAGGACATCAGCCAGGATGAGGGTCTGGGAAGTGTCAGGCAAGAGGAGGCCAGGGTGAGTGGCACAGAGGAGGTGGCAGGAGTGAGTGGCACAGAGGAGGTGGCAGGGCCAAGTGGCAGCACAAGGTGCCAGGTTCCTCCCATCTGCCCTCCTACTAGAAGGGCCAGGAGGGATATTAAGGTGAGCGAGGCAGCACTGGCCCTGATTAGAGAGGCACAGGCCACCCTCCATCAGCCTACCACCCCTGAGGAGGGCTATGGCACCCTCAGAATGGCCAAAATGAGCCTAGTGACTGAGGACCAATCCCTCATATTTGAGCCACTAAGTTTTCTGAATAGGGGGTGAGGGGGTTACTTACTGAGGACACGGTCATTTGTAGCCACGGCCATCCTCCCCCATCAGCTTATTCTCAACCTCATCCTGCTCCACCTTCTTTTTCTCAACCTGCTCCACCTTCTTCTCCTCCACCTTCATCTTCTCCACCTTCATCTCCTCCACCTTCTTCTCCTCCACCTTTGTTTCCTCCAGGTTAACCTTAAAAAAAAACTACAAAAGGTCTAATTATAAAGGGCCAGATCAGATAAGACCAAACACTAATGTTACAATGGTGGTAACTTGACACAAAAAAAAAAAAAAAAAAACATGCAGATTACTAGAAATCAAATAATAATTAAATAAAAATTACAAATGAAGATCTGTATTTGAAAAATAAAATAAAATCGGGCTATATAAATTATTCCAAAATATTCATGAGATCAGCATGAAAAATATTAGTAAAAGTTAGTCAGAACTCTGTGTGAATATCAGCTGCAAAAGAAGATCATTATTTTTCATTTTTAAACGATGCCATAATTTTTGCAGCGTGACGAATGTGCTATCTCCATTACGAACCCTACTTTTACCGAAGGTGCGCTCCCATCTCATACTTTATTCTGAGCATGTGCGGGTTTATAAGCATATAGTCAAAACAAAAGTATTTGCCCCGGGACTTTAAATGAAGTGGGTAACGTTTCTGCCAGTAAAGATAACAGTAATTGTATAGTATATAATTTATTCAAGTAAAATTATTTGCATGCGTAAAAAGTAAAATTGTTCCATACATAGATAACACCAACAATGGCCAATTGAAACGATACATAAACAATAAATATTAGTACACAAGTATAATAGTGGACAGAGTACACGGGCATCGTACTACCCGACTAGCCTAGTTTCACAAGATCCAGCTCGGTCTTCAGGGGTGTGATACACTGTACCTAGGATGAAAAAGTATATATGTTTGGCAATCTGGCATAGTATTATTTGTATAGGCACAGGGCAGGAGGGGTTGTGGGTCCCCATACTCACCACTGAGCTTGAGACGGCAGCAGCAGGACCCAGGAGCTGAGGGGGCGGAGTCAACAAGGGACCCCTCCAGGGGCCAAATGGAGAGCAGGTATTGCATGGCATAGGTATAGTGATGTATCCATGTATCCAGCTGTGAACATAAGTATGTTTTATCAGACATCTAAAGTAGAATCAATCAATATTAGCATAGAATTATGTCTGAATGAAAGGCCTGGGCCAAAAATGGTAGCGAGATGGTAAGAAACATGAGATATCAGAGGGATACTAGCAGATGACAGGATAGAAGAGAGAGGTGAACTGTGAGTGTGTGTGTAGTGATGTGTCACGCAAATCCTTTTGTTTTGACTATATGTTACAGGGATGGAAGTGTGTCACTGGGGGACACCAGACCTTTCCTCTTTTTTCCGGTTTCTAAGCATATACACGAACATGTTTCTCATCGAAAACCAGCCCGACGAGAAACACGACGAGGAAATTGAGACTCCCGATGAGGAAAAAGCGATCTTGTTCTCTTTTTTTTCTCATCGAGTTTCACGACAGTTTTCTCGATGAAAAACATACACACGACCGTTTTCCTCGGCAAAAAAGCTCTGCCACAAAGTTTCTTAATGGATTCTGTCGAGGAAAACAGTCGTGTGTACAAGGCCTAAGGGTTGGTTCCTTCTGCATTTTACCAACTAGCAGGGAACGAGAAGTGTATGCGGGGATTTCGCGTGTGGAACCTGAGCGCCCATATGAGACCCGGAGGTCACTCACTGGGCCCTGTGGAAGGGGGAGGGATGCTTGACCCCCAAAAAAAAGAAGGGGGGAAGGAAGGAGAGTTCAGACAGAGGGGGGTCGGTTTAGTGGAACCAAACCATGGGGGGGGGGGTAGGGGTTAAAGTCACCCCACTGTGGGGTGTATCGATCCCAGGTGTGAGAATTTTTGCAGATACATTTTTACCGCTCTTACAACATCTAGAGAGTGTATACATTCTTCCTCCGCTGACTGCAGATCTGGAAAAGAAGACGGTAGGACTATATCTTGATTCAGATGAAATCCTGAAACCACCTTAGGTAAAAAGGTTGAGTGAAAAAGGACGCAGCACCTCCCTGTCATCATGAATAATCATATAAGGCTTTTTATGTGAAAGAGCCGCCAATTCTGATACCCTCTATGCTAAAGGCTATGGCTCCGAGAAAAAACAGTTTCTTTGCCAAAAGACTTAGGGCCAGATTCTCTAAGAAAATCGCCGGCGTAGCACAAGCCATGTACACTACGCTGCCGCATCGTACTAGAGCAGGTGCCGTATTCTCTAACCATTTGCTCCGTAGTTTGCGTTGGCGTAGCGAAAATGGCCCAGCGTAAGCCCGCGTAATTCAAATGGGGCGGCTTGTATTTAAATTAAGCGCGCCCCCGCGTTGAACGAACTGAGCATGCGCCGGCCAGGGAAAAAGGCCAGTGCGCATGCTCCAGCTCACGTCGGAAAGCGTCGTTGAAACCGACGTCAAAACGACGTGATCGTCACTACGCAATGCCCCTATTCGCGAACGAGTTAGTAAAACGACGTAAGCGACGGAAAAAGCCGACGCTGACCCGACGCCATACTTAACATGGCATCCGACGGCACCCAACGGCATCCGACGGTACTTCGTAAGGTTACTCCTCATAGAAGCAGGGGTAACCTTACGCGGACCAAAACGACGTACACGACGACGGGGCGGCGTAAAAGCGATCGGGAATCGGCGTACTAGCCTCATTTGCATATGCAAATGAGAAAACAACGTAAAGGCCACCTAGTGGCCGGAGTTGTCATTACAACTACGATCCGCAAGTGTAATGGTATAACACTTGTCGGATGTTGAAGCGTATCTATGCCAAAGTGATGCTAAGCATCACTCGCATAGATACGAGGCAAAAAAAACGGCGATACGATGGGGTATCTGAGATACTCTGTCGTAGCGCCGCTGAGAATCTGGCCCTTAAAAGGGTTGTAAAAGAATTTATTTTTTTGCATTATCAGCTTCCTTTACCTGAAGACATTCCTCCTTTCACTTCCTCTTGCTTTGTTTTTGCTGATAAATCGCTCTATTTGTTCTCTGTTCTCTTCACTTCCTGGTTCTCTAATTGTAACTACACACAGTGAAGGGAGGCTTTACTCCTTGTGTGTAGTGACTTGCTCACTCCCTCCTGGGAACTACAGCAGAGCAGCAGGATGCTCTCTACGTTTTAGAGACTGAAAGGAGGTGTGTATATTTCAATACCGCAATGCCTACTGGGAAATGTAGTTTTGTTACTACGGCGACATCGCTTACATGAACGAGCACCGCTAACAAGGAAGTACAGCACAGAAATTAAACTAGAACACTGGAGGTGATCTAAAAGGAGGATTTTAACAGGTATTGATTCAATTTCAAAGATAATGATTACACTATTCTGACTAGCAGACATTAAGTTTAGCCCATTTTTTTTTTCCTTTACAACTCCTTTAAAAAAGCATGGTGTAATGGTTCAAAAGGTAGTTTCTGTAAAACAGACAATACCAAATTCAAATCCCATGTGCACACTGGCGGATTCAAGCACAGGGCTCCCTGAGCAAAGGCCCAGACTAGGAAATGAGAGGCAAGCGGTTTTTGAAAAAATGCCTACAAGGCCGATATTAGTCCCTTGATAGTGCCCAAGGCCAACTTCACATTTAAGCCCAACTGAAGAAAGGCAGGAATCCTATTAATGACATACTTCCTAGGATGGAAGACCTTCTTTTTGCCTTTATCACTCGGACCAAGTCTCCTATGGCTTTTGCCTTTGGCTTGGGAAGTAATACCCTGCTTTGGGATGTGCCTATAATCATACCCAAATATTCCTGCCTTTTCTGAGGCTGTAAGGAGGATTTTTCCAGACTGAGGATCCAGCCTAGGTATTCTAAATACTCCACTGTGATGTACACATTGTTGGCCAAGCGTGCAGCTGACTGATCTATGAGCATCAGATCGTCCAGATAGGCTGTTACTCCTATGACCCATGCCCTCAGCCTTGCCAAGGCCAGGGCTAGTATTTTCGTGAACACTTGATGGGCCGTAGCCAGACCGAAAGAAAGGGCCACAAACTGAAAGTGGCGCTGATCCATCGCAAACCTTAGAAATCTTTGGTTAATGGTGAATATTGGCACATGTAGATATGCATCTCTGATTCGAAAATTCGCAAATTGAAAAATTGAAAAATTGAAAAATTAGAAATTTCTGATTTTCTAAAATTCGAAAAATCTAAAATTCGAATTTCCAAAATTCGGAAATACGAAAATTAAAAAAATCGGAAATACGAAAATTCGGAAATTTAAAAATTTGAAAATTCTGAATTTCTGAAGTCCGAAAATTGAAAAATTCGTAAATTCAAATTTTCTGAAGTCCGAAAATCAAATTTTTGGAAAAAAGTAAATTCGTAAATAAAAATTTCGGAAATAGGAAAATTCGTAATTAACGAATTAACGAATTTTCGTTAAAAACGAATTAGAAACTAAACAAATTGCACATGTCTACTGAACATCAATTAGACATTGAGGATGGCTGAGGAAGACATTTCTGCTAGAGGTGTAATGGATCTTAACACTGCTCTCCAAGAAGTGCTCCAGATCGCACTTATAAAAGATGGCCTGGCTAGTGGGATTCGTGAAGCTGCCAAGTTTCTTGACAAACGCCAACCCCATCTTAGTGTACTGACTTCCAACTGCGATGAACTAATGTACATGAAGCTGGTTGAGGCACTTTTTGCAGAACATCAGATCAATTTGATCAAGGTTGATGACAGCAAAAAGCTTGGTGAAGGGGTCAGCCTTTGTAAAATCAATAGGGAAGGAAAGCCTTGCAAAGTGGTTGGTTGCAGTTGTGTTGTTGTCAAAGACTATGGAAAGGAGTCCCAGGCCAAAGATGTCATTGACGAATATTTCAGTTCCACGAGATGAACATCAAAATAAAAATTTTGACTTGAAAAAAAATAAAAAATTCTGCGCTTGGTGCAACAAAAAACGTATTCTTAGGTGAAAAACACAAATACCAAAAAAAGATAATGTACAAAACGAATGTGTTTTTAGGTGCTGCTGCTTATATAAGCCTGAATGCTTAACTAAACCAACTATATATAAAAGTATACGATACAAATGTTGCAGGCGCAAAAGAAAAAACAAAATTATTCTGCAATGGTGGGTGTGCTGCAATCAGAAAGAAGGTACAAGACACTCTATGGTGTCTCGTCCAAAAAATGAATGAGTGTAGTATGTGGATTGCGCTTAGACATGTGCAATTTTTTTCGTTACGAATACGTTTTCCGTCATTATTCGTTATTTTCCTTGATTCGTTAACCTACGAATAAACGAATGGTTTAGCGCAAATAATAACGAATAACGATATTTCCAAAATTAATGAATATGGAAAACTACGAAGATACGAAACTACTAAATGTAAAAGAACAACACAACAAAAGAAAAAATAAACGAAAACATAGAAATAACGAAAATACTGAACACAAAAAAAAATCATAATTACGAAAAATAAACGAAAATGCAAACTTACTAATATTCGAAGAACAAAAAAAAACAACCGAAATGCCGAACAAAGAATAAAAAACGAAAAGCAAAACTAACGAAAAATAAATTACGAATCTTCGGAAAACGGAAATGAAATAACGTAAATTCACTTTCATTAGTACTGTGACCAATAGCCACTCAGCGCTGTCCCTTCCCCTGAAGAGGTTTGTTCCTTCCCCCAATGAGCTTCTTTCTTATTACCTAGTGGCTCCTTGACCTTGTGTCTTTATCTGTGTTAGACTGCAGTGCATTCCATCCAGAGTCCAGGGTGTGTTTGGGTAGGTTGCACCGGTTTTATGGATCTGTCAAGTCAATCGCAGTAAATTACAATGTTTTACAAAATTACGACGAGTAGTGTGTCGAATAAACGTAAAATGTATTTAAACAGAATTACCAATGCAATAAAATCTACAAAAGAACGTTGTTACAATCAAATGAAATTAGACACGAAAATACGAATGGTCATAAAGCAACGAAGATTTATTTCTTATGAAAATACAAATGCGGCAGAATGGAAAATATAATGTAAATACGAATATCAAAACAACGAAAAATAAACCAACGTAAAAACGAATGAACGAATAAATTCATTGTAAAAATACGAACGAGGCAGAATACAACATTTAACGAAAATACTAATCTCAAATCAACGAAAAGTAAACTAACATAAAAAAACGGAAACGGAAAAAAAAAGTGTTACGAAAATACTAAAGAGTACGAATACAATAACTAACGTCTTACGAAATTACGACTCGTTACGAATCACGATAAACGAACAGAAACGAAACAGAAGTAAATGAAAATTTTTGTTGTGCACATGTCTAATTGCGCTACCCTGGTGGTTAATCTAAATCCACCTACTGCTGGGCACTATTTACAATGGTTAGCCCCAGTACATATCACCTCTATTGACAATCCACCGAGTGTAAGTGTATACAGTATATAAATGTGTACCAAGTGCTCATATACAAGTATTCTTCTCAGAAAAATGCAAAAAACACTTAGTACACACGATAAAATGTATATGTGAAAACATATATACGTATATAACAATTAAGTGGAGGATTTCTAAGTTGATCCTCTTCCCTTTAAAGTCCCAATATAATGGCCAGGTGCTCAAAAAACGATCAATGTTTTCCTGTAAGGCGGCGTACACACGATCGGATATATCCGATGAAAACGGTCCGCGGACCATTTCCATCGGATATGTCCGATCGGGAGTTTGATCCGATGGCGTGTACACACCATCGGATCAAATTCCCCGCCGCCGGACGGCGCGGTGACGTAGTGGTGACGCGGCGGTGACGTTGACGCCGCCGCGTCACTGCCAGGTCACCGCACCAGGAAGTAAAACACTTCCGCGCATGCGCCGAATCCATTCGGCAGCGGCGCGGCGGCGGTGGGGGCCGACATGTCTGCTGGTAAGTGTACTAACCAGCAGACATGTCGGGCGGACAGATTCCCACCGGATAGATTTCAAAGCATGCTTTGAAATCTGTCGGGTGGAGAAATCTGTCCGCTAGCCCATACACACGAGCGGAGATGTCTGCTGAAACGGTCCATCGGACCGTTTTTAGCGGACATATCCCCTCGTGTGTACGCGGCCTGAGATGTTAGACCACAACGTGATTTCATCACTTCTGTGATAGTCCCATCACCGTAAAAAATGGCCACTCACCAGATCTCATTTAATCAATGACTTTGGTTCATTCCTAGGATAACCTCTCCTCTTATACATTTCCAACCAGCTGCTAGGTGCCTTGAGTATACTAGTGTAGTCTCTCTTTTTCTACAAAAGCTCACAGAGAAAGAGTGCCCCTCATAGTGCAGTATGTAAAAAATGTATTATTTTTTAATTAAAAGCAGGTATTACACTCACATTTTCTTGTGCCCGTATGCTGACACCAAGCTTCTCCAGCCGTGTATGCAAATCTGTAAAGGATAAAAGCCTTTCCTTTAATGTTCCCCCTACGCCTATCTTGCGATCAGCGTGTGGTCCCGTAGATGTCAGCAGCCTCTACTCGTTTCGCAAGTTATATTCAGCTATCCCTGCTGCCACTACACGTGTCCACGGCTAAGCGATCGTCCTAAGCGTTTTCACAATACGACCATTTGATTGCAACCCACGCCATCCATTGACCTCCATTGATTCCATTGAAACTACAGCCTAGAAAAATAAAATGTGAGAGGCAATATATAAACTTCAACTGTGCCTTCAATTTTAATATTTCAGAGACATACTATACATCAAAATGTAGGTCTGGGTCTTGTGATTCACACAATATAAAGGTATTCACTGTACGATTTATAGTTTTTAAAATACAAGCGTTTGAAGAAGGACAAGTGTTCAAAAAATGCCAGAATTTCTGGTCTGTGTTTAGAGAGAGTCTACATATAAACAAACATTGGTTTCCTAGGAAACGCCTAGGAGATAATTCCTCACACACACCTGTTAGGTGAGTTTTTGGCTCCTCCCACACAAGGCTGAGGGAATTTGGCTATGTTTTTTTGGCTCTGCGTAACTTCTGCATACTAGCATACTCTGCATATAGCAACCATCCATAGCAACCAATCCATAGAAACCTTCCATAGCAACCAATCCATAGCAACCAATTCATATCAACCAATCCATAGCAACCAGTCCATAGCAACCATCCATAGCAACCAGTCCATAGCAACCAGTCCATAGCAACCGACCATAGCAACCAGTCCATAGCAACCCTCTATAGCAACCAATCCATAGCAACCAGTCCATAGCAACCTTCCATAGCAACCATCCATAGCAACCCATCCATAGCAACCAGTCCATAGCAACCAGTTTTTGATGGGGCAAATAGGATGGTGCAGTTTTGATGGTGCTGTTTTGATGAGGTAGTTTTTGATGGAGCAGTTTTTGATGGGGCAATGGATCAAAATCGATCGACACACTGTTGGATCACATTTACATCTCCGGGGGCACTGTCTCCAGTCAGGAGTATTGGTGGAGGCAAGAACACATCACACAATTTCCCCAGAAATTGTATCTTTTTTTCTAGTTTTTATTACCATACTTATGGGATTTACTTTATAATTTCCAGTCCCCCTCCCCTTTTGTGGGTCTTCCTTTTAATGAATTTCCATATAAGATATGAATTTATAAATTTACATTGGCAATAATATACAGTATAGCTTAATATACAATTTTGCTATAATTAATTTTAATTAGTTTATCACTTATTTAGTGTAATTTGAACCTTGATTGTATATAAAATTGATGTTATCTATGCAATTTATCCATCTTTAATATGGAAGTTCCTTCCTACTTCCTTTACCCTCACCCCCTCCCTTTTGCGATGTTTAATACATGTGATTGATATATTTTGTAGTATCTCTTCAGTCAGGTAAATATAACAACTTACTTTTTAATTAAGATAATGTGTTTTTAAATAAATATATATATATATATATATATATATATATATATATATATATATATATATGTATTGTGGGGGATAAACTCGGTAGCGGGTGTGTGTGACCCCATGGATGGGATCACTACACACTGAACTGTACAAAACGGCACTTGAGGATGACTGAAAAAAAATGATATGGTTTATTTTTCCATCTTGCGGGATACACGTGCAAGCATCAAAAACAGCATAAACAAAACAAAACATAAAATAAACCCTTGCCACTTGGGGCGTCTACCTTGCCAACACAGGAACCTAACTATGGAGTCTGGCCTACTGCTGGGCAGACACTGCTGGTCCTACAGCAGAAAACAACAAAAAAGTCTCTTTGATATTTCTCACACAGAAATATCCATCAGCACCTCACCTCTTCAGAAGTGCTTGTGTCTGCTCCTTCACTTACAAAGCCCCCAGGATGCAGCAATCAGTCGTTATACTTAGGCAATTTTTATAGTGGGCTTTATTTGCTTCATTTTGAACAGCTGAAGGCTTCTAACTCCCCAAACCTCTCTGGCCATTTCTACAGCCAACGCCCAATAGTAATTGGTGTATTGTCTACACAAGGCGGAAAAGTATCTTCCATCTGGGACAACACACACAGATTTACCTGACTTCCTGTCACAGTATATATATATGGCCAGAGAGGTTTGGGGCGTTAAAAGGTTTCAGCTGTTCAGAATTAAGCAATTAAAGCCCCTATAAAGACAGCCTAGGGATGACGACTGATTGCTGCATCCTGAGGCTGTGTGAGTGAAGGAGCAGTCACAACCAGTACTGAAGAGGTGAGGTGCTGATGGATATTTCTGTGTGAGAAATATCAAAGAGAATTTTTGTTTTCTGCTGTAGGACCAGCAGTGTCTGCCCAGCAGTAGGCTGTGCCAGACTCCATAGGTAGGTTCCTGTGTTGGGAAGGTAGACGCTCCAAGTGGCAAGGGTTTATTTTATGTTTTGTTTTGTTTATGCTGTTTTGATGCTTGCACGTGTATCCAGCAATATGGAAAAATAAACCATATCATTTGTTTTGAATCATCCTCAACTGCCTTTTTGTACAGTTCAGCGTGTAGTGAACCCATCCAGGGGGTTACACACACCCGCTACCGAGCAAATCCCTCACACATGGTGGAGTGCCGTGGGCAGTTAAAGTAAACCCAAAATGGAGGAGATGATAAAACATATGGTTATAGTAAATGCAAATCAACAGCAGACTAATGCAGCTTTGCCTCGGAGCCTTGCAGCTTACCAAAAAAACAGTGCAGCTCAACAACAGGCTCACCAAGAGAGCCTTGCAGCTTACCAACAGGCTCACCGAGAGAGCATGACAGGTTGGGAGGCCATCATGAAACTATTTGAGAGAACAGAGAAAAAGGATAGCAAGCCCTCTCTGATTGAGAATCCAGCGGACCATAATGCTATGGAGGTTTCCACGTCTGTTGTTGAGACGGAATCATCACCGGAGTGTAGTACTTCACCAGAGGAACAAGAAGTGGAGCCAGAGAAGTGTGCCCTGGCAGAGCCTGAAACTACCGAAGTAAAGGAGCCGCCATTAGTAGTAGAAGAGTCTGTAGAGCCTGTTGAATCCAATGTTGTAAATGGCGTTCCAGAGGTCAAACCAGACGAGACCAAACCAGAAGAGAAAGACCCTCATGTACAAGAAGATGCTGAGGAGGTCCCGGCTGTCCCCGCAGTAGCAGCTCCTATGAAGCTGAATCGACGGTCTGACAGTTCTGCTAAATACAGTAGAGAACCTTTAGCAAATACTTTGAAGAAACTTGATGATCCAGCTACCAAAGCTGTTACCTTGGAACTGGAACCCAACAAGTTTAAGGGCAAGATTTTGGATTGCTCCAGATCTTTTCGCAAAGCCAAATTGCTGCATTACCATATGAAGTATTTCCCTGGTGTTGACAAGTCAGAGCAGGATCAGAGTCCTGTCACGAGGCATATGCAGACAAGAGGCTCTTTAGCTCACGAAAAGGCCAATCAGCAAAGCTCAAAGAGAAGAAGCACCACAAACTGTTCAAATTCCCACCGACCGTCCCTAAAAGACAAAAGCAAGGAGAACTTAATAAGAGAAAAGTTCAAAGATTTCTTGAGTCTGAAGTTAAAGCAAAAAAAGAAGAAAAAGAGAGCAAAGTCAGAGCTGTCTGGTAGTGAAGAGAACATAGAGGTTTCTAAGGAGCTCTCACCAAAAAAATTACAACCTTCATAGCTCAACAGTGATTATAAGACCCCGTGTTCCGGTAAAAGCAGCGATCATGGATGCCGTACATATACAAGACTAAGCGATGAGGAGACGCTCAGCGATTCTTGCACGGAAAGCTTACTTTGGAGTGATGAGGATTACAACGAAGAGATCATTGTCACGCATGCTGATGGTTTTCTAAATGTTCGCTGCAACAGGAGCAAGTACAGCTCTGCCAAGCAAAGACTTGTGATGGACAGTATGGATGAGAATGCTATGGATGCAAATATGGGCAAACTGTTAGATCTCTGCTCTGGAAAATGTGTCTGTCAAGATGATGGTTCAAATCAAGAATCTTTTAGTTGTACAAAGACTCATGCTGAAAATGAGAAAAGTGACCTAATGTTTGAAGCAGTTGCTCTCTGTTCCGGTTCTTTCACCAACAGAGAAAATGAAGAAAATGAGGCCGGCTTGAGGATTTCCATCTTCTACCATGTGATGATTCTGACAGCGAAGAGCTTGCAGAAATTTAAAGTGGTGCAGAAGATGAAGAGGAGGAAGTGAAGGAGGAAGTAAAGGTGGAAATGGCAGTGAAGGAGGAGGATGACACCCTGCAGGATGAGGCGTCTGCTGTGCGGGTGGGGAGCGATTCCGAAAAGTGCTTCTACCCCGTGGGTTATGTGAAAAAACAAACGCTGTACACCTGCAGTACCTGCACCCCGGATAAAGAGGAGCCTGCTGGGATATATCTGGCCTGTGCATACAAGTGTCATGAAGGCCACAACCTATTTGAGTTCTACACCAAGAGGAACTTTCGCTGCGATTGTGGAAATGCCAAATTTAAACAGCTGGAGTGCAAGTTATATCCGGATAAAGAGAAGAAAAACCTGGCTGATAATTACAATGACAATTTCTTTGGCATGTACTGCACATGTAAGAGACCGTACCCCGATCCTGAGGATGAGACCCCAGATGAGATGATCCAGTGTGTGGTGTGTGAGGACTGGTTTCATGGTCGGCACCTAGGGGCAATTCCATCAAAGCACGTTGAGTTTCATGAGATGGTGTGCCAGGGCTGTATGGATCACTGTTCATTTCTTTGGGCCTACTCTGCCAAGTTAGGAGTTCCTGGTGTCACCAAGATTACCAAAGCAGAAACGGAACATGAAGATGTTAAAGTTGATGATTGTCCTACGAAAACAGCCAACACTCAGAATGGACTAACAATAAATAATGAAGAATGTGTGGAAGATAACAAAGATGAGGAGAAGGCAATTCTTAGAAAGCTAAATCTGAAGGACTTTATGGAAAATGAAGCTGAACTTTCTGGAAGTAATGTTCAAAGTGAAATCCCTGACCGCTTCAGGGCAAATGAAGTGGCTGAAGTGCAGGAAGTAGGAGTTTGCACATCTTCAGTTCTCAGTCAGTTGCTTGATGGAAATAAAGCTGAAAAACTTAATTCTGACACTGCACTAAATGATGTAGAAAAAGTGTGTCCAATATCCACTGAGCCTTGTGAATGTAGTAAGGCAGGCGATATTCATGACTTTCCCATAATTGATGATCAGCAGAGCAGGGTCATTGAGTAATCTGAATTGCAAGAAATATGCACCCAGACTGAAGCTATTTTTGCCTCTGTGAATTATTTGCATGTTGAAGAGCAGTGTGTTAATTTTTATGTTAATGATTTGAATATAAAGGTAATGTCACATCCTGTGAAACCCAGTCTTTAGAAAGGGTTCTGTCAGAGAAAGTAACGCAGGATAATATTTTGGACTTGACTACCAAGATTCCTCGGGAAGTAAAATCTATTTTTCAAAGTGTAGAATCTGTAATGGCAGGTGAGCCCTCTAAACGTTGTGAAACCTCCATCACTGAAGTAGTCAGAGAGGCTAAATGTACTAATTTAATTGATGCTTTTTCCAAATGTCTTGAAAGGAATGAAGAATATGAGAATTTGTGTCCAATAGTCGATGGTTTCAAAGAAACAAATACTAAAACATTTTTGGGAGACTATGAGGCAAAGATAGTTGAACAACTAACTATAAACCTAATTTCAAAAGTGATTGTATCTGCTAGACAAGAAATGTTGTCTAGCTCAGTTAATGATGTGTTCGATAGCAGTTGTCAAGTTATTGGTGAGAATAGGGATGTGCGAACAAGTGATGCACAGAGTAAGCAGTTGGTTCAAGAAAGTGACGAGGATTCCGTTTATAAAAACCTTACATTGGGTTTGGTAGATTTTCACCATACTTGTGAGTCTGAACTATCACAAAGTAATAAACTTGGAAAGGATTTTTTTTTTTTATGCAACATTAAAACCACTGCTCCAGGAACAGTGATTTTAATGATGCTTAAATAAAAAAAAAAATGAAAAATTCCTTTAAATATTGTACCTGTGATAACTTTAAATAGCACAATCACCTGCCTGCCAGTAAATTAGGAAGAACTGATATAGCTAAGCTATACAGTGTATAAATATATGTACAACTCCTGGGATGTATATATATCCTCTAGTAAATTTAACTAAACTGACTAGCCTGCCTGCTCTATCTATCTATCTAGTAATAAAGACACTGTCTCTCTCTCTCTCTCTCTCTCTCTACAGGACTGATCTCTTTAACAACGCCGCAACACACTACACGAGGCCGCCTTGCAGGCAGCCTTTTATAGTGTGGGGCGTGTACTAAACCCCCTGAGCCATAATTGGCCAAAGCCAATTGGCTTTGGCCAATTATGGCTCTCCATTTTTGTGCGCTGTGATTGGCCAAGCATGTGGGTCATAGTGCATGCTTGGCCAATCATCAGCGCGCAATGCTGAAGTGAATTATGGGCCGTGACGCGTCACTCGCATTTGGCGCGAACGACCCGTTTTGTTTGAATTTTGACGAACGTACGAACAGACGATGTTCGAGTCGAACATATGTTCAAATCGAACACGGAGCTCATCCTTAATAGTAAGCAGGGTGTATTGATCTGGCACATGCTGGAGCACCTTTTTGTTGATTTTCCCATATAACCTGCCACAGAATGAACACAGATATTTGGACTTCATATGGACTGAATTTGTTTATTAATATTTTTCTTCATTGAATTTAACACAGATATATTTTTTATTTTATAATCATGAATGACACAATGGTTAAGCTCGTATACTGATATGCAGTCACTACTAAAGTGCATACATGTAGATAAGAAGTGACTGAAAAGAGGCTACAGGAGATCACAAGCACTGAGATGCAAACAAACAGTAGAAGTATTTTACTAAAAGCAAAATAACACTTAATTATGATGCACAGTGCTTTAGCACACTAAATTCCATCCAGTTAGTGGTTAAATTCCTTTCCCTTTTATACGGCATCCCCTAAAACTTGAGTAAAGGGGGTTTGATTATTTGCCAACAGTGGTCTCAACCCAGAAAACCAGGGCATTCAAAACACCCCACAAGTTATCTATGGATTAATTTTAGCATGTGCAATATTCTTAAACATTTTTTACAACTCAATCTTTGTATCCCAAATAGTACATCGTTTTCACTATCAAGTTAAGGTTTGTTATGACAATCAGTATTAGTCCACATTTTGGTGCCATAATAGGTATTAAGAGTTTCTTTACAGGTGTTTTAATCTCCTTCTGACCACCTTCTAAAGTGCATCAAGCTGTTTCTGCATTCACATTGACTTGTTTGGCAGTGGTGTCGCTATGGGGGTCCGTCTCCCGCACTGGAGTCCAAGCCTGGAGGGAGGATGATGAAATTATTGTATTGTGTAGTATACGCAATGTTCTTACCAGTATCTGCCTCCCTACCTGCTCCTGTTGTCCCATTGTGGTCCTGTTGTCCTGCTAACTCTTTATTGCCCTCCAGGGAACAGTAAGTACACTGTAAGTGAAACTTATAAAGAATTATTTGCTTTCTACAATGGGACAGTTGAGGCTCTCAGATCTTGCGATATTATGTGTTGAGAGGGAGTTAGCAAAATGCATTGTTTTCGTTGATGTTATTCAGCTGTGGAGGGCAGGAAAGCAAAGTTCTGCTTTAGTCAAGATTTTACCTAAATGCTTGTGTTTTTGTTCCTGTTTATTTTTGTTATTTAAATGTTTATTATTTCAGTTAAAGTTTAACATTAAAATAAACATAGTTCTTAAAAAAATGTAATTTTGAGTTCTATTATTTTCATAAGATATTGTTATTTCAATTTTCTAGTTGCTTGATAGTTGTTAACAGCACTACTATTGCCTATGCAAGAAGTGTTATATGGGGGGAAAAATGACTGGAGGGGGGTGACACCATGTTTTTTTTTTTTTTTTTAAAGTAAGACATTTTTGTAGAATTAATAACTGCAATTCGTATTCAAAAAAGTAAGACATTTTTGTAGGACTATGTAGAATTAAGAACTGTTACATTGAATGATATATCTTGGAGCTAACCGTTCCTAAAGGAAAAAAAAATCCATTAATAAAATATAGATACACTATATTACCAAACGTATTGGGACACCTGCCTTTAAACACACATGAACTTTAATGGCATCCCAGTCTTTAGGGTTAAATATTGAGTTAGCCCACCCTTTGCAGCTATAACAGCTTCAACTCTTCTCGGAAGGCTGCCCACAAGGTTTAGGAGTGTGTCTATGGAAATGTTTGACCATTCTTCCAGAAGCGCATTTGTGAGTTTAATCACCGGCCTGGCTCAAATTTTCCACTCTAATTCATCTAATTCATCCTAAAGTTGTTCTTTCGAGGTCAGGCCAGTCAAGTTCCTCCACCCCAAACTCACTCATCCATGTGTTTATGGACCTTGCTTTGTGCTAAAAGACCAAAAGATCCTGAATGTGTATACCTAGAACCAATAACATACAAGGCAGTGAAAAAGATGCCCAAACTCTTCAATCCTAAAATTGCTATGGGCATATATTACATAACAGCAATATAATTCATAAAACTTGATTAATACTTCACAATGGGTCACTCCCCTTGACTCAAAAACATATGTGCTACCAAAATTACATAAAATTAAAAAAAAATTCCATCAGATATATGACAAATCAATTCAGTTCTTTATTCAGTTCTATATGTGAGAATCTTTCCAAAATGTATCCCACGGCTCCAATTCACTCACATCACTGTGCACTTTACCTTGGTTACACACAATGTTCCAGAGCATTCACCAGATATATATATGACTCCTTATCGTGGGTCACAAACAACCTAATTAATGGATACGACACTAATTGGCACTTCTCTCCTCTCATTATTTTCTCTCCAATTACACCTCACTTACAGAATTAATTTCTCCATTCCGCATAGACATAGAAAAATCACCATAGCATAAAATTGCAAAAGTGATTTTTATTAAAATACCTAAAATATTCCACTCACATAAAAATCACTTGTTTAATGACACTTTTGTGTTAAGGCAAGCACCATGGCTTTCAACATGTGCTGAAACTTGCGGATTTCCTTCCAGTATATCACACGCACACCCATCCTCAACACATTTCATCACAAGTATTTCTTCAAGATTTCTCTGTCCTTCTTTCCTACTCAGTTGTGTCTTTTTAGTCTAATAAAAAAAGTATTATTCTATTCATAAAAATGGAAAGTGTGATATGGAAACAAATAATGCCAGAAAGTGTGTCAGTGCACAATATTTGTGGGGTTTTATTTGAAACCCCCCTGCAGGTATAATAAAGCTGCCTCTACGTATTTTATTCCACCTGGGTGAAATAATGAATTGGATGGGGTATGGAAGTAGGGGTGGTGCTAACATATTAAATACCTAAAATGTAATAGTGTGAAAAGATATATATTTTTGTTCAAATTGGTGCAATTTTACCTAAAATCAATGTTCCATCCTGCGATTCGTGCAATAAATACAAATGATGAAAAATATATATAAATAGGTAAACTAATAATATAAATAATTGATTAATTATATAAATATATGAATAATAATATAAATATACAATGTGCACAAGTATTGATTATATTAGATATCCATATACAGAGTTGCTTTGCTCTCTATATTACAAGTCCTAAAATTCAAAAGTTCTTCTTGCTGGGTGAACTTCTATTCCTGTGTTCCACACAGTGACCACCAACTGTGCTCTTATGTGGCCCACACTCATCAGATCCTTCAACCCCTCCTGGGGGTGTAAAGCCCTGTACACACGATTGGTCCATCCGATGAGAACGGTCTGACAGACCGTTTTCATCAGTTCACCGATGAAGCTGACTGATGGACTGATGTGCCTACACACCATTGGTTCATGAACTGATCGTGTCAGAACGCGGTGACGTAAAACACAACGACGTGATGAAAAAAACTAAGTTGAATGCTTCCAAGCATGCGTCGACTTGATTCTGAGCATGCGTGGATTTTCAACCGATACTCGTGCCTACTAACGATCGGTTTTGACCTATCGGTTAGCCGTCCATCGGTTAAATTTTAAAGCAAGCCCTCTGTTTTTGGACCGAAGGATAACGGACCGATGGGGCCTACACACGATCGGTTTGGACCGATGAAAATAAAATTTAGTCAGTTTTCATCGGTTTGAACCGATCATGTGTACGCGGCTTAAGACGTTCACAGTGTGTGCCACTGTGCAGCACTCTGGCAATATTCCGTCCTAGTTTTGTTCCTGGTGGTCCTTTAAGTAGTTACCTCATATGCAGAAGAGAAAGGGTCCCAAATAGTGTGATACTGTTTTTTCAAATTTTGTGCTTTTATTTAAAAAAGGGTACTAACATTTGTCAAAATCAAACAGAGCATTTCATGGTGACATGCATTAACGGAAGTGTTGTGACATTCTGTCAAAACACTTGACCGTTTTGGTCGACCTGACGTCTTCCGGAGCATGCAGAGCTTCACTACCACTTCCTATTTATTACAGATAACATACACACATCTCGTCCTACTTGCCTTACGGCGGCCATATTTGGTATGATATTGAGGACCGAAGTCCAAGTAATCTAGTGCATATGGACAGCGGCCATTTTTGGTGTGATTTTGGTCTGAAGGTTTATACAGTCTCCGCCGCCATTTTGTGTAAGATATTGGATATGCACACGTTTTTTGTTAAGTGACATTTTTATATATATATTCATTATGGCTTTCCTTAATCGCCCCTCTTTTAGTTGATATTAACCTTTTATTAGTTTGTCAGGTATTATGTGCCTGGAAATTATTTTGACACACACATATGTAAGGAAGATAATAATAATTATACAACTATATACATATTGGAACGCTCTCATCGTTGTATGTGTGCATTTTTCACTCACACACCTACAGGGTCATGGCTATCTGCCATTTTTATTACTATCCATTACAACATATTTCATTATACTTTATCACATCTACATTTATACCCTTTTGTGTCTTAATGTTATAATTCCATAATAGTTTTCATGTCACAATATTAGTGCCACTTAATTGTCCGTTTTACATGATTTACATAAAACACAAAATATAAAATGTATAAAGCACAAAAACCAAAATATATAAAATATAAATAACATTTATTCACACATCACATTTACTCTTTTATTAGTATTTCACTCTTTATTACATCACACTAGAAATATTTTTAATGTTTTCAATATTTTCAATATTTTTATGTATTTTGGGTGGTTACTGGTCATCTATATACAGTATATACACATCACCTAATAATTGTTATTAGTTCCTGGAAGCGAACAAGATTCACTAGTAGTTTTTTCACTGCTCAATTTTCACTTTCATTTCATTTTCATCCCCTACACATTATGCATTTTCACTATAAAATCGCATCACAAAGGGCATTTTCATTTATTTATTTATTTATTAGTTAATGGGTGTGTATACACTATTATAACAATAGTCTTTTATCACTAGATACACACATCTATCTAATCTAATGTAATTTAATCCACTTTCTTGATACAGTTCCACTATATTTACAGATAAATTCATAGGGCCAGATTCAGGTAGATGAGAGCATCTTTGCTCCAGAGTAACGCTTCTCATTTACGTTACTCTGACGACCCTTTCAGCGCAAGTACTGTTATTCACATAGCAGTTGCGCGTAAACTTGCGCCAGAGTAACGATAATGCGCTGGCGTAACCCGACGCAAGGGGAAGTGGGTGTGATCATATGTAAATGATGGGCGGAGTCCAGCGCAGAGGCTTACGTTCAGCGCATCAACCACGGAGCATGCGCAGTGAGTGAGGCTCCACTCGCCCCCTTTGTGCGCATGCTCACAACTTCCGTCGGCACCACTTCACGGGAAACGTCAGCGCAATGCCTTCCATTGGGCGTTTAAATGCGCCCGTAGAAGCGCCATTCCGGCACTAAAGTATATCCTGCTCCCCCTCCCCGCAGTGATGTTACTTTTGTTCTGAGATGGCTGCTCCCGTTCCCCGCAAACACACAGGAGAAAGCTGAACTTTAATGGCCAGGAGCTGTCAGCCGTCATCTCGGCTATGGAGACCTATGATGTCTTCCTCCATGGCTGTAAAATTTGACAGACAAGCATGGACAGAGGTGTTGTCCTGCAAGTGGGGGTGCTCAGCTAGCTCTTATCATCGGTAACGCTGCTGTAGCTGCTCTCCTGCTGACCTGTGACCGTCTGGAGTAAAGATAAAGCAGCCTTTTGTAGAAATAACTTTGCGCCGGACGGACGAGATACGCGCGGCGCATGTAGCCAGCGTATGGTGCTAATCCATTCGTGAATTGGGAAAAATCCCTCATTTGCATATTTGCAGGGGAAATCAATAGGCGCGACTGATGCGCCAAGTGAAATTAAGCGCTGACGATACTCTGGCGTCGGAACGTTCCGCCGGTCGCAAATGGCCCGTTATTGGGCGCATCTAGTTTGGTGGGTACGGGCACATAGAAACGACGGCGCATCTTCACAGTTACGCGGCGCATATCGAATTACTCCAGCGCAAGTGTTGCTGAATCTGGCCCATTTAGTTTCAGCCACTTCATTTATATCTTTTTTTTTTTTTTAAATATGAATTACATTTTTCTATCTATATGAATACTTTTATATGAGAAACTTTTATTATATTATTTTTTCATCATACATTTTACAATAATCCAATTTTGGGGGTTAAATCCCAGTGATCTCTGAGACCTATTCACACACACAGATGATTGTAGTTAGGGATTCAGATCTGGCAACCCCATTGGTTAATTAGTTTTTACCTATCAGGGGTTAGCATTGATCACATGTCTTTGAAAGTTTGCTATATATTAGATGTGATGATTTATAATTGTCAGCTATGATTAAGCACTAATTTATAGTGCAAAATGTGTCAGCTGTTTTACTCCTGTGTAGTGTGCTGTGACTTGTAGTACATTTTTCCTTTTTTAAATAAAGACAACCATCAAGGGTTTTTAGAGTGCAGCTGTCCATATTTTCCATTTGTTGCCTTGTGCATTGCCAGCACCCTTGACCTCCTGAGACCATACTGATCATTCTAACACAATCCAACTGGAGCGGTAACTTTCTTTCTTACAATGCCGGGAGGACCTCTCCTCCGGCCACTGGAGAAGGCGCGTGAGCGCTGGCGGGGGCACGCACGCAGGCCTGCTGTGTCACCGAAGTGCCGATGCGCGTGCCTAGTGGCCGCGATGTCCACCAGGTACCCGCAATCGGCTGTTACACAGCCAAGGACATAGATCCACGTCCTGTCAGGGAGAGGAGACCGATGCTGTGTCCCTTGTACATAGGGACACAGATCGGTCACCTCCCCCAGTCAGTCCCCTCCCCCCACAGTAAGAATCACTCTTAGGGAACACATTTAACTCCTTCCTCGCCCCCTAGTGTTAACTCCTTCCCTGCCAGTCACATGTATACAGTATTCAGTGCATATTTATAGCACTGATCGCTGTATAAATGTGAATGGTCCCAAAAATGTGTCAAAGGTGTCCGATGTGTCCGCCATAATGTCGCAGACCCAATAAATATCACAGATCTCTGCCATTACTAGTAAAAAAATAAAATTAAAAAAAATCATAATTCTATCCCCTATTTTGTAGGCACTATAACTTTTGCACAAACCAATCACTATATGCTTATTGCAATTTTTTTTACCAAAAATATGTAGAAGAATTCGTATGGACCAAAACTGAGAAAAAAAATTGTTTAAAAAATACAATTGGGATATTTATTATAGCAAAAAGTAAAAAATATATATATATTTTTTTAATTTACGCTCTTTTTTTGTTTATAGCGCAAAAAATAAAAAACGCAGAGATGATCAAATGCCACCAAAAGAAAGCTCTATTTGTGGGAAAAAAAGGACATCAATTTTGTTTGGAAGCCACGTCGCACGACCACGCAATTGTTAGTTAAAGCGACACAGTGCCGAAAGCTGAAATTTCGCGTGGGCAGGAAGGGGGTACTGTATATGTGCCCAGTAAGCAAGTGGTTAAGGTAAACCACTGACTAAAGGTTAACAAAACTTACCAAACTACTAACTCATCACTCATGCCTTATAAATACTAACCCAACTTACTACTTCTACTTGCTAACTCCCGATTACCCTTTTCTACCCTTAGCCATATACCCATCTCCAATCTCACAGGAATCTGTTCTCCATCGGACTCAACTAGAACCCGAACCCACCCAGAGGGATACAATTATCTCCTCTGACGTGTATGGATCATTAACCCTATTTTTACACTTTCCATACACTAGACAAAATAGTCGGCCTATCTCTGCCTCAGGTTTGGACTCCCCTGCCCTCTCTATTCTCCTAGTAAGCACCTTCTTTTCTACCATTTCCCTTCTCTCTTTCATCCTCTCATACCTCCCCCGTCTTTTTATTTTTTTATTTATTTCTCTCTTCTCTACTTTCCTCTTCCCTTCCCTCCTGATACCCCTCTCTCTCTCTGCAAAATAAGAATATATTTAAAGCGGAGGTTCACCCAAATAACATCTATATAAGATCATATTCTTTATACTTCCAACATGTACAGTAGGCCCTTTTTTTTTTTTTGGCTGTACATTTTCAATCCGGCTTCCAGGTACTCACTCCTGCGGGAGTAGGCGTTTCTATGCTGCAGCACAATGTCATCTGGGACTTCGCCCAGATGATTGACGTCCTTGAGAAAAAGTTCCCCCCTGTGGATAAGGCCCCCCCCCCTAAAAAACGAACACCCTTTCAACTAATAGATTTGTTGTATGATCAGGAACGTAGATATATTTTCCTTAAGGGAAAGATCGGTTCATGGCCTACACAATTGCCAACATCTATGCTCCTATACTAAACAAGTCGCATTTTTGGGGGATTCTTATTCTCGGGGGAGATTTTAACACCTCTTTTAACCCACTCCTAAACACATCCTCAGGAACCTCAACCATGCCCTACAGAGCACTTAAACAAATTAAGCTGCAACTCCAAAAATTTCACGTTACATGATACTTGGAGAACATTATATCCGCAAGACAAAGACTATACTTTCTTCTCATACCTACATCAGAAATACTCACAAATGTATTAATTTTTCATATCCCAAGCTGACATTTCCTTTTACAAAAAACTACAATAGAGCCCATGACACTCTCAGACCATCACCCGGTCACCATTCAACTAGTCTTCCCATAAATTTTCTCCAGAATGAAACCTTGAAGACTCAATACCTCCCTATTTACATTTCCAGTAGATACACAACGATTCACTACAAGCCTTAGGGAATACCTTAGGGCGGTACAAGCCCTTTTGGCGCTTCTGGAGACAGCTTCTGTGACGGCTGAATTTCCAAGATGGCGGCGGAGCGGCCGCCTCACGAGGCTCTCACAGAGATTGCCAGCTCAGCTTCATGGAGGGATGCTCTGCATGCGGAAGTATGTGGGGGGGCTCCCTCACCCACGGTGTGTCCTCTGTCCCCAGCTACCACAGTGTCACTTCTAGACCAAACGCTGGATGAGATGAATGGGCTCATGTCCTCTTCTGGAGCACCTAACAGGTCACATATTTTGAACCAGGGGGCTGATCAGATCTCCTCACAGCCCCAGGACATTGCTATGATGTTCTCAAAATTTGCTGAGATGCTGGACAGGGGCTTAACGTTGACCGCAACCAGAATCACCTCTGACATTAAAGCTGATTTACAACTTATTGGTTCTCGCATAGAAAGCATTGAACATAAAGTGGATGCCACGATCGATCGAGTGAACCAAAATTCTGATCGTTTTCAGGAACTGCACAAACAACTTGAGGGAGCACTGGCAAAAATCGATGACCTCGAGAATAGGTCCATGAGACTTAATTTTAGAATTAGGGGCCTGCCTGAGTCAGTCATAGACGTCCCCGAAGCAGTACACTCACTTATTAAAAACCTCCTTCCTGACGTCCGCGCCCACAAATTAGAGCTAGACCGAGCTCATAGGGCCCTGGGCCCTCCCCGCAAAGATGGCCTCCCGCGTGACATCGTGGTCAAACCACACTATTATGACATCAAAGAGGAGTTAATGAGTAAAGCTCGTACCACCCCACACATCCAACTTATGGGGCATTCAATCCAAATGTATGCAGACGTCTCTCCCCTCACCATTCAGAAAAGGCGGGCGCTTAAACCCCTTTTGACGGTCCTGACTCAGAAGAGTATCAAGTATTGGTGGCTTTTCCCCTTTAGCCTGAAGTTTGAATACCAGGGCAAGCCCTTTAGATTCTCCACTTTTCAGGAAGGAGAACAATTGTTGCTAAAATTGGGACTACTTCGTAAGGATCCACCCTCTCCAATGCAGACCTCTACGTCCAGCTTGACCAAACGCCCGCCACCATCTAGCCCTCTCACCTCCCTCTGGATGAAGCCCGAGACCAAGAAAGCTAAGGAAGGACTACCACCATGATTTAGAGGAGCCCCCTCTCCTCTATTTTAAATCCCCCTTTTTTTGGGGTGGGGTCCCACCTGGACTTCTAGTCATTTATTGGTTTCCCCCCCCCCTTTTTTTTTGCATAGGAACACGGTCATCAAGCACCGAGAGGGCGCTTTCTTGTCAATGCACGTGTTAGTGCAGAACGAACGGCTTGACTTGGCTTCCCACTTGGGCTGTTTTTTATTTGACTTCCACATCTGAGTTCACATGGATGGTTCAAGTTCAGTTTCGTAGTTCTCAGTTCCATGTTATAGGTTGCTTTTCCTCTCATGCACTGTGATGTACTTGTGCTCACACCCTGATATACCTTTGACTCTTAGATTATCGGTTTAAGTTTTTATGGGGCAGATAACATGTTTTTTCAAATGCCTTTCAGTTCGCTTTTTTTTTCTCTTCTTTAAGTTTTTTTTTTTTTTAGGGGCGCGGAGGACGGAGCGGGTCCAATGCACCTCCTTCCGATCTCGGAGCCGATAACTGTTTAGGTTTTCCCGATCCCGGTTCGGAACTCCCCCACTCGATGGGGGACACCATGATTGTTTTTCCGAGTGAGGCGGATATGTTTCCCCCTCACCCCCGGAGCTTACTTCTACCATTTCTTTTTTCCTTCTTCTTTCCTTCTTCCCTACATTTCACCTCTCTAATTTTTCTTTCAGTGGCGGAGGTGGTTTCGCTCCCTCGTGGGACCCGGTTGGAGATCACGGTTACCCTCTTTGCAGCTCGAACCCTGGAACGGATCACGGTTAGGAGGGTAAGTGCTCCGGGGTTGCCCGCGTTTACCCCAGATCTGCTCCATGGCTGATCCCTCCACACACACACCCGCCCTTCGCATTGCATCCCACAACGTGCAGGGCCTTAATTCTCCTGTAAAACGCCGTAAAACTTTCCAACATTATCATGACCTGAAAATAGATGTACTTTTCCTGCAGGAAACGCACTTTCCTAAGTCCTATTCTCCTTCCATTATTCACGCTAAATTCCCCAGTTTTTACCTAGCAAACTCAGACAATAAAACCAAAGGAGTGGGCCTGTTTTTTTCTCGCAAAACCCGGTTCTCCCTGGTTTCTGAATTTAAGGACCCAGAGGGCAGATTCCTGCTAGCAAAGGGGCTTATTGACGACAAACTCTATTTCTTTGTCTCGTATTATGCCCCAAATAAAGGGCAGTCAAATTTCTTCAAAGCTCTCTTCCATACTTTAGCACCACTTGTTGAAGGCCTGGTCATTTTTGGGGGAGACTCCAATATAGCATTTGACTCAGGCATTGATAGAACTCGCCCGGTGGGCAAAGATCGCATTCGTCCTACCAGGCAGAGTCTTGATGTGGCCAGACAGCTCTACCACCATGGGCTGATTGATGTCTGGAGGGAAATGAATCCAAAAGCGAGGGACTACACGCATTACTCCAACCCCCATGAAACTTTTTCCAGGATTGATAATTTCTTTATGATGCAAAAACATATACCTTTGATGCAGGGGTCTGCCATTAAAGACTCGGCCTGGTCGGACCATTCTCTTCTCCTTTTGACACTTAACAGTGGGCTATCTCAGCACTGTGGATTTAACTGGAGACTTAATGCCTCCATTCTCAGCAACCCAACTCACGTGAGCGAAATCAAAAGAGATATTCGAGAATATTTCCTCCTTAATGATGTAGACTGCATCTCCCCGTCCACCTTATGGGCAGCACACAAAACAGTTATCAGGGGAAAACTACTCCAAATTTCTTCTAGGCTACACAAAGCGTGCAAGATAGACATTGATAGGCTGGAAAGGGAGTTTTCTTCCCTGAGTAAGATACATAAATGCAACCCTTCCTCGAACTCAGCCGCAAGACTGTATTCAGCACGCACGGCCCTAAACTTGGCTCTTACTGCTATAGCAGAGAAAAGCCTTCGATGGGATGGAGGGCGGTTCTATCACCAAAAAGACAAACTGGGGTCTTTGTTGGCACGGAGATTAACCTCGAAAACCAGATCCTTCACTTTACCCAAAATAAAAATGAACAATGGCCTACTCACACATAATCCCAAAAAGATCATGGAAGCCTTTCATGACTATTATCGCAATCTATACGGCAAGGAAGGGAAGGAACCCTCCCCTGACTTCATTGACACCTTCTTAGAATCGGTGAACATCCCTAGGATCAGTGCTCAGCACGGGAATGAATTAGAGGCACCAATCTCGACAGAGGAGGTGGCACAGGTCATTAGACACCTTAAACCTAACTCTGCCCCGGGCCCTGACGGCTTCTCTGTACCTTATTATAAGCATTTCTCCACATTACTATCTCCATTCTTGGCCCGATTCTTTAATCACCTCCGATCGGGAGTCCCCCTCGATAAGACATCGAACTCAGCATTTATAACAGTGATCCCAAAGCCAGGTAAAGACCCCAGTTGCACATCCAATTACCACCCCATTTCTTTGATCAATAATGATCTCAAAATTCTCACTAAAATATTAGCTGACAGGATTTCCAACTTTATTAGCCTTTACATCCACAAGGACCAGGTGGGCTTCATTCCGTGGCGGCAGGGCCCAGATCAGATCAGGAGAGCGATCGACGTGGTTTCGCTCTTACACTCTGGATGGGACGGAAGTCCCAAGCAACAGTGGTTCCTGCTCTCACTAGATCTCACAAAGGCATTTGATTCCGTCTCCTGGTCGTACATGGTTTCTGCACTACATAAATGGGGTTTCGGACAGTTTTTTATGAACATTATAAGCGCACTTTATTCCACCCCTGTAGCTAAAATTAAGATGCAGGGCTTCCAATCGGATTCCTTTCCGATTCTGCGGGGTACGAGACAGGGATGTCCCTTGTCCCCCCTGATCTTTGCCATGGTCATCGAGACTCTGGCTATTTCTATCAGAGACAACCCAGATATACGTGGGGTAAAATGCGGACCGCGGACCCACAAATGTGCTTTGTTCGCTGACGATCTCTTACTATTCGTCTCCTCTCCTGTTACTTCCTTACCAATTATTTGCAGGGTACTTGATGACTTTGGCAGAGCTTCAGGGTTACGGGTTAATTACACTAAATCCTTGGCCCTCAATATTAATTTACCGGTACATACAATTTCACAACTTAAAAACAACTTTAGATTGGGATGGAACGAAACGGCCATTCCATTTTTGGGGATCAACCTGACTGCCAACATAGACAATCTGTACTCTGCTAACTACCCATTGCTCTTTAACAAACTGGATAAAGACCTCTTATCGTGGGACAAACTGGGTCTCTCCTGGCTGTAAATTGAGTAAATTCTGTGAAAATTACCCTTTTACCTCGCATCCTTTATCTCTTCCGATCACTACCCATACCCATCCCCAGGGTTCGCCTCAGGAACTTCCAATCAAAGATTATTAAATTTATATGGGGATCAAAGGGGCACAGAATTGCAAAAGGGACACTTTATCGCAGTAAAGATCAGGGCGGAATTGGAGTACCGAACCTCCTTTGGTATTACCAAGCGGCTCAGTTAGCCCAACTATCCACTTTATACTCTAAAATTGCTCATCCTGATTGGGTTCATATGGAAAGACAGGACATTCCCCATTATACCCTTGACTATATACTATGGTGTTCAACCAAGGCCAGACCGGCTATCATGGCCCCCGCACTTTCCCACTCCTTAAATTTATGGGACTCTGTCAAAAATAATTCTCGCTTAGCTTCTCACTGGCGCCCGCTGTCCCACATTTTTAGAAATCCACTGTTCCCTCCTGGTCTAGACATCAAAGCCTTCCAGTGGTGGCTAGATAAAGGACTGTACAGAATTGGACACTTTGTCACCCCGGCGGGCCCTCTTACCTTGGCCCACTGCACCGACAAACTCGATTTACCAATTACGGAAAGGTTTAGATTCCAGCAAATATCCCATTTCCTTCGCTCTCTAAGGCCCCCTAATCATTTTCTATCTCTCACGGACTACGAACGGTGGTGTGGTCAGCTCATGGAGCAGAGGGGGGGGGGGATAACGATGATTTATAGAGCACTAGCTAAGGCAGATTCCAAAACACTCTTTATGCAAGCATGGGAGACTGACCTGCAGCAAACTTGGAGCTTAGCGGAATGGTATAGCGCGGCTGCCGCTGCGTCCAAAGGCATTCTTAACATAGCGCTGGTAGAAGCCAATGGGAAAATCCTAATGAGGTGGTATATGGTCCCCATAAGAATAGCTACATTTTACCCGAATGCATCCCCCTTGTGCAATTGCGGCCATCTTGGCTCCATGTTGCACATTTGGTGGGACTGCCCCAAAATCAGGGGCCTTTGGAACAAAGTCTTTCATATTATTAGGAAAATTACAGGTTTACCTGTCCCAAAATCTCCTCAATATGCTCTACTAAACTTCTTTATCCCTACATTTCCGAAATTGGCTCAAAATCAAGTACATTCTTGTGGGAACCAAATTAACAATTGCCCGAGCTTCGAAACAGCCCACGGTCTCATTTCAATTAGTTAAAAGAAAGATCTCCTGGATCATGGCACAGGAGAAAACGGTCAGCATTCTTCTGGGCACTGTTGACAGAACCAACGCTATCTGGGACCCATGGGTCAAATAAATATCCTGTCCCTTGAGCCTCACAGACCCCTCTGGCTGACTGCGTGGGAGCGAGCGCCACACCGCCACCCAATGCTTTGCTTGCGCCTTTTCTTTTCTCTTCTTCTTTTTCTTCTTATAAACTTTTCTGTCCTCTCTGCCTTTTTTTTTTGGCTTCGTTGGATCTACAGCTACAGCCTAGACCTAGCTTACCCGTAAGTTTTAGGGGCTATAGAGCTCTGTTTGAGATGCCATGAGGTTATCTTATTCACAGTTCTTATCGCGACTTCGACCTTTCCTATGCTACCACTTCTATCTGGCCAGCCAGAATGTGAATGTTTTATGAGTGTTCTGTTACGGGCGGTGCGGTGGCCCTCATTTCCTAGCACAGTTTGATCCCATTTGGGGTGCTGGGATTGAGGAGCCCTCGCCTCCCTCCCTCTGTTTCTGACAGAGGTCGCTGTGATTTCACCCATGTTCCTCAGGATACTGTGAAATGTTGATTCGCTCCTCATGTGACTGGTTATTCTGTTTCAACTGAGTTGTAAGCCTTTATTTATGCTGTGCCTGTTATACTGTATCCTCATATACTTCAATAAAAATCTATTGAAAGAAAAAAAAAAAACGAATCCTGGCTACCTTTTTCTTCCATATCAACTCCCGCATCTGAGTGTCAATTCTTTTGAACCATTTGTTCGATATCCATATTGGTGAGTTATGGAAGATATATAGGAGTTGTGGAGCCCATACCATTTTTATTAGGTTAGTCTTACCTACCACCGATAGGGGGAGTTTGCACCAGCTGTTACATTTCTCACTTTGTTTTGCCAGTAGTGGACCCAGATTCAGCTGAAGGTATTCAGCCGTGTCCGGGGAAACCACCACACCAAGATAGCAAAAACTACTTGATATGGTAATCTGCTCTGCTCCTACAGGTAACTGTTCCTTCACCGGATCTATAGGCATTAATATTGATTTGGACCAATTTATATTAAACCCAGAGAAACCTCAAAATTCTCCTATTATCCCTATTGCTGTTCGCAGCGACGCTGCCGTATCACCCAAATATATAAGTATATCGTCTGCATATAGGGAGATTTTTTCTTCCCTCTGACCCCTGCAGAACCCGACCACCTCCGATGTAGTTCTAAGCCGTATCGCCAAAGGCTCGACAGCAGTGGGGATAACGGGCATCCCTGACGGGTACCTCTATGTATCTCAAATGGGAGGGAGAGGTTATTGTTGACTCGGAGTCTAGGTCTAGGTTTGTAGTAAAGCACCCTTACCCATGCTATAAACCTGCTATCCAAACCAATCCTAGTTACTATTTCCAGGAGGTAGGGCCACTCCACACTATCGAACGCTTTTGTAGCATCCAGTGATAGAATAGCCCTACCCCCTGGATTATCCACCGGCACCTGCAAGTACATATATAATCTTCTTATATTATCGGCCATGGAACAGTTAGGTATAAAGCCAGACTGGTCTCGATGCACCAGCCTGTCTATAACCTGCGATAACCTTTTGGCCAAAAATGTTGCTAGAAGTTTGACATCCGTATTTAGTAAAGAAATTGTACGGTATGAATCTCGAGACAACTTATCTTTACCTGGCTTAGGAAGTAGTATAATTATAGCCTCCTGCATACTGTCAGGTAGAGTTCCCATGTCCACTGCCTCAGCTAGTGCTTCCAGCAAGGGCTGCAATATAACCTCTCCGTATTTAGAGTATACCTCCACTGGCAGTCCATCTGGACCTGGGGATTTATGTTGCGTGGCCCCTTCCAGAGCTTCATTCAGTTCTGCCAGTGTGATAGGGAGATTTAACATCTCCCTATCCTCCTCCGCCAGTTGGGGAATGGGACAACCTTGGAGAAAAAATAGACCATCTCCGAATCCACAGTCTTGGTTCCAGAGGAGTATAACTCCCTATAAAACTCATAGAAATAATTTAAGATGTCAGAGCTAATAGTGTGCTTCTCACCAGACTCCACTCTTATAGCCAAAATATTCGAGGAATCCCGTTGCTCCCTAGCTACCAGTGCCAGAATGTGTCCCGTGTTTTCCCCTTCCTCAAAGTGACTCTGTTGGTGCCGCTATGTTTAATTACAGGCTGGCCCCTGGTGCTCTGTGATTGGGCGAATCGGGTCACATGCAACGGCGGGGCTGACCTATTGCTGGTGAGCAGGGTTGACCTCCGCTTGGTTGTCTTCTCCTCCTCCTCCACCGGACCAGATCAGATCCCAGATCGATTTCCCATCGTGGCAGACCACAAAGGCAGAGCAGATGGAAGAAAAGCAGGTGAGAGACTCAGTAAGTCTAGTCAGTGTTTAGTGGTCAGTGTGTAGTGTAGTGGTCTGGTCAGTGTGTAGTGTAGTAATCAGTGGTCAGTGGTCTGGTCAGTGTAGTGGTCTGGTCAGTGTGTAGTGTAGTGGTTTGGTCAGTGTGTAGTGGTCTGGTCAGTGTGTAGTGGTCAGTGTAGAGGGCTGGTCATTGTGTAGTGGTCTGGTCAGTGTGTAGTGGTCAGTGTAAAGGGCTGGCCAGTGTGTAGTGTAGTTGTCAGTGTTTAGTGGTCAGTGTGTTGTGTAGTGTAGTGTAGTGGTCTGGTCAATGTGTAGTGTAGTGGTCAGTGGTCTGGTCAGTGTAGTAGTCTGGTCAGTGTGTAGTGTATTTGTGAGGGTCAGCAGCTAATACCACCAGACACGTAGCTGCACAGAGGAACTAAAACAGAGTATTTATCATGAAAGTGATATTTATTTACAGTGAACACACACCCGACACCATACTTAACATGGCATCTGACGGCACCCGACGGCATCCAACGGTACTGCGTAAGGTTACCCCTCATATTAGCAGGGGTAACCTTACGCGGACAAAAAAGGACGTAAGCGACGATGGCAGCGTAAAAGCGTTCGGGAATCGGCGAATTAGCCTCATTTGCATAGGCAAATGAGAAAACAACGTAAAGGCCACCTAGTGGCCGGAGTTGTCATTACATCTACGATACGCAAGTGTAATACAATTACACTTGTCGGATCTTCACCCGTATCTATGCCAAAGTGATTCTAAGAATCACTCGCATAGATACCCGGTGAAAAAAACGGCGATCTGAGATACCCCGTCGTAGCGCCTCTGAGAATCTGGCCCAATATCTACAACATAAGAGACAAGGCAACAAGGATGCAAGGAAGGGGACAAGACTGGGAACGAGAGCGTGGAATGAGGCAGAAGGGTGCAGGATAGATCAGGACAAGGGAAGGTTATCAGGCACAATCTGGCAGCAAGGAGGCAGCAAGGAGGCAATCAGACAGGATAGTGACGCCCTGGGGGAAGGAAGGAGCAGCCTTAAACACTGGAACTGCATGCCATCTGCGAAGTGAACCCCAGTGCCACCAGCAGGTGAACTTAACCCTGACAGTAGTGGTCAGTGGTCTGGTCAGTGTGTAGTGTAGTGGTGAGTGGTCTGGTCAGTGTGTAGTGGTCAGTGTGTAGTGGTCAGTGTGTATTGTAGTGGTCAGTGGTCTGGTCAGTGTGTAGTGGTCAGTGGTCTGGTCAGTGTGCAGTTGTCTGGTCAGTGTGTAGTGTAGTGGTCAGTGTGTTGTGGTCAGTGGTCTGGTCAGTGTAGTGGTCTGGTCAGTGTAGTGGTCTGGTCAGTGGTCTGGTCAGTGTGTAGTTGTCTGGTCAGTGTGTAGTGGTCTGGTCAGTGTGTAATGTAGTGGTCAGTGGTTTGGTCGGTGTGTAGTAGCCAGTGGTTTGGTCAGTGGTCTGGTCAGTGGTCTGGTCAGTGTTTAGTGTAGTGGTCAGTGGTCTGGTCAGTGTGTTGTGTAATGGTGTAGTGGTGTCATCAGTGTGTAGTGGCCCGTGGTGTGGTCAGTGTGTAGTGGTCAGTGTAGAGGTCTGGTCAGTGTGTAGTGGTCAGTGTGTAGTGGTCAGTGGTCCAGTCAGTATAGTGGTCTTCTCATTGTGTAGTGTAGTGGTCAGTGTGATGTGGCCAGTGGTCTGGTCAGTGTATAGTGTAGTGGTCAATGGTACAGTCAGTGTGTAGTGGTCAGTGGACTGGTCAGTGTGTAGTGGTCAGTGGTCTGGTCAGTGTGTAGTTTAGTGGTCAATGGTCTGGTCAGTGTGTAGTGGTCAGTGTGTAGTGGTCAGTGGACTGGTCAGTGTGTAGTGATCAGTGGTCTGGTCAGTGTAGTGTAGTGGTCAGTGGTCTGGTCAGTGTGTAGTTTAGTGGTCAGTGTGTAGTGGACAGTGTAGGTCAGTGTAGAACTCAGTAGGTTAGTGTTGTGGTCAGTATAGGAAGTATAGGAATCAGGTAGGTCAGTATAGGAATTATGAAAGGTCAGTGTAGAGGTTAGTGTAGTGGTCAGTGTAGGAATAAGGCTGGATTGTTGGAAGGGACTCATGAAGTGTTAAAAGTCCACAGGTTAGGGAGCGCAAAATACTTGCCTTGCCTCGGGCACTGACAACCCACGCTATGCCATTGGTGACTCATAAACTAAATATAGCTTCCATGACCCACCAAGAACTTGTCCAAACTAGACTTCTCCTTCTTGAGAAACCAAAAGATAATATAATCTACGACACAAAATCTACTATGAGCAAGGTAATAAAAGTGACAGTCTCCTTGCCAAAGCAGTGCAAAATAAAATGAGTAGTGCCATAGTACATCATGTAAAAGATACCCGGGGAAATCTACATTCCTCCAATGAGGGTATAGCCGAGGGTATTCCCCTATAACACTGAAACAAGGACCCTCACTATCCAAGATTTCCTTAAAAAATATGGCTCCTTGCCAATCTCTATGGATGCCTCTCGCAAACTTAATGTCCTCCTTTTAAAAGAGGAATTTGAAAAAGCTCTCAAAGACATAAAAGTCAGTAAAGCACCCGGCCGCATGGCCTCCCACTACAGTATTACAACATTTTTAAAGATGTCCTAAAATCTTGCTTCCTGACAGCCTTCCGATCATTCAAACACAAAGCCAAACCCTCCCCACAACTTCTAAAAGCACACATAGCGGTCATTCCAACAGAAGGAAAGCTCAATTTCTATTGTAGCCACTCGACAGGCTCCCTTCTCGTGTATAACTCGTCTGCGGTCTTCTGCAAAACGCCTCTAATTTGCTCCCCCTCAGCCTTCAGTAATGGTGGCGTAGACAACGCTGGTGGGCTTTAGAAGGGCTCCATTGGGGGGACACCTGGGATGTAAGGAAGCACTCCGCTGGGGACAGTGACACCTGAGATGTAAGGAAGCACTCCGCTGGCTGGGGACAGTGACACCTGAGATGTAAGGAAGCACTCTGCTGGCTTGGGACACCTGAGATGTAAGGAAACACTCCGCTGTGGAAACCTGAGATGTAAGGAAGCACTCCACTGGCTGGGAACAGTGACACCTGAGATGTAAGGAAGCACTCCACTGGCTGGGGACAGTGACACCTGAGATGTAAGGAAACACTCTGCTGGGGACACATGAGATGTAAGGAAGCACTCCGCTGGCTGGGGACAGTGACACCTGAGATGTAAGGAAGTGCTCCGCTGGCTGTGGACAGGGTGGACATACATGCAAATAAAACACTTCTTGACAAGACCGGAAACTTCCCAACACTGGACAAAAAATCTAACAAGCCTGGAAGTACTCTGTACTCCTAAAAAAAGACACCTCAATTCTGAATTGTATTCTTTACTATTCAAAGATTACTCAGCATTTTCTAGCAAACTCATGTTTGGCTTGGGAAAAAGATCTTAACATAAAATTTACAGATTTTGTCTTGTACACAAGGGCTGCCTTAATGTAGCCACTCAAGTATGTGGATTTAAAATCCTCTTGAGATGGTACAGAACCATGGCGCTGCTTTAATTCAATTCCTAATAGATGCTGACAATGCGATGCCGAGGATGGATCAATGTTACACATATGGGGGTCAGGCCCAAGAATTCAAACATTTTGGAAACTAGTACATGATACTATTCTTTTGGTCACTTTAGAAAACATTGAATTCTCCCCGCCCCAATAACTGCTTCATCATACTGTCATCTCAAATCTCAAATCACTTGCAATGTTTATGATAAACGCAGCTAAACATTGCATTCCCTGCCACTGGCATTCTCCTACCATCCCAACAAGAAAGGAATGGTATTGCAGACTCAATATTATAGAAAGAATTGAAGAGCTCATCAGTATTTCACAAGAAAAGATATCCAAATTCACATCAACATGGTACACTTGGCAACACTTTAAGGCCCCATACACACGAGCAGACAGATTTGTTCAAATCGGTCGGACAGACCGATTTGAACAAATCTGTCTGCTGGGGACGTATTGGTTTGATCGTGTACACACGATCAAACCAAAATCCCCGCCGGAAGACGGCGCGCTGACGTGGCGGTGACGTTGACGCCTCCACGTCACCGCACCAGGAAGTAAAACACTTCCGCGCATGCGTCTAAACCATTCGACACGTGTGCGAGAAGACATGTCTGCTGGTTAGCGTGCTAACCAGCAGACATGTCGGGCGGACGGGTTCCCAGCCGACAGATTTGAAAGCGTGCTTTCAAATCTGTCGGCTGGCCAAATCCGTCGGCTCGCCCGTACACACGATCGAATCTGTCTGCTGGGACGGTCTGGCAGACCGTTTCCAGCAGACAGATTTGATTGTGTGTACACGGTCTATGACAACACCTGCATATTCCGTGAGTAACTGTGAGTATAATCTTTCAAATTAAATAGATACTAAATCAACACTTCTGATAATTCTCCTCAGGGTCCCTAAGTTGCCTTGGTAGAATTGAGGGACCAATAATTTCCTAGTAATAAATGATTAACCCCAAAATGTTTTACTTCACCTGTACATGCTCTAGCAGAGAGAGAGGGGATTCTGGAACCCCCCTTCCCTTCCAACCTCCCTCTTCCTCCTCCTCCCTTTCCCCCAACTCTGTCTTCTACATTTTTACCTCTGCCTCCTCGCTTTTTAAAAAAGAATAAAAAAATAAACCCATCACTCATTTTTTCAAACAACAATATCTTTAAAAAAAAATGATAAAGCCCTAGATTTTATATTGACCAAACCAACCCTAATTTGTGGTGATTTCTGAGTAGAGAATAATAAATTGAGCGAATCTGCTATGAATATCAATGTTCTGTAATATACTGCTCTTTTCTAATCCTGTAAATTTCATGTGATTCAATCAACTACCTGTGTAAGCCATGTTGTATTAATGTCAAATTGTGAAATTTGTTAAATGTAAGTATCTTTAACTTTAATAAAAACTTTATGGGGAAAAAAAGGTAGGTGTAGGTGTTGGTGTCAACTTTGTTTAAAGCCGTTGTATAGTCTTTTTTTTTTTTACTTTTACCAACAGGTAAGCCTATACTAAGGCTTACCTGTAGGTAAAAAAAAATATCTCCTAAACCTTTGCGGTTTAGGAGATATTCCCCAGCAGTCAGCGGCGCATGCGCACATGGGATTCTCAGCTGAAGGCCCAGCAGAGATTCTGAGTGTGATTTAATATGCTTCGTCGATTTTTTCTGTCAATAGTTTTTGTTTTTACCTTCGTCGCACCCCCCCCCCCCCACACTTATTGGTTTCCTTTTCCTTTTGTCCCACCTTTTTCCTTTTTTCTTTTCCTCTTCTTTTGGGATCATGATTGCCATATGGATGGGTGGTTTGCCGCGCATGCATGCGTGTAAGGCCAATTGTGGTTAGCGATATATGCCTGCACGTATAGTTTAATGAACCCCATTGAAGTTTATGGGACCTGAACGTGAAAACTCAAAAGTGCCCATTTTGTAGGCTTATATTCAAGTAATTAGGCATACAATGGTTATAGGGGTCTGGGTGCTGCTCTGGGCGACATGTATCAATGAAAAAAAAGTTTATAATAAACGTAATTTTTAAATGAGCAGTGATTTATTGATGCTTAAAGTGAAAGTATAAAAATGAAAAATTCCTTTTTAATATAGTACCTGGGTGGTTCTCTTAGTCCACATGTAAAGTGTCACATCTGTACTGTGTATAAAAGCTGCTGCAGAAAAAAATGCATTTATAAAGCCCAAAAAATGACATTTTCCCTGCAAGCTTTATTTATTTTGTAAGCAGGCTTGGACAGCCAGTCTGTATGATGAGGCCACAATGTAGTGCACAGGGAACAACATTAGAGATTTTTTGGGATAAATTCTGGTGTCTCTACCACAGAATTTTTTTAATAAAGTTAGTATATTGTGCTTATCCTAAAATATCCAGAAAAAGTGGGAAGCCAACACAACAAAAGGATGTAATGTAATAAAATATATATAAATAAAGTGCAGCGTCAAATGAGGAGCCCACAGCAAAGTGAGTTCTAAATACTGTGCCAAAAGGAAGATAACACCCCTAAAGTAATAAACTGTATACCTAATCAATGTGACAACGCACTGTGAAGTGATACTGTGAGGCCGCGTACACACGGAGGGACATATTCGATGGAAACAGTCCTCGGACCGTTTTCATCGGATATGTCCGCCGGGCTATTTTGGTCCGATGGCGTGAACACACCATCGGATCAAAATCCCCACCGGCGGACAGCACGGTGACGTTGACGCCGCCACGTCATCGCACCAGGAAGTAAACAACTTCCACGCATGCGTCGCATCCTTCCGACGCTTGTGCGGGCAGATATGTCTGTGAGTGAGTGTACTGACCAGCGGACATATCCGACGGACATGTCTCCGGCGGACAAATTTTAAAGCATGTTTTAAAATTTGTCCGCTGGCCAAATATGTCCGCTAGCCCATACACACGATCGGATTGGTCCGTCGGATCATTTCCAGCGGACAAATTCGATCGTGTGTACGCGGCCTGAGTGTCCGGACAGAGACTGACATGTGAGTGAGTTCAAAAATAAATATGTGAAGTTAATGAATAAATAAATAAATGAATAAATATCCCTATAATACTCAAGGGTAGTCATAAACAGTGAGCACACTCCAATGTAATAGTGAATGACCCTATGGTGTTCAAGGGTTTAACCCTGGACAGTGAATACACTTCAAAGTGATAATAACTGTCCGTAAACTATAAAAAATTATGATGAGACGATCCTTGTGAGGTCAACGTGGAGGGTTCCCCTCCACGATGCAATTCTCATGAACTCAGGAAAAAGGACTTACTGGATGGAGTAGACCCACAAACACACCATACGGCGGTGGGTCCCCAATGCATAATAGGCCGATTGCCCAATCTGGTCTCTATCACGGTCCAACTTCTTGCTTGCGCTAGGCGTTGATCTCTTCAATAAACAACTTGATAGGACTGCCGCCAGATACGCAACTCCAATCCGAATTCCAACGGACAGATTGAACTCCAAACGGAGAAAGAAAGGAAAAAATAGAGAGAGCAACTCCTCATAGTGTAAAAATGCTTTAAAATGTAATGGTAAAAATTCCAAAATTTAAAACACTGAAATCCAAAAACAATCACATCTAAATCCACATCAACCAAAGATGTCATAAACTCATACAGGTTGCGCAGTATGGAGATGGATAGGACCAGTGTACCCGACCGATTTCGTCCGCAAGACTTCTACAGGGGCATACACTGGACCCCATTCCCCACTGCGCTTAAATCGACTCCAATATTGCACTTACGTGAGACCCCACTCATTGGCACGCCTGAGAGTCAGCGTGTGTTTCAACTTACTTCCTACTTCCGCAAATGCGTCTGGAAAGGGCGGTGGAGCGCACCGCAAAAACATGCGATCCACACGTTCTGCGTGCACCCCAATCACCATGGAGTGGTGAGGAGGCGGACACCACCGTGCGTAAAGACGTGCGCTCCACAGAAGCGCAAACAATCATCTCATAGCGGTGAGGGGGCGCACACCACCATACGTCACAAACAACTTGGGGGCAGACATCACCGCACATTGCAGGTCATATTCCCGTGTTAAGGAACGATGGAGATGCCCACATGTCCAATTAAAAAGACATACATCTCCATTGGAGGAAGGGCAATGTCGTATCACTTCACATCAGAGACCTCCCATAGTGAAATGCACGGACCAGAAAAACGAACCGCACATCCACGAGTGGTCACTGGTCTTATAAGGGATGCATACCAAATATTCCCTATAGGGAAAAATCTAAATACGAGATGGGTCTCACGAACAATTCCATATAAATGTATAAAAATTGTCTACAGAATATACAGTGCATAAATAATCTCATAGTACTGAATGATCAACAATCCAAACAATTGGGACGACACTTGTCATAAAAAGACGGATATTACACTGAACCCAAAATTCAATATAATTTTGAGCAAGAAACAGAGAAAAAAACATATAATAAATTTAAATTCATACATTCATTGTGTACACAGACTTTACATCTCTGACAGGGATGAAATCCCTTTAAAAGAGGGAAAGAGGGAAAAAGGTTGGCTGAATGGGCGGATCGGGTATATTGGGTGCAATTTGACCCTTTAGGGACATGGCTTCTCTATAGATCACCCCTGCACTCACAGGGAGTGAGGGTCCTAAAACCTGATCACATTTCAAAATTTTCCAGTGTTTACGTATGATTTCCTTAATTTGCTTGTGTTGAGTGGAGAAAGTAGTAATAAAAGAATTTTTGTATTTTGAGTCTTGAATAGGTTTCGGATGTTCTAGCGTCAACATGTCCCTATCCACTGTGGCGATCCTATCAATATCCTGATCTTTTGAAGCCTTGATAGCCCTTATCCACAAATCTGGCCTTTAGAATTTTTGCCTGGATGTGAAAATCTGAGAGGTTAGAACAATTAAGCCTTATCCGTAATAATTGGCTTTGAGGCACAATTTTTAACCATACTGAAAGCTTGCATTTTCGTTTGTGTTTTTTCTATTTGACACTGTTTGCTAGCCAGATGTCCCCACATTTGTTTCCGTTCTCCACATTTTTAGTATGTCTATTTTGACTTAATGTTGAGCGTATCATATTATTTTTTTTCGTTTGCTTTTTATTTTTTGTTGTATTTTACGGTTTTAGAATTTTTCCAACTTATGTTATTTTTGTTGTTTCATCGTGTTTTTTTTTTAAATATATATTTTTTCCCTTTTTTTTTTCTTTTTCCCAACTTATGTCATGTTGTTGTTTCATCCTTTATTTTTTATTTTTTGGGGGGGGGGGGGTTTTTTTTTTAAAAATGTTAAGCTTCTTTTGGGTTTACCAAGTTCTACCACAAAAGGTCCCCCCCCCCCCCCCAAGGAGTTTGTGTCTTTTGCAAATACTACATTTTATTTTACAAATGTCTGATGCTTACTCACCACAGTAGAAAACACAATAGACAAGGTTTGAAAGTAACTACAAAAGCCATTTATTTCCGGCCAAAAAAGAAATTATAAATCACCAGAACGGCAGCACTTAATGAGTGCAACATACATGCAGACTTGGGAATTACAACATGATTAAGGATAAATTTAGTAACCTCAGGAGTCAATAACAAAAATCAGAATCAGCAGCACATGAACAAAGGAACCCAAGCTGTGCTACTCCAACGAGCTCAGTTTTTTGGACAATCAACTGGATGGCAGGGAATCACCTTCTCGACTTCTTTCCAGACTTCCTTCCAGCGAAACTTCCACAGGTCCGTCCACGGACCCTTGCAGGTGAGGCTGATGTGGCAGCAGGAGGAGGATGATGATGATGGGGAGCAGGCCGGGCCGGGTCACACAGCACAGTGTCCCTGCTCAGCTCGTCCCTTTTCATCCAGGCCAGGACCTGATTAATGAGGTCCCTGGCCAGGCTTTTTTGCTCCTCCCCCCCTTGGTTTAGCTCATTGGCCACAAACGCACTGTAGCATTCCGTGGGGTTGAGGGGGGCCCTCATGATTTCAGCAGCCTCCCGGATGACCTCCAGGCTCTCATTGTGCACCACCCTCCTGTGCCTCCTTGCAGCTGTTGGCCTCATCTGGAGGGGAGGAACTTGGCTTATGGTGCTCAGCCTGGGCCTGGGCACCTGCTGCACCTCACTTGGCCCGGCCTCCTCCTGGCTGCCACTCCCCCCTTCCGCCTGGCTGACATGGGCCTCAGGAGCTGCCACCTCCTGGCTGGTCTCTTCTTCCTGTGTATAAAAAAGGGACATGTAATATTTTGCACAATCAATCACACACATTTTCTTTCTCTAGACTGTTTTAGTTAGTATTAATTTTAATTAAACAGACTGTCCTTCTGACCCCTGCATTTGGCATCCCTGACACCTATTTGTAGGCCCACAACTTTGGTTTTTCTTCCCAAGGTTTGTTTTCTGTTTACCAGATCAACTCACTAATTCAAAATAAATAGCAGCACCAAAATATGTTGGAAAATACTATACCTCACTGAAGATGGCCAGATCTGGCTCCATGTCAGCCAGCCCCGCTGCAGACTCTGCAGGGCTCCTGGGATCCGGGGAAGTTCCGCTGGGAGGAAGGCTGGAAGGTAGTGTGGAATCAGAAGGCCTGCCATCCAGTTCATTGTTCAAAAAACTGAGCTCTTTGTAGTACCAGAGCTTGGGTTCCTTTTTCTTAGCTGCTGCTGATCCTGATTTTGGATATTTGAATTTTTTATATACATTTCTGTAGCTTCTCCTGAGGTTACTAAATTTATCTTTAACCATGTCACCTGTGCAACTTGGCACCCAAGTGTGCAGGTATGTAGCAATCTCATCAAGTGCTGCCGCTCTCTTCACTGTGTCCAAATATTCCGGGTGCCTGGTGTCCCAAAGAAGGGGCATATCCCTATTGCGGTTTATTAACTGCATGGTTGCCTCTTTCCCTTTGAGCAAATCCATGTTTCCACGCTTTAAACTCCTAAAATGACCTTCAATAATAATGTCTAGAATAGAAAATGACAAACGAACACAAAGCACAAATTAAAAAAGGCTCAGCTTTGACATTCTAAAAATATGTGCACATTCATTCATTTTAGAGCAACTACAGTATACAAACACAGTGTCTTCTGCTGCTGCATTGCTGACCAGCTCTGCCGCATTGTTGTACCCCCCAAAAAAGGTGTCATGCAGAGCCATTTGTTTAAGTTGTAGCATGTAGATAAGAACACATCCACCATGAATATTAATGCTAGCACTCATCAAGGCACTATTTCATGTGTAGCTATCATGCCCCTCAGCATTGATGGCAGAAAACACTACCTAATTATCTCTGTACAACCAACACACAACAATACTTGCATGATCTGACTGCATACTCTAAAATCCAAATAAAGAGGATAGAGCATTCTTTACATATATCTTGATGAAGTGATGTGTACAAGCACTTGGCTCTCTAAATTTAATGGTGCGCCCCAAGATACCTAAATAACAGTAGCACAAAAAGGGTGCAAACAACATTGAAAAGCCCCATCCCCCATGGCTGTTCAATTTCTAGGCCTCTGATCCGATGTTGTCATTTACCTTTGTCTCTCTATCTCCTTGTTTCCGCTCGAGTAATCTCCGCGTAACCTACGTAATCACGTCATTTCCATTATATCACCACGCAATCAAGAAACGCCGCCCTCGTCTCCGCCCATGATGTACCAATTCCTGTTTTCCACGCCCCTATGCAATGTTGATTGGAAAATATGGCGATGTCACACGAGCGCACATTAGCCTCTGATCGGGATCATGAACGGACAGAGGCCGGAACGTCCAGATCCAGGCCAAAACGATACAAGGCCACAAACATGTCTCTACAAGAGATGGTGGAGATGGTGTCCATCCTGCGACGGAAGGACTATGATGGTGAGCATGGGCCATACAGCACCCCTAACCAGAGGAAGTCCAAAATTATGGATAAGGCGGCGAGGAAACTTTATGAGATGTTTGGGGTCACCAGGTCAAAAGAGCAGCTCCGTAAACGCTGGTCCGACTTAAAACTGCGCGAGCCAGAGCAGTATCGCAAAATCAAGAAAATCAAGAAAATCATAGAAAAAAGTAAGTACTTTAAAATGTCTATTTCGCCATCTGCCTCGTTGGCCTGGTTGTACTTTTGAACCCCTGCATTGAAAATTTAGTAATGTTTGTATAATAAATCCGATGACTTGCCACGATCGTAGTAAACATCGTTCCATCACATAGTTTATCCTAAATCCGTGGTTCCAGGAACATCACACCTGGACGTGGCTATTTGGCGAAAAACATCGTTTCGAAACAATGTTGAAAAGATGATGTGTTTGTGCAAACTAACTTGATTTTAAAAGGCAAACAGGATTCGTTCATTCACACAGTGATGAGATAACATAAAAAGCAGCTGTTTTCACATCTGGAATTAAGAGAACCTGTGTCTCCCCCCATAAACTAATAATTTGTACTTTTGGTGAAGGGACTCCAAAAACTACTTATTCTGGAGGCCAGCCATGTGTGTCACTTCACCAAAAAGGCTCATTATATCACAGCTTGGGAGAAGTCATCTACCAAAAAAAGGAATATGGTTTGTGCTGGAATAAGCCCAAAACTACAATTGTAACGCCACTTCTAAGCAATGTTTGCAAATTAGGCCCTCCAAAAATATCTGTTTGCTGATGAGTATCCCTTTTTTTTTTTTTTTTTAGGGGAAAGAAGAGGACAGCGCTATGAGGAGTCAGGAAGGCCCACACTGTCTCCAAAACGCAAGAAAAATCTTGTGGAGGAGGAGGATGATGAAGAAGGAGAGGAGGAAGAAGGAGAGGAGGAAGAAGGAGAGGAGGAAGGGAGAGAGGAGGAAGGCGGATTGGTGGAATTAGGTGGATTGGTGGATGATGGCGGATTGGTGGAGGAAGGCGGATTGGTGGAATTAGGCGGATTGGTGGAGGAAGGCGGATTGGTGGAATTAGGCGGATTGGTGGAGGAAGGCGGATTGGTGGAATTAGGCGGATTGGTGGATGATGGCGGATTGGTGGAGGAAGGCGGATTGGTGGAGGAAGGAGAAGTTTAAGAAGAAGGAGAAGTTCTAGAAGATGTTGAAATTCCCAGTACAACAGGTCAGTGATACCCCAGCTTTGCAGGGAAAAAAGAGATGTAGATAGGCCTGCACCTTACTTACTTACAATGATTTTTTTTTTTTTTTTTTTTTTTAGGGGATGAAGATGGGATTAGCACATCTGTTGCTCCTAATTTTTCTTGTGCAAGTGCACAAATCCTAATACAGCAGATAATGGAGTGCAGCACGGAGCTGGCCAATATGAGGGAAAGGGAAAGAGAATACCCCGCGCTGCCAAATGATGGTTGGATAGTAGCTGCTAACACGGCTCATATGAGAAAAGCAAAAATATTGGAAGTGTGGAAGAATGTGTAGCGCTTGGAATGACTATCTATTATTGATAGTCCGAGACACACAAAATAAAAATGAAATAAAATTGTGAAACCAAATATAAGACCCAGGAAAATCCAGAGACAGGCACTATGTGACTGGTGCGTGATAAATAATCTATTAGTGTGATAGTATTACATAATGTGTTCAACTGCTAATGAATGCGATTTCACACATATACATAAAACACATGTGCTAACAAACAGTGATAATTCATTTCTTGGACAAACATGAATAAATTAATTAATGGGCAATAAATGCCAGGTGTAATCTCCCGTGAAGGGGAAAAAATTCAATAAATAATGAATAAAAACTATAAATCTTGATGTGAAAATAACAGTCAATCTGGTGATTGGTGAATGTTAAATAGCTTCTCCACTAAGTTGTTCCCACCACCGAAAGCAATGCAGGCTTACCGGAACCAATTGACTTCAGCTGGCTTACACCACTGAAAGTCAAGATAGGCTTGTATTTAGCTGATGTCAAAATGGGCTCCTAATGGGCAGTATGATGGCTGGTCATCAGATAAACTCTGTGGGATGGATGGACGAAGCCCAGCTGGGAGTACGATCCCCAAATGGATGTTTGTGTATGTGGTCTGACCAGTCCTTGGCTTATAGTAAATGTCCAGGACATGTCCAGGAGAGCTCCAGTCCACCTCCATTCCTACTCTACACCCTTACTTTCTGCTTTCAAACAATGCATCCAGCTTCTTCCCAGCAGCAGCATACGGAAAGGGGGGTGCACTGTGATGTAAGGGAGAGTGGGGGACTTAACTTCTGATGGTGGGGTGGCTCTTGAAATCTAATGTAAAGGGAAGGGGATCCGCTGGACATCTAATATTACAGATACAACCGGCCCTTTAGAGGGCAATCATAATGCTGATGCAGCCCACAATGAAATTGAGTTTGACACCTCTGACTTAGGGTGTAGTTGAAGTTTATAGGACTATTCAGCAGATTAGGACATGGAGGAGGAGGGGGCAATGCTGGCAAATCTGGCATCATCACCAGCTGTATGGAGACGTGGGGGCACAACAAGATGCAGCACTGAGCCCTGTCCTGCATCCTTCCGAGTTGCAAGCAGAGTTACCCCGTGTGCTGTTAATGTAATATATCATCCCTGCCCATGCTTGCAGTAACATGGACTTTGTGATTGCCTTGCCCAATAATGCCACAACATTGCCTTCCATGTGATGGTAGAGAGATGCAATGGCCTTATGTGAAAAGAAATAGCGATGTGGAACCTGCTATTGTGGTACAGCACATGCTGCAAATTCACTAAAGGGGGCAGAATCAACTGGGCAGAAAGGCAGAAGCTTGCATTTAGACGCTGAGCATGTCGTGGCAGGGACTGTATTTATTTATTTTTTCTGCAGCAGATGGGGCAGAGAAATTATCCGGCTATAGTCTACAGTTGGTAGTATCCTGCTGGCAGATGTGCTGTAAGGACCTGGAACACCCTGTGCTATACCATCATCCCATTCAGTGGAGGCTGCTGAGAGGTCATGAGGTAAAGCAGGGACAGACTGAGGTGAGTAAGGAGGAGGGACATATTTTTGCCCCTTTTGTGTGGCTTTTAGGTGCTCTTGCCAATGGGCTGAGTGGTGGGAGGTTACATGCCTTATCAAGCATGTGGTACCCAAATGGTTGGTATTTTTGCCACACTTGATGCACTTGAGACAAAGTTTGCAAATAACAATAGTGCGATCGGCTAAAAAAGGCCCAGACAGCTGAGCTGTGGGAAGTGGGCCTGGAGATAACAGCTCCACAATGTAATGGAAGCAGATAGCTGCTCTCTACTCTTCCATGATGACTGCCTTGTTGGGTTTTGCCTCACCCTCACTTTCCTCCTCTGCTCTATCCAGAACCCATAGTTGAGTCAGTGACCTCATCATCTCCTCCATCCTCATTACCACTAGAGACAACTTTGCAATAAGCTGCGGCTGGTGGAACATGACTGCCGATTTGTGTTCCAGTGTTCTACCCTCTCTTTAGGCAGCCAGACAAGATTTACAGTACCCTGTCGCAGAGAACCAGAGTGATGAGATCACGCTGAAAATACAATAACGGCGGCAGGTACTGTATATCCCTTAGGTGGGACCTGGGACCCCATACCCATTTTAAAGCCAATTACTAGAAGATAATGTCGAGGGTGGAGGGGCATGTCAGAATTATCAGATAGGAAGATGGGTTAATGTAGTTAGAGGGAGTGGAAGGGGCTTGCAGACAAGGAAGGCCAATCCTGTATTTGTGCATCAAAAAAAATTTGCCAAGTTGGGTGAAGATGTGAAGGTGGCTAACACAGAGGTGGCAGCACTAGATGATACTGCTCAGGGCCGATCCTAGGGTCACAGGCGCCTGGGTGCAGAAATATTTCTGGCGCCCCCACAAAGGGGTGTGGTCATCTTACCAACTCCTCCCCTTTACAAATGTTTCTGTGGCAATGACTCAAACACAGAGATGCTCCTCTAAGAAGTCTTTGTTGCCTAGGGATCCTCCCATGATCTTTTAACAATAAAGAAAATACTGGAAGAGCGTACACTAATGAGACCTGAGGGGAACCTCTCTGATACTGTTAGAAAGTGCCCCAAAACATAGTACAGGAGATGGTCAGAGACTGCAGACATGATACAAGAGATGGTCAGAGACTGCAATCATAGTACAGGAGCTGGTCAGAGAGTGTAGACCTATTACAGGAGACAGTCGGTGACTGGAGATATAATACAGGAGATGGTCAGAGACTGCAGACATACTACAGGAGACGGTCAGGGACTGCAGACATACTACAGGAGACGGTCAGGGACTGCAGACATACTACAAGAGATGGTCAGAGACTGCAGACATACTACAGGAGACGGTCAGGGACTGGAGAAATAATACAGGAGACAGTCAGAGACTGCAGATATAATACAGGAGATGGTCAGAGACTGCAGTTCCTATTGACATAAGTAAATAATGGCCGATCGGCTCTCACCTGACCAACAACACCAGTTCCTCTGATCAGGAGTCAGCTCAATCTGAATTGCTCATGGATACTCCACTGGGTAGAGCCCAGATCTGTATTCTGACTCCAATCCTTTATCCGCCAGGGATGGCACTAGGCTGTGTGGCTTTCCCTCTGGTGGCGCACAGCAGCGGGGTTCTTTCTCTGATGGTGTTCTCTCAGCACTGTCCTCTGGAGTGTTAGCATACAAGGTTTGTATTATATGAGCAACATCTACTAAATGTCATTACTGTGTGCCTATTACATTATATGATCACTAGATGGCAGTGTTACGTTTGCTAGTTCATGTTTTGTCTATGTACAAGAAGTAGTAATAAAGTTCAGTTCCTGTTTCCACGACCTACAGACTGTCTGCCTGTATTTTGTTTAGCTCCAAAAGCTTATGTCTAACAGGTTATGGGCCCAGAGCATGTTACAGAAGCCCAGGATATAATACAGATTACCCCTGGATATAGCCAGATACAGTGAGCTAGAGCAATTCAGTGCAGAAGACAGCAACAGAAAGACAAACAGCAGTAATGGCAGCTGCTATCCCATCAGCAAAGTTTTCCATTGCAAATCTGACAAATCAGAACTACCAATCTTGGAAATTCAAGATGAAAATGCTGCTTATAAGAGAAGGTACGTGGAAATGCATAAATGAACAAAGACCTGCACAGCCCACAGAGGAGTGGTTAGACAGAGATCAGAAGGCACAAAGCACAATCTCCCTGTGCATAGATGATGATCAAATCATACATATATGTAACTGTCAAACTTCTAAAGACATGTGGGAAGAGTTACAGAAAGCACATGAAAGAGTTAATTTCAGCAATAAACTGTATTTAATCAGAAAGCTCTATCAGACTAAGCTACAGAAAGACCAGGACATGCAGGACTATATAAGACAGACCTTAGAGATGGTGGAGAGACTGCGAGGGATTGGAGAAGAGATAAAGGATTTTCATGTTGCAGCGCTATTATTAAGTGGACTTCCTGAAAGTTATGAGACACTTGTCACAGCACTAGATGCACGTCCAGATGATGATCTGACACTGGAATATGTTAAAGGCAAGGTTGTGGATGAATACAAGCGCAAAACTGAAAGCATGAGTACTGTGAGTGTGTGTTCAGAGACGGCTTTAAAGACAAGATACAAAAATAAACACAGTAACGTGCAGCTAGAAAAGCGGGAATGCTTTGTGTGCAAGAAACCAGGACATCTAAAAGCAGATTGTAGAATCTGGAAAGCTAGAATGCAAAAACAAAGTGCATTCCAACAAGCTAAGAATGTCATAGAAACAAAGGAGTATGCATTCGGATCCAAAAATTGTGTCACCACTGTGCAAGCATGGTGTGTGGACTCAGGCGCTACAAGTCACATGACAAATAACCAAAGTTTCTTCGCTCAGCTTGATGAAAGCAAAACAGAAGGGATAACTACAGCTAATGGACAACTCATGAAATCAGTGGGAATAGGAGATGGCTTTCTATACTGTCCTATCTCTCCAGATATCACTAAAAAGATCCATATGAGGAATGTTCTGTATGTGCCAGATCTTGAAAGCAACCTTTTGTCAGTAAAGAAACTCACTAACCAAGGCAATGTAGTCACATTTCAGGGTGACAGTTGTATCATAACAAAAGGGGATTGCTTGCTTGCAAAGGCTAAAATCATAGATGAACTATATCAGTTGAACTGCAGTGAAATGGTTAAAATAGCCAAAGAGGATAAACATTCAAACTGCATCCACACTTGGCACAGACGATTGGGACACAGAAATTCTGACACAATAAAGAAAATAGTTGAGAATAACTATGCAAGTGGTATTAAGATTAATCCATGTGATCACACAATGATTTGTACCAGCTGTATTAAAGGAAAAATGGCAAGGACACCTTTTCCCAAGCAGACCAACAGCAAAGTTCAAAAACCTCTGGACTTAATACATTCAGATCTTTGTGGTCCAATGAAAACTATGGGCCAGATTCTCATATATTTTCGGCGGCGTAGCGTAAGCCATTTACACTACGCCGCCGCTGCGTACTAGAGCAAGTGCTTTATTCTCAAAGCACTTGCTCCGTAGTTTTCGCTGGCGTCTCGTAAATCGCCAAGCGTAAACCCGCGCAATTCAAATGGGACGGCTTGTATTTAAATTAAGCGCGCCCCCGCGTCGAACGAACTGCGCATGCGCCGGCCGGGGAAAAAGCCCAGTGCGCATGCTCCAGCTCACGTCGGGAAGCGTCGTTGAAACCGACGTCAAAACGACGTGAGCGTCATTTATGCAACTCCCTATTCGCGAACGAGTTAGTAAAACGACGTAAGCGACGGAAAAAGCCGACGCTGACCCGACGCCATACTTAACATGGCGTCCGACGGCACCCGACGGCATCCGACGGAACTTCGTAAGGTTACTCCACATAGAAGCTGGGGTAACCTTACGAGTCCGTAAACGACGTACGCGACGACGGGTGGCCTAGTGGCCGGAGTTGTCATTACACCTACGATCCGAAAGTGTAATGCTTATACACTTGTCGGATGTAGAAGCGTATCTATGCAAAAGTGATGCTAAGCATCACTCGCATAGATACGAGGACAAAAAAAAGGCGATACGACGGGGTATCTGAGATACTCCGTCGTAACGCCTCTGAGAATCTGGCCCTATGACTCCAGGAAAGAAAAAGTACTTCCTGACCTTCATTGATGAATACTCCAGATATACCACAGTATTTCTACTTCACAATAAGGATGAAGTGCCAGAGAAATTAGAAGAATATCTCGCTCAATTAAATAATATTTTTGGCAGAATGCCCAGAGTACTACGAACAGACAATGGCTCAGAATATACAAGTGGTAAAACACAAGCCATTCTCAGGAAGCATGGAATTATGTTCCAGACAACAGTTCCATATAACCCGGAGCAAAATGGAGTTGCAGAGAGAATGAACCGCACACTGTGTGAAAGTGGGAGGAGCATGCTATTTGATGCTGATATGCCAACTACATTCTGGGGAGAAGCTATCACAACTGCATGTTATCTTCAAAATCGTTTGCCAGGAAAAGCAACAACAAAAACTCCATATGAACTATGGAACAAAAGGAAACCAGATTTAAGACACATCAGAATTTTTGGAAGTAAAGCCTATGTACACATTCCAAAAGAAAAACGTACAAAATGGGATGCATGTGCAAAAGAAGGTGTACTTGTGGGGTACAGTGAATCTCAAAAAGGATACAGGATTTTACATCAAGACACGAACAAGGTAACAGTCAGCAGAAGTGTGATTATTGATGAAACTTCTATGTGCTCAAAGTTTGAACAACAGACACAAACTATTCAAACTGAGAAAGAATCAACATCAGTCACTCAAGAAAATAAGGAAAGTGATACAGAAATAGAAATTACTGCAGAAGAATCAAAACCTGAATCTGAACCAGAAATACCTTCAGTCAGAAAATCAACCAGAGTCAATAAAGGTGTTCCAGCTGAACGTTTATCTTACATAGCTCGCAGAGCTGTTCAAACTGAACCAGGTTCATGGAAAGAGATGCAGAAACTGCCAATGCATGAGAAACAAGTATGGAACAAAGCCGCTGATGAAGAAATTACATCACTCGAAGATCTCCAGACATGGACACTTTCAGAGCTACCTCAAGGTAAACATGCCATAGGATGTAAATGGGTTTTTAAAACCAAATGTAACTCTGAAGGGAAAGTCTGTCGGTACAAGGCAAGGCTGGTTGCTAAAGGTTACTCACAGAAGTTCGGTGAGGACTATGATGCTACTTTTGCTTCAGTTGCTAAAAAAAGTACTTTCAGAACACTAATGACAGTGGCTGCCATGCGTACAATGATTGTGAAACATCACGATATTAAGACAGCTTTTCTTAATGGTGATATTGAAGAAGAAATTTACATGTCACAGCCAGAAGGATATTTGAAAAAGGGACAAGAGCATCTTGTCTGCAAGTTGAATAAATCTCTTTATGGCCTTAAACAATCAGCTCGAGCATGGAACCTGAAGAATAATCAAGTTCTACTAAATGAAGGATTTACAAGAAGCAAAGCTGATCCATGCCTATACGCTAAACAAGTAGACACTGAGTGGATGTATCTGCTAATTTATGTTGATGACCTGATCATTGCTCACAAAAATAACAATGAAATTGCAAAATTAACAGGAGTACTCAACAAGCACTTTGAAACTAAAGACCTAGGTGAAGTGACATATTATCTTGGAATTGACATCCAGCGTGAGAAAGATGGAAGTTTCCTGTTGAATCAGAGCGCAAAAATTGAATCTATTCTTCAGCAATTCAACATGACAGAGGCGAAAGGAGCAAGCACACCTATGGACACAGCCTATCCAAAGTTAGAAGGAGAAGATGATCTTCTCACATCCAATGAACAATACAGACAAGCAGTGGGGGCACTTCTCTACATTGCAACCACTACACGTCCAGACATTGCAGCCAGCATGTCTCTTCTTTGCAGGCGAGTTGATAAACCACGTCTAAGAGATTGGAATGCGATCAAAAGAGTTATGAGATATCTGAAACAGACAAAAGACTTAAATTTGAAACTGTCAGCAAGTGGTGATTTAAACCTTGTGGGATATGTGGACTCCGATTGGGCAGGTGATCACAGCACACGCAAATCCACAAGTGGTTACTTATTAAAATTGGGAGACAGTCCTATATCATGGTCCAGCAAGAAACAGATGTCAGTGGCATTGTCCTCTACAGAAGCTGAATACATATCTGCAGCTTATGCCAGTCAAGAAGTTGTGTGGTTACAATAATTACTCAAGGATCTTGGAGAAGCAACATCAGAACCTACCGTCTTATTTGAGGATAATCAGGGTTGCATTAAGCTTGCAACAAGTGAGAAGATTAATGGAAGAACGAAGCACATCGATGTCAGACATCATTACATTCATGACTTAGTTGATCAGAAAGTGATTGAACTTGTGTATTGTGAAACGGAAAAAATGATTGCTGATGTTTTGACAAAACCACTAGCTAGAAACAGATTTGTTGATCTTAGATCAGAAATGGGATTGACATAGATAGTAGTTGTTGAGTGGGGGTGTTAGCATACAAGGTTTGTATTATATGAGCAACATCTACTAAATGTAATTGCTGTGTGCCTATTACATTATATGATCACTAGATGGCAGTGTTACGTTTGCTAGTTCATGTTTTGTCTATGTACAAGAAGTAATAATAAAGTTCCGTTCCTGTTTCCACGACCTTCAGACTGTCTGCCTGTAATTTGTTTAGCTCCAAAAGCTTATGTCTAACAGGGGGGCACCCGCTCATCCGGCTATCTATTCCGGTGGTAATTCGGTAGGGGGGGGCTGCGCCGCCAGCTTCTCCCCATGTGTACATCGGGCTGCCTTCCTCCCCTGTCCCCCTTTCTCACACGGAGCAGAGGAGCATTTCTCTGAGTGCACGCTGCGGCACGGGGGAGAGGGGGGCCGTTCGTCAACCCGTACACCATCCCACTCCTCCAGGCAAGCCGCTCGTCCACCCCGTATACTTCCAGCCTCACAGAGGGGGGGCGGCACGCTGCTGAGGGAGGGGGCCGTCCATCCACATCTTCGCACACTGGCATCTTGCAGGGATGCCCGCTCCTCCTCCCTGTCTGTGTTGCGGGTGCACGCCGAGGGGGAAGGGGCGGGCGCGTCCATCCACCCCCTTACTCCGGGCACACGCTGACAACTTGTATGGCAGCCCGCTCGTCCACGCCGGTGTCATGGGGGGGGTGATGTCCACCCACTCTTGCTAGGCCACGCTGGTGGCATAGGAGGGTTGTTCCACCTGTTCTCCCGGGGTTCAAGCTGGCAGCATGGGGGGGGGGTGTTAAGCTGCCAGTCTTCCTTGCATTTCTGCAATTTGTCTTAGCACCCTGTCTCTGCGTTTCAGTCGCTCTGCGTTCTAGTCTTTTCTGTCATTGCGTTTGCCCATAGTTTGTCGTGCGTTTCTGCCCATAGTTTCTGTCATGCGTTTCTGCCCATAGTTTCTGTCATGCGTTTCTGCCCATAGTTTCTGTCATGCGTTTCTGCTCTGTCATGCGTTTCTGCCCCTAGAGTTTCTGTCATGCGTTTCTGCCCCTAGAGTTTCTGTCATGCGTTTCTGCCCCTAGAGTTTCTGCCCCTAGAGTTTCTGTCATGCGTTTCTGCCCCTAGAGTTTCTGTCATGCGTTTCTGCCCCTAGAGTTTCTGTCATGCGTTTCTGCCCCTGAGTTTCTGTCATGCATTTCTGCCCCTAGAGTTTCTGTCATGCGTTTCTGTCATGTGTTTCTGCCCCAAGAGTTTCTGTCATGCGTTTCTGCCTCAAGAGTTTCTGGCATGCATTTCTGCCCCAAGAGTTTCTGTCATGCGTTTCTGCCCCAAGAGTTTCTGTCAGGCTCTCTGGCCCAGTATTTCTGTATGCATTGCATCACAGCGTCAGTACGTTTGGGGCATGTGTAGCACACTCGTGTAAGGGGGGGGGGGTTTCTGTCATAGCATTCCTGCCCCGGGGGGTTGCGGTCACAGCGCCCTGCCCCGGGGGTTTTCCGTCACAGCATCCTGCCCCGGGGGTTTTCCGTCACAGCGGAAGGGGGGGTTCCGTAATAGCGTCCTGCCCCGGGGGGGGTTTCCGTCATAGCGTCCTGCCCCGGGGGGGGTTTCTGTCATAGCGTCCTGTCCCGGGGGGGGGTTTCCATCATAGCATCCTGCCGGGGGGGTGTTTCCGTTACAGCTCTCGGTGGGTGCGGGGGGGGGGTGTTTTCAGTCCTTGGGTCTGGGGGGGGGTTCTGGTTTCCATCTCAGCATTCTGTCATACCGTTTCTGCCCCACGTTTTCTGTCTTTTCAGTTTCAGCTTTTTTCATTAGCATTTCTGTCATTTCTTTTTCAGTAGCTGCATTCTGTCATAGCATTTCCGTCTGGCAGGATTCTGTCTTTGTATTTCTGCCTCGGCATTTCAGGCGCAGCGTTTTTCCTCATCGTTCGGCCCCAGGGTTCTGTTATCGCATTTCCGCTTCAGCAGTACAGGCTCCGCTTTTCAGACTCACCATTTCTCTCATACCTTTTTCTGCCCAGGTTTCCTGTCATGGCAGTTCGGCCCCTACGTGTCAGGCTCAGCATTTCTCTCATATCATTTCTGGCCCACGATTTCAGTCATAGCGTTTTTGGCCCACAATTTCAGTCATAGCGTTTCTGGCCCACGATTTCAGTCATAGCGTTTCTGGCCCACGATTTCAGTCATAGCATTTCTGGCCTACGAGTACTGGCCCACGAGTACTGGCCCACGTTTTCAGTCACAGCGTTTCTGGCCCACGATTTCTGTCACAGCGTTTCTGGCCCACGATTTCTGTCACAGCGTTTCTGGCCCACGATTTCTGTCACAACGTTTCTGGGGTGTTCCTGTCCCCAGGGGCTTACCCTCATAGCGTTTCCAGCCTCTGCATTTCGGGCCCAGCCCTCCAGCCTCTGCGTTTCTGGCCCAGCCCTCCAGCCTCTGCGTTTCTGGTACAGCCCTCCAGCCTCTGCGTTTCTGGCCCAGCCCTCCAGCCTCTGCGTTTCTGGCCCAGCCCTCCAGCCTCTGCGTTTCTGGCCCAGCCCTCCAGTCTCTGCGTTTCTGGCCCAGCCCTCCAGTCTCTGCGTTTCTGTCTTTTTGCTCCAGTCGCACGTTGCTGTCATTTTGCCCCAGCATGTCGGTCATGTCGTCTGTCTGTCACGGCGTGGTTGTTGTTTGTTGGTTATCATGTCTCATTGTTTTGTCATGTTGCAACTGGGTTAGTTAGCTAGCATTCGAATCTCGGGATCTGTCACGTCTACAGATCCATACGGGCTGAGGTTTTGTTTTTAATGATTGTCGCCCACAATCTTCTCGCCTGTATACCATACATCATACGATGCACTTTCATTCTCACACCTATACGACTACCCACCACGCTCCGTGGGTTCACCAGTCCTGAGTGTACGGTTATCGCTTGTGTCTGCGCTGCAGGTTACTCGGGCTCATTTACCAATCACATAGGGATGGGGTGCCGTCTTTAGTTCATTCTCGCGCAGTGGTCTCGATGTTCCCGCTCATGTTCCCGAACTTAGGTAAGGTGCCGGGGGGGGGGGGGGTTGTTGCTTGTCTGGTGATCGGTTGTCTGTCTTTTCTGCCCCAGTCGTACGTTTATGTCATTTCTGCCCCAGTCGCACGTTTCTGTAATTTCTGCCTCAGTCGCACGTTTCTGTCATTTCTGCCCCAGCATGTCGGTCGTATTGTCTGTCGTGGCGTGGTTGTTGTTGGTTGGTTATCGTGTCTCATTGTTCTTTGTCATGTTGCAACTGGGTTAGTTAGCTAGCATTCGAATCTTGGGATCTGTCACGTCTACAGATCCATACGGGCTGAGGTTTCCTTTTTAATGATTGTCGCCCACAATCTTCTCGCATCTCGTATCTTCATACGTCATACGATGCACGTTCATTCTTACACCTATACGACTACCCACCACGCTCCGTGGGTTCACCAGCCCTGAGTGTTGAGTTATCGCCTGTGTCTGCACTGCAGGTTACTCGGGCGCATTTAACTTTCACATAGGGGTGGGGGGGGCAGTCTTGGTTCATTCACGTGCAGTGGTCTCGATGTTCCTGCTCATGTTCTCCTTCTTAGGTAGGTGCCGAGGGGGTTGTGATCGTTGCATGTCTGGTGATCTGTTGTCTTGTTTGCTAGTTTATGTTCCCAATCCGAGTCTGGCTTGGTTCCCATGTGCCACGATGCTATTGCCAGTGCATCGACCTTATCCGCTTTTTCAGGTAGCTGACACTCAGTCTACTGCCTGTTGTCCTTTTTGCAACTTACCCTCTCACTTCCCTACATCAGCGCGGGTATTGCCCGGGTGAAGGTTTCAATCCGCTTGGCCCTTGCTCCATTTCCCCCATGCATCCTCTGGTTACAAGTAGTTCATTCCTTATGGTGGGGTTGTCTTGGGCATCAGGCTCGTTCCATCTTTCATGGGTCAATAAGTTCTGAGCGGTTCGCAGGTTCCATAGAGGTTTCCTTGTGTCTCAAGTCATGGGTCGGTGGGTTCTCCTGTCGTAACGGTTTCTTGTATGCTTGCCTTCCAGGCGCACGCTAGTCCACTGGACGGTTCTCTACCCTTCTTCACCTACACATGTGTCTTTTGTCCTCTTCTAGGCATACCGACCAGCTAGGCCAAGGCACACCTCAGGCCTTGGTTGCTAGGGTGATCACATTCCATACTCGAAGACTCTGACCACAAGTATTAAGGCTTGCCGTAGGTTAGCCTGTATTTGTGGGAGGAGTCTGGTGAGTACTTAAGGCTCCTCCCCACATCAGGTTCAGGTTGGCGCCATTTCTGGTTTCCCACCCACCCGTTCCCCCAGTTTCACACACCATTTCTCTTTGTACTTTTTCTCATTCTCATATTCAGGGTATGCCCTCTTCTAGGCATACCGACCAGCTAGGCCAAGGCACACCTCAGTCCTTGGTTGCTAGGGTGATCACATTCCATACTCGAAGACTCTGACCACAAATATAATAAAAACTGTTCTTTCTGCCTGGAAACTGGAGATTGTCCATAGCAACCAAAAAGTGTCCTTTTACATCAAAAGTGGTTTTAGACCAGCTAGAAAACAGCAATAATAAATTAGAATCACTTGCAGAATTAAGCGATAGCGATTTGTGGGGAAATCCGTCATCAAACAATAAAAATAATGACAACGACAATTCTGCAACTGAGCAAATTTCAGTGTTTTTTGATTTTATTACATTATTGAATATTTTTTATTATAATTACATTATTATTTGTTATAATTATTTATAGTCATTTATTATATTATAATTTATAATTTTGTGTTTCAAACTTTATCATACCCGGGATGTCTACTAAACTCTTGTTTAGACAGATTTAAGTGTTGAGTTATTCCTAATGCCGCGTACACACGATCACTTTTCGGCATGAAAAATAATGTCATTTTTCAGCATGTCCAAAAAACAAAGTTTTTCCAAATTTATCATTAAAAACGATGTTACCCACACACCATCGTTTTTGAAAAATTATGAACAAAGCGTGGTGACGTACAACACGTATGACGGCACTCTAAAGGGGAAGTTCTATTCGCCTTTGGCTGCTTTTAGCTGATTCCTTGTTAGTAAAAGACAATTTGCGCTTTTCTGTCTGTTACAGCGTGATGAATGTGCTTACTCCAGTATGAATGGTAGTTTTACCAGAACGAGCGCTCCCATCTCATAACTTGCTTCTGAGCATGCACTGGTTTAAAATGTCGTTTTAGCCCACACACAATCATTTTTTACAACACAAAACATTTTCAAAAACGACATAAAAAATTGAAGCATGGGGCGTGGGATGGCTAGGGAAAAGAAGGACCCCGCGGGTTTTAAGAAGCTCCCGCACTTTTTCCTCCCTATGGAGCAGGCGCATGGCCAAGATGGCGCCGGCGGCGGCTCGCCTGCATCCTCCAGCAGCTATCAATGCAGAGCCCTGCAAAATCAAAGCCTAGGCTGTCGGCTGGCTCTTCCCCTATAGAGGTAAGCCTCAACTCTGGTTCTGCTGACGCTACTAAAGAACTGTCTGACACATTTGACTCATTCCCAGCCACTGCACAGCCCGTCTCTGCATCTATATTGATAGATATGCTGGGGTCTCTTAGGGCATCGCTGCAGACTGACATGCTGAACTGTGTAGCCACTTTTAAAGCTGAAGTACAGGAGCTGGGGGGAAGAGTGGATAAGATAGAGCATAAAATGGGTAAATTTGCTGCCTCTCACAACACCTTGATAGATGCACATAATGAGCAAGATGACCAACTAGAAGCCCTCAAAGCCAAGGTCGCGGACCTTGAGGACCGCTCAAGACGAAACAACCTGAAACTTCAGGGTGTCCCTGAAACTGTTCTGAATTCTCATCTAAATCAATATGCCTGTGATCTGATCAATGCGATCCTGCCATCTATCCCTGCCTCTGAAGTGGTGATTGACCGGATACATCGCTTGCCAAAGCCTTCCTACCTTTCAGACGACATCCCCAGAGACGTTATAATGCGAGTGCATTTTTACCATGTCAAGGACCAGCTTATGGCCACTTTCCGGAAAAGATCCCAAATCCCTGAACAGTTTGCACGTCTTCAAGTGTATGCGGATTTTTTTCAATACACACTGCAAAAAAGGAAGTCGCTCCTGCCGATCACGAAGGCTCTCAGAAATCATGAAATAATCTACCATTGGTGTTTTCCTACAAAGCTCAGTAATACGTATAATGGTGCCACCTCTGTCATCACCTCTTTAAATGAAGGCCTGGCCTTGCTTCGCTCTTGGGATATCCTGCCGGAGCAGGAACCTGTGTCCCGCTCACCTCCATCTAAACTTGACACCCAAGAGGAGTGGCAGACCGTGTCCCACAAACGTAAGCAAAAGACTCGGGCTACTTAGCCGTCTCACCCTGATGTTTTCCATTGATTACTGTTCATTTTTCCTGATCCACTGGGACATTATGCTCACGATGTCCCCTCTAAAACCATTGTGCCTTATTTTTGCACTCAGATTCCTGTTGGAATCGCCCTTGTTTTTATCTCTCCATGGCTGTTGTTTTTCTTTATTTTTTTTTCTCTTATACTAGTTTTTGTCCTGAAATATTGGTCTGGCTACTACAACGAGCATCTGGTTGGTCGACAAAGCTTCGTGTCGATGGTTGGCTTTGCAGCAGCCCCTGCGTGCTTGGGTATGGACTATTTCTGATGACTGAAGGTAACGTAAGCATCTTATCCTACTGTATCTATGGTACTTAAAGTGACTTTGTTTAATGTGAGAGGGCTCAACCACCCTGCCAAGCGGGCATCCTTATGGAGGGAATCTCTCAAACTAGGCAGTGACTTGATATGTGTGCAAGAAACACATTGGCTCTGCCAATTTTGACCCATAGGAAATTCCCTCACGTCTTTACCGCGTCTGCACCACAAAAACGAAAGGGGGTCCTTATTGCTGTTAAAAACTCTCTGGCTTTCTCCCTACATGACTGCATCCGTGACCCTGCTGGCAGGTCTTTGATACTTTTATGCAATATTAATAACAAGCCTTTCACAATAGTTAATGCTTACGCTCCCAACACTCATCAACTCCGCTTTGCCAACAAACTATTTAGCAAAATTTCAAAACTTAGGCGAGGCCAGCTGGTGATTTGCGGGGACTTTAACGCAGTTGCTGACCCTCATCTGGACCTCTCCTCTAAGCCTAAACGCCAGCACTTCAACCGCTTCTTTGCAAAGAAGATCTTTATGATGTTTGAAGATGTCAGCATGCTGAGGAACGTGACTTCACCTTTCACTCTGCACGTCACAACTCGTACTCTTGGATCGACATGATCCTGGTGGACAAGATGTTATTGCAGGCTGTGTCATCCTCCAGTATTCACGACATTACATGGTCGGACCACGCTCCGATTTCTATATCAATCCTGGAGGATCACACACGGAGCCCTGCGTTTGTTTGGAGGGTCAATTCACAACTTTTTAATTCTGCACAGAATGTTTCAGAGGTTAACAAGCATCTTCAAGAATACTTTCAGTTAAACTCCCAGTCGGTTTCTAACCCTTTTGTTGTTTGGTGTGCTCGCAAAGTTTTTATACAAGGCATTTTCATTCAAATTTGTTCACGCCTGAAGAGGCAGAGGTCATTGCAGCTGGACAAACTCGTGAGGGAGATTCAAACCCTGGAATCTTCTAATAAGTCTAAACCTACGCTCTCCTCATGTGCAGCACTTTCCAAGTTACGTTCTGATTTACGTCTGCTCCTGATAGAGCGACATGATAAATATCTTAGAGCCCTTAAACTTGCACACTACTCCTCTGGCAATAAAGCAGGCAAATTTCTTGCTAATCGCTTTAAAGCGAGGAAGCTCCAAACTAAGATTGGACATTTGTTAGACCCCTGCTCAAAGCAAAAAATTGTCAATCCTAAGGCTATTGCTGATGCTTTTGCGTCCTACTATGGTTCCCTTTATAATTTAAAAGATGACCCTAGCACCCCACAGCCTAGCATCCCTGATATTCAATCTTTTTTGGCCTCTTTGCAACTCCCCACTCTTACGGCTGAGCAATTACAAACGCTTAGTGCGTCTATAACTCCTCAGGAAATCAGTAAAGCTATTTCATTGTTACCACTAGGGAAATCCCCGGGTCCTGATGGTTTATCGAATGATTATTACAAGCAGTTTCATGACATTATTGTCCCAAATCTTGCCTCGGTGTTCGTGGCTGCAATGTCCTCAGCCTCTTTTCCGGAGGAGATGTTACAGGCTTATATTGTGACTATCCCGAAACCAGGTAAGGATCCTACCCAACCGGCCAACTATAGACCGATTTTGTTATTAAATACGGATCTTAAAATATATGCCAAAATTATTGCACATAGACTAACTCCTATTCTCCCAATCCTTATCAAACCTGATCAGACAGATTTTGTTGACGGACGCCGGGCGTCTGAGTGATGGGCATAACTCATCACGCCGGAGCGGGTCGGGTGCCTTCTCTGCTGCTGTCCCTGGACCGTATCCATTAGGCAGTATATGACTCACACTCTTCAGAAATTTGGATTCACTGGGCCCATTTTATCAGCCATATTGGCATTGTATACTTTGCCCTCTGCAAAGGTATACACCTCCAATATTCTGTCCCGCTCCTTTACAATCTCCAATGGGACCAGACAAGGATGCCCTTTATCCCCTTCCATTTTTTAATGTGTTAATTGAACCCCTGGCAGAAGCAATTAGGAGCTCACCACAAATGACTGGTTTTAAATTTCAACATAGTTCCCACGTTATTAATCTGTTCGTAGATGACATAATTATCTTTTTGACTAACCCTAGTACCTCTTTAGCAGCAGCCCATGATATTCTCACGACCTTCAGTGCCCTGTCCTACTACAAAGTTAATTATACAAAATCCCTGGTACTGGATTTAGGTGTGGACCCTGTTCTCCGAAAACAACTTCAATCTTTATATTCATATACGTGGAGTACGGATGGGATTCCTTACCTGGGTATTCGATTGGTATCGGATGTTAATTGTATGGCAGATATTAATTATTCCTCTCTTAACGATAAACTAACATCCGACGCAAAGAAAATGTCTAAATGTGAACTCTCTTGGACGGGGCCTAGCCACCTTCAAAATGTTTATGCTACCTCAGATCTTATATATGTTTAGGACACTCCCTTTGCCTCTAAAAAAAGCACATCTCTTAGCGCTTAACAAGATTTTGAAAAATTTTGTTTGGCAAAAAATGAAACCTAGATGCTCACATGCCCAGCTTATAAAACATAGATATGCTGGAGGCATGGGATTGGTTGACTTACATGACTACTGGGTAGCCACTCATTTGGCCCAGCTCAGGAGTTGGTTCTCGACCACCCCAAATAAACTTGGGATAGATGTCGAACAACATTGTAGCTCTACCTCCCCACTTCGAAACGTACTACTAGTCGATGTTTGGAAGCCGAGGACGTTGAGGCACCTTCCTCCTTCCACTCAGGCTTCCTTGGTAGCGTGGAGAGTATTCTGCACTATAGAACCTTCTCCAGAACAGGGGATTTCTGTTCCCATCCCGATAAAAATGTTGGAACTACTGGTTCCTGGTCTATCCTTGCAAAGATGGGAGGGGACTGGTATTTTGACTCTTCAGCAGCTATTAAAAGACAACAAACTCAAGCCCTTTGCTCAGATTCGAGACAAATTTCATGTGCCTGTCACAGACCACTACTTATATCTTCAACTCTCCCACCTTTTGAATTCTCTCACCTCCCCCAAAATAATTGTATGCAAACAAGGCTGGCGTTTCTTTGTTGATGCATCCCCTTCTGCTAAAGGTACTTCTTTATTTTACAACTTGCTGCAGAGCAAAAATACCTTTCAAAAATCTACTTCTTATCAAAAATGGGAATCAGACCTTGGTAAATCTTTTACAGATTTCCAGTGGCAGTCGGCTTTTAAATCCATTTACCAGGCCTCCAAATGCGCAAATCATTGGGAGCTATCCCACAAAATTGCCCTGAGATGGTACCTCACTCCATATAGACTCTCTAAATTTTTGAATTCACACTCCCCGTTGTGTTGGAGAGGTTGTGGGGGGGGGTGGGCCAAATTATGCATGTTTTTTGGTCATGTAGAAACCTTACCAGTTTCTGGAACAGGGTATTCTGTATAATCTCTGAAATAACTGGGTTCCTCACCCCAACCTCTCCGGCTCTAGCGATTCTCAAGCTAGGTATAGATCTGTTTCCTCCGGACTGTCGAAAAATTGTTACCCACATCCTACTAGCCGCTGGGCTTTTAATTGCTAGGAAATGGAAATCCGACTTGTCTCCTAATGCGTCGGAGTATATTGATATGGTTAAGCAAAATTTTGCATTTAAAAAACTTACTGGCGTATAAACATGGCTCTAAGCATCTATTTGACCATCACTGGCACTTGTGGGTTCTATGCGGCAAGGCTCGATAATTTTTTTTTTTTTTTCTAGAAGTGCCTTTTTGTCTGACCATCCCTTTCATCTGTTGGTTTGCAACCTACAGTTTATACCTTTAAAGAACCTTCGAGCTAGACCTAATGTTTGCTCTTTGTTTGACTATTTTGTTTCTACTTTTTTTGTTCTTCTTTTTGTTCTGTATGTTAGTGTTGACTTTATCACCTGTAACATGTGTCGCACTTATGTCACTACTAATTCTTTACTGATTACTGCTCCAGCATTTCATAGCGATATTGTTCATTATATAATGTACAATGTAGGGGGCCTTACAGGTACTTAATTATTTTTTCTCAGTCACAGGTCTCAACGTAAATTGAACAAAGTCCCTTTTATTTCCTATAGATTCTGCGGCCCGTGCCACTGCCTATACTGGTATTCCCTTGAGATGGGTGGAGCACTTTAAATACATGGGGGTGGGTGTTTTTCGAGACAGGCCCCGGACTATAGATCCTTATATTTAACACCCGTGATCCAGGAGGTTCAACAACGGCTCAAGGCATGGGAGTAATTACCCCTTTCATTATTAGGACACATAAACCTAATAAAAATGTATGTATTAATGTATTGCCTAAATTTACATATCTATTTCGACACTCTCTGCAGTAGATCCCTAGATCATTTTTCATACGGCTGCATCGTATTTTTGCAGCATTTATATGGAGATCTCAGTCCCCTAGGTATAGCTGGACGACATTCGTACGCCTGGCTTCCTAAGGTGGCCTGGCATGTCTGGATTTCTACAAATATTATTTGGCCTTTCAGCTAGTAACTGCGGCCTGGTGCCTTAACCCAGATACCTCTAATTCCACTACTCAGGTAGAAGAAGCAGTGTTGGGATCCTTGGAGGCATTGAAATTTCAGATTTTTCTGAGCCCCCGAGCTCCATATTCACCGTCCATGTGTCCTATGTTAGGAGTCTCAAAATTGAACAATATCCCCTACAGGCAATTTCGCCCAATGCTCCCCTTTGGTTGAATCTTACCCTGGAGCACATTTACACATTGCCCAACCCCCATTCCTGGACCAAATTCTTGGATGAATCCTTGATTCCATTTTCCACATTGACCTTCGACTTTAATGTCCCTCAGCTGTACTCCTTTCGCTTTTTACAACTCTCCCATGCCTTCAGTTGTCACTTTTTTGGTACTCCACAACTAGTTCAATCCGCCCTAGAGAAGCTTCTTAGGTTGGACCGTGCAAAGAATGCCGCCTCCAAATTGTATTTCCATCTAATAACTGTCTCTCTTCCAAAACTAGATACACTTAAGCCTCGTACATACGATCAGTCCATACGATGAGAACGGTCTGAAGGACCATTGTCATCAGTTAACCGATAAAGCTGACTGATGGTCTGATGTGCCTACACACCATCAGTTAAAAAAACGCGGTGACATCGTATCAGAACGCGGTGACGTAAAAACGCAACGACGTGCTGAAAAAATGAAGTTCAATGCTTTCAAGCATGCGTCGACTTGATTCTGAGCATGCATGGATTTTTAACCGATGGTCGTGCCTACTAACAATCGGTTTTGACCTATCGGTTAGGAATCCATCGGTTCATTTTAAAGCAAGTTGGCTTTTTTTAACCTAAGGTTAAATAATCTATGGGCCCCACAGGCGATCGGTGTTGACCGATGAAAACGGTCCATCAGACTGTTGTCCTCTGGCTATCCTATCGTGTGTATGAGGCCTAAGACTTAAATGGTCTAAGAACATCCCTGAACTTGACAATGATGACTGGGATGACATATGGGACTTTCCTTTTAACTCTCAAGTCTCCTAGAGAGACCGACTGATTCAGTTCAAGATGGTTCACAGGGCATATTACACTCCTTATATATTATATAAAATCAATCCAGACTCTGCCCCTGGGTGTTGGCGATGTGGGGGGATTCGTGGAAACTTTACTCATATCTTTTTGGACCTGTCCAGCTATAGTGGGGTACTGGGAAGAGATACTAGCTTCTTTATCACAAATTACTTCTATTTCACTACAACCATCAATGGCAATATGTATTTTGGGTCTGATAGAGCAATTTATTCCCACGGTAGCAGGGCGTACTCTGGTGGGGATGCTTGTGTTCTATGCTCCTAAAGCTACAGCCCTCATCGGAAAAAAGTACACCCCTATCACTGTCTATGTGGAAACGACTTATTAACAATAGCCTACCATTACATAAGGAGACCTACATTAATAGAGAGAAGGTTTGGTCCAAATGGCTGTGGATTCCTCAACAGCCTCTGAAGCCTTTTAGAGGAATATAACTTTTAGCCTATTTTCCATCAGTTATTGGGCCAATATCCATAACCACTTGAATACTTTATATTGGCATATATATATATCATAGGACTGTATTGTTTTCAAACCTGAAAATTGAGCTAACAGGAGTATTATTTAATATTTTACGCTATAACATGATGTAATGATTTTTTGTAAGAATTGCATAAATACCATGTAAGACTAATGTATGCATGTAGGGGGTTTTTTTTGTTTGTTTTTTTGGGCTTTGTACCTGTCTTTGTTTGTCTACTGTTTTTGTAATTGCAATTGTAATGTTGTTTTTTGAAAATCAATAAATACGTATATAAAAAACAAAAACAAAGAAGCCATTCTTTAGATAGTTCAAACCACACTATTTTACCTGAGGCAATGCCATCATTAATTGTTCTATTCCAAAGTACAGTTTGGTAGTTCAAAATTAAGTAAAATAACAACTGCACATACTGTGCACCTACTGCACATGTAGTACTATATGAAATCCGATTAGCAAATTTGTAAAAGAAACCACTGAATATTATAAAATACTAAACATATATTCACCATGAACACATAGCTTCATATAACAAGATATATACTGTATATGTGCAAGGATTCTTAAGAACAGTTCCACACTTTTTTTTATACGTTTTGCAGCCATCTTCACCACAGTTTGACAACTCTTATACTAAACTGAAAGGTCAGCTGGCTTGCCAGACAGACTAGTCACATGACACTCTCAGACACTACCAATTTTTACTACTCCCGTCCTCACCATTTCCAACGAAAATATAAAAGTGCAGAAACTTTTTGAAGATCATATATATATATAGACAGTATATATATATATATATATATATATATATATATATATATATATATATATATATTGTGAACTTTGGGGGTTCTTTAGCTCCGCAAAACAAGTGCGTAAACCGTGATAGTAAAGCAAAGGGTCTTTATTGGCGATCAAAACAAAACAAAATAATGCTTTCTTCAGCACCAGAAAAACGCCACAACAAAAGTCCAGCATAATTTAGAAAAGTCTTTCTTTAGCACAGCAAAAACAACCAAAAGAAAGGCACATACGTTTTAGTAAGAAGTCCTCCAGTCCTTCCCTGCAGACACAGCTTCACTTCCAAACTACTCCAAAAATTGGCACTATGTAGCGTCCATCCAGGACCCAACCCTGGCGTCCTGTACATATTCCCCCCCCCTCTGCCTCAACGCGGAGGTGTTAGAGGCACCACTCGCCACTGCATAGTTTTTCTCAGCTGGCGTCAGTTTCCTACTAAGGAAAACTATTGGATGCTCCTCTCCGTTGATTTCTTGAGACAGAACTGCTCCTAGCCCTTCACTTGAGGCATCTGTCTGCACAATAAAGTCCTTAGAAAAGTCCGGCGCTACAAGAACCGGGTCCTGGCACAGTGCCGTCTTAAGTATTTGAAATGCCTTTTCAGCCTCGGCATTCCATTTGATCATGATGGACTTTCGGCCTTTGGTGAGGTCAGTCAGCGGTGCCGCAATGGTGGCAAAGTTGGGGACAAACCTCCTGTAGTTCCCAACTAGGCCTAAAAACGCTCTGACCTGTTTCTTTGTTAAGGGGCGGGCCCTGTATGGCCTCTACTTTGCTAATTTGGGGCTTCACTAACCCTCTACCTACAATGTATCCAAGATACTTGGCTTCCTCCACCCCAACCGCACACTTCTCCGGATTGATAGTGAACCCTGCCCTTCTCAAGGAGTCTACCACTGCCTGTACGTGGGGAAGGTGGGAATCCCAATCCGTGCGGAAAAAGACAATGTCATTCAGGTAAACGGAGGCATATCGTTGGTGTGGACGCAAAGTTTTGTCCATGGCCCTTTGGAATGTGGTGGGGGCGGAGTGTAAACCAAACGGCATTCTCTTGTACTGGAAATGACCCTCCAGGGTAGAGAAAGCTGTTTTCTCTCTGGCCTCTTTGGTTAGGGGAATCTGCCAGTAACCTTTTGTGAGGTCCAGTGTGGTGATGTACCTGGCAGGACCCAACCTCTCAATTAGCTCATCTACCCGTGGCATGGGGTATGCATCGAACTTGGAGACCTCGTTGAGTTTTCTAAAGTCGTTGCAGAAGCTGAGAGTACCATTGGGTTTGGGCATGAATACAATCGGACTGGACCACTCGCTCTGCGACTCTTCGATGACCCCAAGTTCAAGCATCCGTTTCACCTCTCCAGACACTGCCACCCTGTGAGCTTCTGGGATACGGTAGGGTTTAGGCCGGACTGTCACCTTGGGCTCGGTCACAATGTCATGCTCGATGACATTGGTGAGTCCTGGCAACTTTGAAAACATGTCCCCATTTCTTTGCAGAAACTCTTTTACTTGCTGGGTTTGGGGCCTAGTTAGGGTAGCTGCAACCTGCACCAGGTCGATCCCTACCTGGTCCCCTGACTGTACCGCCACCACTGCGGATACCGGTTCTCTGTCTTTCCAGAGCTTTAACACATTTTCCCTGGTTGGTGTACCTTATAGTTTACCTCACCCACTTTCTCAACTATTTCAAACGGACCTTGCCACTTGGCCAAGAACTTGCTTTCTACCGTTGGTATTAGGACAGCTACCCTGTCACCTACTTGGAGCTGTCTCACTTTAGCCGACCGGTTATATACCCTTCTTTGGGCATCCTGAGCCTTCTGCATGTGCTCTCTTACCAGCGGCATCACTTTAGCCACCCTTTCTCGCATTTGAGAAATATGTTCCACCACGGTTTTGTGCGGGGAGGACTCACTTTCCCATGTTTCCTTTACCAGATCAAGCAACCCCCGGGGCCTCCGTCCGTACACTACCTCAAATGGTGAGAAACTCGCGGATGCCTGTGGCACCTCCCAGATAGCGAACAATAGGGCAGGGAGCAACATATCCCAATCTTTCCCATCTTTCTGGACGACTCTTTTTAACATAGACTTCAGAGTTTTGTTAAACATCTCAACTAGGCCATCGGTCTGCGGGTGATAGATGGACGTCCACAACTGCTTAATCTGAAACAGCCTGCACAAGTCAATCACCTTTGACATAAAAGGGGTGCCTTGATCCGTTAATATTTCCTTGGGGAACCCAGTTCGTGAGAACATTTCAAATAACTCCCAGGCAATGGCCTTAGAGGACGGTTTTCTCAACGGGACTGCTTCTGGGTATCTAGTGGCGTAGTCCAGGATGACCAATATGTATTGGTGCCCCCTTGCCGACTTTACCAGGGGTCCTACAAGATCCATAGCAATCCGCTCAAATGGGACCACAATAATTGGCAAGGGTACTAGGGGGTTTCTATAGCGAGGCACCGGGGCAGTTAACTGGCAAACAGGACAAGACTCACAATATCTTTTAACCTCAGCCTTCACCCCTGGCCAGTAAAACCGGTCGGTTATCCTGGCCTCAGTTTTCTCCACCCCCAGGTGTCCTCCTAGTGCGTCGTTGTGGGCTAGGTCAAGGAGCATCCGCCTATATGGTTGAGGGACCAGCAACTGCTCTATGGGTTCCCCTCGGCTCTCAACCACATGATAGACTAGGTCCCCCTTCAACGCAAAATGAGGAAACCTCTGATCTGCATCTGGTATTTGTGAAACCCCATCAATGACAGAAACCTGCTCTCGAGCGTTGACTAAGGTAGGGTCCTGTAACTGGGCGGTGCCAAACCCACCCCTGGGTATGTCCATGTCTGGATATACTGGCCTCTGGGACGTTTCCCCCTCACCCTCCTCAACCGGGGCAAGCTCCTCGTCATCCTCCCCCAGCATGACTTGTAACGGGGAGACTCCCCCCCCCCAGAGGTCAACTCGGTTTTGGGACTGGACACAGGACTATTATTATTAGAACTAAGATTTTTTTTTTTTTGTTCCAATAGTTTTTATTAGTTTCAACATTTTTTGGACAGAAATTATACAAACAGAAGAGAAGTGGACATATTAATGACATGGGTCACAAGGCATAAAAGCAACTGAGCCATATGTCACTATAACAGTATCGCACACAACAAATGATAGTATCAAAAATCCCCACCTCTAAACAATTGTAAGAGGCCAGTTCTCATATAGGACCTTGGCGGTAGTGTGTTAATAGACCTGTAGTAACTAAAATAAAATAACAAATTTGACAAAACAAAAAAAAAAAGGAAAGAGTAACAGAGTAAAACTAGAGCAGTAGAAACATTAAGTGCAGTCATCCACCCTCCATTGTGGGCGGTATATCTACCTAGTGCAAGGTTAGAACTGATTCAAGAAGGATTAGGCCTGGTTTGGGCTTTATACCATTCATTCCAAGGTTCCCAAATTTTATTAATTTGCATGTAGTTACCTACCCCTGAGGCAAATAGTTGTTCATATGAACCATGAGAATTAATTATTTGAATAACTTCTGATAATTCAGGTTGTGGAGTGGTCTTCCAGTGCCTAACCAAGGCTAGTCTAGCGGCCAGGAGGATGTGGGATAGGAGCGCCCTTGAATGGTAGGGTATCAGATCCATGCCCACGGACAGTAATGCCAATCCCGGAGACAGGGTTAAATTAAGTTTAAGGACCTGTGCCGCTAGATCCTGGATTAACTGCCAGTAGCGTGATATGGCGGGACAGGACCAGAGGATATGAAACAGTGTACCCTTTTCCCCGCATTCCCTCCAGCACCCGGGGGACATCCCCTGTACCATTTTGGAAAGTCTGAATGGGGTGAGATACCATCTCAACAAGATTTTTTGGAATAATTCCCAGAGGTTGGCACATTTAGTGGAGGAGTATGTAACCCTCAGGGCCGTCTGCCACTGATCGGCCTAGAACTAAGATTTTCTGCAACGTCATTATTACTAACAAGTCTCTCCACATTAGAGGGGTGTGTTGTGGAGGTTTCAGGCCTGGATCCCCCAGACTCTGTCCCTTCCAAACTCAGTGTCCTTAGTTCTCCTGGCAGACCCGTCTGTACCTGGTTTCATAGTTCCAAAAATATTGGACAGTCCCGCCCCACTATGATATCATGTATCAGGCTATTTACCACCCCAACCTCCTGGGTAACCAAGGTTTGGCCATAGGACACCGTTACTGGGACCAAGGGGTTCTCCTTGGTGTCCCCATGGATACACACTACCCGTAGGGTCTTAGTTACTGGACCGATCCTTCCAAGTACCCTGGCATGTACCAGCGTGACCATGCTACCAGAGTCCAGTAGAGCCCTGGCAGGAAGGTGATTTACCCACACTTCACACTCGAACTGTCCGGAAGCCAGGTCAAGATGTGTGGCACACGCTCGTTGCTCATAGAAAGAGCTTCTTCGGGCCGCCCCGCAATCCATAGGCTCCTCCTGGAGTGGGCACTGTGCCCTGGTATGCCCCCAGGACCGGCATCGCCAACAATGAATGTCTCCCATCTTTGGCAAGGAACCGACCTCCGTGGTTCTATGGCAGACGGTGTAGATCTGCGGACGCCAACATCTGGAAAGGTTTCTCTCCTCGGGGTAGTGGCTGGTCTGGGTTTCCTTGGCATGAGTTCCCGACACTTGGCAGGCCCAAGCAGGTCCTCCACCACGGTGTACCGTTCGACCAGCTCGACCAGCTGGTCAGCGTTGGTAGGGTTTCCATGGCTTACCCAGCGCTGTAGGTCATCTGGTAGGGACCGTAGGTACCCGTCTATCACCACTCTTTCCACCATTTGTGGGCCTGACAATTTTTCTGGCTGCAGCCATTTTTTAACTAATTGAATTAGTTCATGCATTTGGGACCTGGGTGGTCGGTCAGGTTTGTACCGCCAGCGATGCACCCTCTGAGCCCGAACAGCTATGGTCACTCCCAGGCGGGCCAAGATCTCGGCTCTTAGACGTTCATAGTCTCTGATGTCCTCGGCTGGGAGGTCAAAATAGGCCCTTTGCGGGTCACCAGTGAGAAAAGGGGAAACAATGCCGGCCCATTGGTCCCCGGGCCACCCTTCTCTCTCTGCTATCCTTTTAAAGGTGGTGAGAAAGGCTTCCACGTCATCGCTGGGTGTTAGTTTTTGCAAGAAATGGCTGGCTCTCACAGACACTGGGTTGCTAACGGCAACGGCCGATTGCTCTTGTCCCTGAGCCAGCCGCTGTACTGCCTCCTGCAAGGCAGCCACCTGTGCTTGGGTGGACTCCTGCTGGGCTGTAAACTGGGCGGCTAGCAGCCGTGTGTTTTCCTGCTGCGCAGCTATTGCCTGTGCCAGGGCCTGCTGCTGCTGAGCCATCACTTCCTCATGGCAACGGTTGGCGCTTGCTGCTGGGTCACGGTGGCTTGCGCCAAAGCCTTAATGACCTCTTCCATGTCTTTGCGTGCTGTTTGTAATGTCTGGGCTGACTTCACCCAAGACATGCCATAAGTACACCGTCTCTTTAAATGTCAGTTTTTTAAATGTTTTTTGCGCCTGCAAATGCACTTTGCCCACATTCTCCACCAGTTGTGAACTTTGGGGGTTCTTTAGCTCCGCGAGACAAGTGTGTAAACCGTGATAGTAAAGCCAAGGGTCTTTATTGGCGATCAAAACAAAATAATGCTTTCTTCAGCACCAGAAAAATGCCACAACAAAAGTCCTGCTTGTTTCCAGCATAAATTAGAAAAGTATTTTTTCAGCACAGCAAAAACAACCAAAAGAAAGGCACATACGTTTTAGTAAGAAGTCCTCCAGTCCTTCCCTGCAGACACAGCTTCACTTCCAAACTACTCCAAAAATCGGCACTATGTAGCGTCCATCCAGGACCCAACCCTGGCGTCCTGTAATATATATATATAGAGAATGAACACCTCCTCCTAAACCATTACAGATCACATGCCCTCCATGTGGGGAGGGTGCCTTGCCAGCTGTCCCTATTTTTCTGGGAACAAGTGCTGAATGTCAACAAAACTGGCAAAAATGACCACATTTAGTCAATGACATTACTCGGGATGCCCACTGGCTTGTTTATAATTTGAAACGGAGCTGTCATTTTTAGTGATGGTAGTGATACCAACAGTAAATTAATGACTTTATGCTGCAGCAGCTGGAGATTCGGGAGGGTAGCAAATAGGACAATTGCTTTTTCTTTTTGGTGCACTGTGATCAGATTGGGCTTCAACCTCATCTCCAATCTGAATCTGAGGCCTCATACACACGACCGAGAATCTCATTATAAATGAAACGTGGTTTTCCTCGACGAGTTTCTTGTCAGGCTTGTCAAGAATCTTGTCAAGCTTTCTTTGCATACACACTGTCAAGACAAAATCTCGTCGTTCTCAAATGTGGTGACATACAACACGTACAACGGCACAATAAAGGGGAAGTTTGATTCCACTGGTGCCACCCTTGGGGCTGCTTTTGCTAATCTCATGTTACTGCGTGTAAAAGTTTGGTGAGAGACGATTCACGCTTTTCAGTCTGTTACAGCGTGACGAATGTGCTATTTCTATTACGAACGCTACTTTTACCGAAGGTGGGCTCCCATCTCATACTTTATTCTGAGCATGCGCTGGTTTCTAAGCATACACATGAACGTGTTTCTCATCGTAAACCAGCCTGACGAGAAACTGCTAACATTTTTCTTGATGGATTTTGCCGAAGAATACGGTCGTGTGTACGAGGCCAGAAGCTCATCCCTAATTAGGATTATTTACTAAATTGTGCTTTATTCTGTGAATTGCAGAAGTGGGGTATTTGCTGTGAGGTGTTTTAGTTTTAATTTTGTGTCCCTATGTACCTTTTAATGTGTATGTCAAGGCAAAATAAAGAAAATAAACATATGCAGTAATTCCCTGTATTACCTGTAAATACTTAAAGTAGAACTAAAGATTTTTTTATTTATTTTGAATGGAGTATGGGAGGATGTCACCCCTATCTATTTTTTGCCATCTGTGTCCAATTGGGGAGATTTCCCTACACTTCCTGTTCCATTGCCAAAACAGGAAGTGAGAGGAAATCCCTCCAAAGTAAGGGATGCCCAGGGTGTCTCATGGGTCACCAGAACCAGAATGTCCCCACTGGAAGATGATTTCACCTCTATTCTAGTGTTGTGCAAACAGTATCAGGGTGTTCGGCAGGTGTTCACCCCACCCGTATGCCCTGCAATGCACTGCACACTACACAGTGCATTCCGTGCCCTGATTGAGGTGTCGTAAAAGCTGGTTGTTAATGAGTGGGGTCGGGAAGATGGTTGCGGCATCCTTAACAACTGATGAATCATAAGCTGTCAATGGGCTTCCCCACTGACAGCTGAATAATAAGAAATAAATAAAAAACCCTTTTCCGAGCATACAGACTGACAGGTCAGAAAAGGGGGGATGAGAGAGCACCCCCCTCCTGAACCATACCTGGCCACATGTCCTCAACATGGGGGGGTGCTTTGGGACAGGGGGGAAACTTTTTGGAATCTGAAAGCCCCCTTTAACAAGGGGGCCCCCAGATCCTGTCTACCTATGCAGGTACATAGTACCCCTACCCATTTGCCAAAAGAGTGTCAAAAAGTAATAAAAACATGTCCTTAAGACGTTTTTGACAATTCCTTTAATAAAAAAATAAAACAAATGTCCCCCATGTAGATCCATCATCAATACCCCCCAGCCGCCTCACCGCCAGACCTGAAAAAAAAATAAAAAACTATATATGAGAACTGTCAAACAGCGGAGAAGGCATTCGGCGGTCAGCCGTCAATGAATGAATGAATGAATGAATGGGAACTTATATAGCGCAGCACATGCGAAGTAAATCGCCTCTGGGCGCTTGTTGTTCCTGTCTCTTTTGAGATCAAAAGAGATGAGTCTTAATCTTTCTCCTAAAGACTAAGTAGTTCTCCTCCAGCCGAATGCATGCTGGCAAGGCGTTCCATAGTCTGGGACCTTGGACAGCGAATCTCCTGTCTCCTTTGGACTTGTATCTGGCTTTCCAGTATCTGAAGCCGATTTTGATTGGTGGATCGTAGAATACGATTGGGATTGTGAATTTTTAATTTTTCGCATAGATAATGGGGAGCATTCCCATGGATACATCTATGCGCTAGACAGAGAGCTTTAAAGGTGATTCTGTCTTTAACTGGTAGCCAGTGAAGGGATCTCAGTGAAGGTGAGATCGATTCCCAGGGTTTTTTCCCTGTCACAAGTCTGGCGGCCGTATTTTGAACGACTTGAAGACGAGCGATTTGGTACTTGGGGAGTCCGAGGTAAAGGGCATTTGCATAGTCCAGTCTGGAGTTTACAATTGCTCCCACCACGACCGCTATGTCATTCTTGGGAATAAAAGGCGTGAGTCTGCGTAGTAGGCGCAGCAGATGGTGAGATCCGCTGACTACTGCCCCTATTTGTGCGTTCATTGTCATGTCGGAGTCAAAGATGACCCCAAGACTTTTGACTTTGGTGCTAGGGGTGATGATTTTGCCCAGAATGGGCGGGGGGATCCAGGTTGTTGTCGATTGATTCCTACGCTTGGCGTGAAACAGAAGGAGTTCTGTTTTCCCTCCGTTGAGTTTGAGATAACTCTTTGTCATCCAGTCCTCTATCATAGAGAGGCTTGTCTCTAGGTTGAGGTGGTGATCCTTTTTATTGCAAATGCGGAAGTACAGTTGCGTGTCGTCTGCATATGAGTGATATAGCAGTTTTTGGCTGCTGATGATTTCGAAAAGAGGACGCACATAGATGTTGAATAACATCGGCGACAGGGGAGATCCTTGAGGGACCCCGCACGATAATGTGCGTTGTTCAGAAGTGAAGGGTCCTAGCTTCACTATTTGCGAACGGTTTTCCAAAAAAGAGGAGAACCAGGATAGATCTGCGACTTTGGCTATTTTAGCCAGCCGAGTCAATAGCAGCTTGTGATCAACTGTATCAAAGGCTGCGCTTAGGTCCAGCAAAACCAGAAGAGAAGATTCTCCTTCGTCTGCGGCCTCGAGAACGTCGTCCCATATCTTAAGCAATGCTGTTTCCGTCCCGTGACCGGGACGGAATCCTGATTGAAGTGGGTCGAGTAAGTTGTGGGTATCTAGATGCAGTTGCAGCTGCTGTACCACAGCTTTCTCCATTACCTTGGAGAGAACATTTAGGCCTGTTATGGGGCGCCAGTTGAGTGGATCCTTAGGATCCAGGGTGGCTTTCTTCAAGATGGGTTGAATGAAACCCTCCTTCAGCTGGGAGGGCATTATGCCCTCCCTGAAGGATTGGTTGATAAGCTGCGTGACAGGAGGTGCCAGGATATCGGCGCATTCCTTGAGCAGTTTAGTGAGGATAATATCATTTGGCGCAGTGCTGTTGCGCAGAGTGCCGATGATATTTTTAGTGGTCTGAATAGAGATGGGTTCCAGCGTGAACTCACCTAACTGTGGTGAATTGCTGCCGGTGCTGTGTAAATGACTACGGGGGGGCTGGGAGAGCAATTGTTCTGCTGAATGCTTTGCCGGATTGCCTCAATTTTGTTAATAAAGCAATCCGACAACTCATCGCAAAATTCTTGTGTATCCAAGTTGGGGGCTTCCAGACATCCTGGATTCATGGTCTGAGTGACCAGCTTGAAGAGTTCGCGGGGTCGATTTAGGGCACCGTTGATAGCCTCAGAAAAATAGTTTTTCTTGGCTTCGAAGATTTGCTTGTAGTATTTTCTGGTTTTTGCCTTGTAGATCGAGAGGTTCTCATCTGAAGAGCTTCTTTTCCAGGCTGCTTCTGCCCTTCTGCGCTCTTGCTTCAGTAACGCCAGCTGGTTGTTGAACCAGCCAGAGTTATTTTTCCTGATCAGAGTCTTTCGTTTCGGCGCTATCAAGTCAGCTGACTGCAATAGTGCTGTGTTTATGGCCTCCAGAGTTTCTTCCGCTGTTTGGTGCGGTTGAATTGTGTTTAATTTTTCCCCTAATGTGGCTTTGAAGAGTTCCGAGTGGAGCTTCTTCTGACATCTGGTCCAGTGTGTTGTCACTGGATTTGATGTTTTTGTTAGGGGGGGGAATTCAGAAATAATGAACTTTATTGCATGGTGATCTGTCCATGGCAATGGTTCATTATCCAATATTTTTATTTCCAGATCTTGTCTGAAAATAAGATCGAGCGTGTGACCTGAAGCATGTGTGGGCCCACATACTAGTTGCTGAAGCCCTAATCCTTCCAAGTGGTCGATGCAGGCGTCAGCAATGGGGTCTTGCGGGGAGTTGGCCCAAAGGTTGAAATCCCCGAGCAGCAAAAGGTGTTTGCTGTTCAGGGTATAGGTGGAGACAAAGTCCGTCAAAGATGGGAGCAGCTGCGACTTGGGGCCGGGTGGCCTATAGCAGAGTAGAATCCGGACGGTCTCCTGGCTGTTTACTTGCAGTTGAAGAGTAAGGGTTTCCATGAATGGAAGAGGGTTTTGGAGGCTTGGTTTTGTGATCACGAGACGCGTCTTATGGATCACCGCCAGTCCTCCTCCTCTTTGCCCTATTCTGTTTTCCGTTGTAATACGGTAGTTTTCTGGCACCAATTCTCCTAGAATGGAGTTACAGTCGGCTGTGAGCCAGCTCTCTGTAATAAAGAGGCAGTCTAAGTCATGTTGTAATAAGAAATCATGGATTTCTAATCAGTGTTTTACTGCCGATCTAGTGTTGATCAATGCACATGATATGTGCTTAGGCTGGGGTAAATGGCTGCGATTTCTGGCAGTCGATCGTCGATCGATCCTCAAAAGTCGCAGATTTCTTAGGGCTTTTTTGGTGGCGGCCGGCAGAATTGCGGCAAATCGACCCAGATCCCAAATGATCTCCGCCGAGTATTGCCGATTAACCATGTCCGCCGTGGAACCAAGGGCGGGGGGGGGGGGGTGGGGTGGATTCACAAGGATAACTGAATCCTCTGATCCTGGGCTTGGTCCAGAGGAAGGCAAAAAACCCTCACCACGCTGAGCCAATATGCTGCTGTAGGGGAAAAAATTCCTTCCTGACCCCTGAAGAGGCGATCGGGTATTAGCCCTGGATCAAGTTATAGTGAATTTGAGAGTGATAGGGCTGGGTGGAGGAAGATGGCCGCCGACCTGGCAGTAGGATCCAGGCTGGGGGGTACCAGGCTGAGTGGTGCCTGGTGGGCTAAGGGAAATGATCGGAGGGCAAAGGGGCTCTACTGGGGTGGGGGGGGGGGCTTTGTGGCCCGATTGATTAGGTGGTGCCGGCTGATTGGGGGGTGGAGAGCGGCGCGCGGCTAGGCCGCGGGTGAAGCCGCGGCCTTTCCTGAGTAGCGGCTGCCGCGAATCTGCACTGATCGGCGCGGAGGGAACAAAAACACCGCGCCCGAGGGTAGCGGTGGCTTGTGGGGATGGCTGGCGGAAAGGACACCCGAGCGGGGGTAGAGGTATGGGGGTGAGGAGCGGGGAGAAGCCGTGGGGATTGGGGGAAGCCGGCTGATTGGGGGGTGAAGAGCGGCGCGCCGCTAGGCCGCGGGTGAAGCCGCGGCCTTTCCTAAGTCGCGGCTGCCGCGAATCTGCACTGATCGGCGCGGAGGGAACCAAAAAACGCCCGAGGGTAGCGGTGGCTTGTGGGGATGGCTGGCGGAAAGGACGCCCGAGCAGGGGTAGAGGTATGGGAGTGAGGAGCGGGGAAAAGCCGTGGGGATTGGGGGAGGCTGCTGTGGCTTGTCCTGAGAAGGACGGCCGCCTGCAGCTCCCAAGAAGTGGCTTACCAGGTCAGGTGGAAGTCCAGGAGGGGGGAGAGCAGCTAGTCCGAGTGGTGGCAGGTGGATGGCAGGTGGATGACAGGGAGATGGAAACCCTGCCTGCCTGTCTGTGAGGCCGGAGCCGCACAGTGGGAGGACCCTGCACTATCCCTGAGAGAGTGACTCGTTGGAGAGCGTCCTGCTCTCTCAATGTCTGACTGCAACTGAACATCTGTCGGTGTCGATTTCATGTGGACCAGAGTGACCAGAATGATTTTCTTTTTTGGTCGTGCTGCGGGCGTCATGATTGATGATGAATTTTCAGGGGACACTGTTTGTTTATTTATATTTTTCTATAAAGGAATTGTCAAAAACTGTCTCTGTGTTTTTATTACTTTTTGACACTTTTGGTGAATGGGTAGGGGTACCCCCTACCCATTTACATAGGGAGGCTGGGATCTGGGGGCCCCCTTCTTAAAGGTGGCTTCCAGATTTCGATAAGCCCCCTGCCCACAGACCCTCACAACCACAGCCCAGGGTTGTGGGGCAGAGACCCTTGTCCCCATCAACATGAGGACAAGGTGCTTTGTGTGCTTCACAGGGAACGGAGATCGACGGCACACAGAGACACTGTGTGAATCGAGCGAGCACCAGCTTGCTCACACAGCGTGGTGGCATCGCTGGATCCCGGTTTGACTCAGGGTTATCGCAGCACAGAAATTTAACCCCGAGTCAGACTCGGGAATACCGCCAGGAAGGTTAAACAAGAAATGTAGCTTGTGAGTAGGCAGGTTAACTTTAAGAAAACTACAAAAGGTCTAATTATAAAGGGACAGATCAGATAAGACCGAACACTAATGTTACAATGGTGGTAACTTGACAACCAAAAAAAAACATGGAGATGGCTATAAATTAAATAAGAATTAAATAGGAAATAAAAATGAAGATCAGTATTATAAAAAAATATATATTTTCGGGCTAGATAAATTATTCCAAAATATTCATTCATGTGAATATCAGCTGCAAAAGAAGATTTTTTTTTTGAATTTTTGTCTAATTCTAAAGATGATTTAAATGTGCAGCATTTAAACAATGCCATAATTCTTGCAGCGTGACAAATGTGCTATCTCCATTACGAATGCTACTTTTACTGAAGGTGCGCTCCCGTCTCATACTTTATTCTGAGCATGCGCGGGTTTCTAAGCATACACACGAACGTGTTTCTTGTCGAAAACTATCCCAACGAGGAACACGACAAGGAAATTGACACTCCCATCGAGAGAGTTTTCTCGATGAAATGCATACACACAACCGTTTTCCTCGGCAAAAGAACTGCCACCAAGTTTCTTGTTGGATTCTGTCGAGGAAAACGGTTGTGTGTACGAGGCCTCAGAGGTGTCGGAGGTCATGCAAGGTCAGGGCAACCATTGGGATACAAATCTTTCAAGCGGGGTAGTGCTACAGAAAAATTATAAAAGTTAAATATACGTGAAACTAAACCCAAAAAGCAGAAGCACCAGTGCTGGGCAAGGTGGAAAATGGGGCATTTGTCTCCACAAGCGATTTCTAGACATGTGAACACTAAAATATATTTTGTTTTGTGATTTAGTTTTCGTCCCAAAAATAAATTTATTTAGTTACTTCCGAAATTTGTTTTTATTTATTTTGTTTTTCTTTTAAAAAATGCATTTGTCCGAAAATCAAAATTAAAGGGGTGGTTCCCCTAAAAAGAAACTTTTAGGGCCCTTTCTCACGTCCGCTTCCGCTCGTCCGTTTTAGACCTATGGGGTCGCGTCCGTTATCGGATGATGCATCCGCTAACGTCCGCAAAGATCCGCGTCCATCTGGATCCGGTTTTTCGGACGGAAGAAAACCCTATTTTTCTTCCGTCCGGCAGAACGGATCGGATGAAGACGGACAAGGGGTCCGTTTTCATCTGATTCCCCATAGGAGAGAGCGGAGGAGAGACAGGACAGTCCCTGCACAGTGTGCGGGGACCACCCTGTCCGCCGACAGCTGAGTGGGACCCACCACTGAGCCGACGGACACACACGGAACGGACCAAAAAACGGACCGCTCCGTGTGAAAGGACCCTAAACATTGCATTTCTCTTCTTAATTACATGTAGAATCGGCTGGTATTTAAAAAAAAAAACGTCCGTACATACCATTTTCGGCATGTAGTCTCGGTCGGGGCAGAGCGTGCCTACTTGATTGACAGGCATCCGATCGACGCATACAGCGCGTCACGAGATGCCGAAAGAAGCCGAACGTTGGTGCGCATGCGCCGTATAGAGCCGCACCAACGTTCGGCTTCTTTCGGCATCTCGTGACGCGCTGTATGCGTCGATCGGATGCCTGTCCCCATCCATCATACCCGGAAGCTGCGATGAGGCAGCATGAAGAAAATGGTATGTACGGACGCATTTTTTTAAAACTACCAGCCGATTCTAGATGTAATTAAGAAGAGACATGCAATGTTAAAAGTTTCTTTTTAGGGGAACAACCCCTTTAAGGTTAAATCTGTCATTGAAGTCTTATGGTGTCTGTCGAATGTTCTAAAAAAAAAAAAAAAAGAAGATTCGATAGAATCTTAAAAAAAAAAAAAATCGGACTCCTCATGTCTCTCTATGTCGAATCTTCATGTCTCTCTATGTCGAATCTGTCATTGAAGGCTTATGGTGTCTGTCGAATGTTCTAAGAAAAAAAAAGATTCAACAGAATCCTAAAAAAAAAAAAAAATTGACTCTTCATGTCTCTCTATGTTGAATCTTTTCTCTCTATGTCAAATCTTTTCTCTCTATGTAGAATAATATTGGAATATTAGAGTTAAGGTTTGGCACATTCGACGGCAACGAAAACGAAAATAAAGCATTTGTTTATGTCGGATCTTTCGTTTTTCGTTTTCTGTGCTTTCGTTATCGTTTATTAAAGCGATAACAAAAATACCTGAAATTTGGACGAAAATGCATTCGGACGAAAACGAATGCACATGTCTAGCGATTTCTGCATTAAAAGGTGGCTGTAGATTCACATGAGGAAAGATCAAAACTCATCTCTTTTGATGACAAAGGAGAAATGGACACCGAGCACCCAGAGGCGATTCAGTTTGCATGTGATGCGCTATATAAGTTTTTCATTCATTCACTCATTCATATAGTAAGAGTACCCCATGTCTGCCTTTCCTTGGCTATAGTGGAATCCACAGCACACAGAGGAGGTAATTGACTGGCTCACAGTGTATGCATCGTCTTTCACTGGCATAGAAAAGGCAGTATTTAACTAGCATTTGTAATGCACCCTCTTCCTTTTCTTTCACTAATCCCACCATACCTCTTCAAACATGTCCAGATGAATAGGTGGAAGTATTCAAGCATTTCTGAATTGCTGCAGGAGGTGCAGAAAACAAAGGATGATTTTAGCAGTCCACAGATCTTCCTTTTTTTCGCTGGGAAAAGGGCTAGCTGTGGCAAAAGTAGGAAGTGGGAGATAGCAATTCAGTGCTTAATAATGCTCAAAAGGAAGCCATGCTGGAGCTGTGGTGGCTCAACGTGATTGGCACTGCGCTGACAAGCCATTCACCTCTGCAGCCAAGGGTTCGGATCCCGGTCTCGGCTACATGTGAATTGAGTTTGGTGGTCTCAGCCCGGCTCCCGGTGGGTGTGCTATGCAAGGTACGCCTGTGCTTAGTACGCCCACCCCCCCACACAAAAACCACCACACTTGCACGCACACGAAATTGGTTTAAAAACACATGCACTTTGGCCATGCGGTCTCTTAAAATAAAGAGAGGCGAAGGACCTACGGGGCTGGCTGGTGGGCTAGGCCCCCTCACTCCCTCATAGGGGGAGTCCCTCTGCCCCATTGGGGTCCCGTTGGGCCCCAGTTGGGCTCCCAAGAGGAGCAGGTAGGGCGGGGTGAGTGGGAGGCCCCCCTTCACACCCGCCATTGCCACCAGGGGCATGGAGAAGGATGGCGATTGCCTCCGGGGGGAGGGTCTGCCTACTCCCAACTCCTGCAGTCCGGCTCCTCTCTCTCGAGTTCACGCACAAAAATACACTTAAAGAAAAAAAAAAGAAAAAAGAAAAAGGAAGCCATGCTCAGGGCAGGAGATAGCGGATTCAAAATTGTGCTGCTGCTGAACTTTTACTTGCTGGTATCTGCGACATGATACTCTAATTTCTATTTAAAACAATTGCCTTTATCTTATGTCTCCATGTTTGGGTCTAATGTACATGCTGGCAAGCTAGGGTGCCTCTGGCCAATCTTTTTATATCTGAATCTGAAGGCCAAAGCTCATATTTCTATAGGAAAAAATGCTACTACTCTCCTGCTGTTGGCCAGTTTCTACCAAATCACAATTGAAGCCTGTAGCTTGAACATGTTTTTGAAAAAGGATAAGATTTCAACCTTATCTATTAATACTGTTAGACACCATTATACTATAGGATATATGCAAATGCAGGGCCACATCTTGGAGGTCTTCTGTCCGCTAATTTATACATTTTGATTGTATCTGGTGTGGTGTATTGTAAAATGCACTATATATTGTTGTCCCCGATGAATGTCCCTAGGGAGACTTTCCTATTAGCGTGACTCCTTGCAAGCCGCACATAGCTCAGCAACGTTGTTGTCTGGTCTGGGGTGCCGAATGGCCAGGGAGCCTATGAGACCTCTTGGAGGCATTTGGAAGCACATTGGCTAAAGAGATTTTTCTCTAATACCCTCTATCTCTGGTAACTACATAATATTGTACTATGTATTTTTTGCCACTAATATCCAGGGCCATCTTGCATCATGGGCCCCTGGGCAAATTAATGCTATGGGGCCCCTACAAGCCTGCCCGCACCTACTCTCAAGAATGAAAGTACAATATTTCTACTTTACAGCGTGTCACTTGCCACCGTCACCTGCCACCAGATTCAGCATGTCACTTGCCACCGTCATCTGCCATCAGATTCAGCGTGTCACTTGCCACCAGATTTAGCTTGCCACTTGCCACCATCACCCATCATCAAATTCAGCGCGTCACCTGTCATCAAATTCAGTGTGTCACTTGCCAATGTCACCTGTCACCAGATTCAGCGTGTCACTTGTCATTCATCCCGTCACCAGATTCAGCATGTCACTTGCCACCCATCCCGTCACCAGATTCAGCGTGTCACTTGCCACGTCGCCTGTCACCAGATGCAGATTGTCACTTGCCAAGTCACCTGCCACACGTTGCGGATTGTCACTTGCCACATGTTGCCACATGGGGAGCTGACAGAGAAGATGGGGGTTTGGCAGAGAGGAGGGGGGTCTGGCAGAGAACATGGGTGTTTGGCACAGAAGATGGAGGTTTGGCAGAGAAGATGGGGAGCTGACAGAGAGGATGGGGGGTCTGGCAGAGAGGAGGGGGGGTTGGTAGAGAGTAGAGGGGGTCTGTCAGAGAGAAGAGGGGGTCTGTCAGAGAGAAGAGGAGGTCTGGCAGAGAGACGAGGGGGTCTGACAGAGAAGATGGGGGTCTGACAGAGAGGATGGGGGTCTGACAGAGAAGATGGGGGTCTGACAGAGAAGATGGGGGTCTGGCAGAGAAGATGGGGGTCTGGCAGGGAGGATGGGGGGTCTGACAGAGAAGATGGGGTCTGACAGAGAAGATAGGGGTCTGGCAGAGAAGATGGGGGGTCTGGCAGAGAGGAGGGGGGGTCTGACAGAGAAGATGGGGGTCTAACAGAGAAGATGGGGGGTCTGGCGGAGAAGATGGGGGTCTGGCAGAGAAGATGGGGGGTTCTGGCGGAGAAGATGGGGGGTCTGGCGGAGAAGATGGGAGGTCTGGCGGAGAGGAGGGGGCTTTTGAGTTACAAAGGTCATGCACAGGTGTCGTCAGATGTTATTGCACAAGGAATAGCAAGGGTAACTTTAACAATGATATTTAAAGGGGGCGTGGCCTGGACGGAGACCGAGATGGCAGCTTAAGCCTTGAGCTCCTGCGATCCAGGGATAAAACCTAGCCTTTTGGGGAACCCACAACTCACCCTTCGCCATGAGCAGAGCCACCCGAAGCTCATCTACGTCCAGGGTAACAGGTGAGCCCAGCGCGCAGCTGAACAGGAACATCCCGGAGATATTCCGAACACAACGCATGGCGGCACACGCGGCCTCACAGGCCCAAACCCCGAGCCTGCTTAGTCTGGAATCCGGCATACAGCCCTTGGAGCCAGTCTCGTCTGCGGGACACACACATCCCCCTAGCCTGCTGGACCTGGAAGCGATGACCGCGGACATTAAAAATGCTGTCACGGCGGCGGTGGCTGATCTCAAAACGGAGATCCGTGCAGTGGCCCATCGGATTGATGAGGTGGAACAAACTACCCAGGCCCACGCGGCGGCACTCCGCCAAGTCCAAAGTACCTATGACTCCCAGCTCCCACACCTCCTGGAGCTCCACAGACACGTCGAGGACCTCGACAACCGAGGCCGGAGGCACAACATACGTGTGCGGGGTCTCCCCGAGAGTGTGGAACCGGGGAACTTGCAACAGTCGCTCCATGCTATCTTTAATGACTTAATGGAACGCCCGGCAGACTCGCCCGTTGAGATGGAGAGAGCCCATCGTGCGCTACGTCCCCCACCTAGGGACAACGAACCCCCTAGAGACGTGATCTGTTATGTGATTAACTTTCAGCTCAAGGAAGAGATTCTTCGCAAAGCAAGAGCGAGAGGACGAATCCTCCATGATGGCGTGGAGGTGAAACTTTTTCAAGACCTGTCTCAGATCACGCTTCAGAACAGGCGCGCCCTGCGCCCCCTGCTGGAGGTCCTACGTGCAAGAAACATACAATATCGTTGGAAATTCCCATTTGTGCTGTCGGCGTCCTCCAGGGGGCGTTCCGCTCTCCTCCGCACACACGAGGACCTTCACAACTTCTGTGAGCAGCTCGATCTCCCTCCCGTGGATCTTCCGGACTGGTATACTTTCTACTTCCCCTCGGAACCATGGCTCCCGGTCTCCATGAATCCATCCCTGAAAGCTCAGCGCCACAGATCCCGCAGGAACAGGGCGGGTCCGTCCTCCCCAGGTAATCATGCTTCTAGACGCGATCTCTACCATCACAACCCGGGCTCCCCCTCGACTCCACCTAGGGGTAGAGACTGAATTGAGACCTGATGCACAGATCACTCCCTTGTTATGTATCGCCACTCTGTTCTCTTTGAATTCCAAGTTTCAGCCCCCCGTGTTCCTACATACCTGGAATGTTATTCTGACAAGCTGCAGCTACCGACTAGATGTACCTATACGCGTTGAAGGCGGACACTGACTCGATGCTGCAAGTGAGATGTCGGGACCATGTATTTTAACACCCTTTTGCTTTGCCCGTTTGCTTTGAAGACCGAGGGTCGTGATGTGAGACTTCCTTCCCCGCATTAACTTTTTATTATTAATTTTTTTTTTTTTTTTTGGTGTTTTGTCTCTCCTTCACCGTTTGTGCTCCACCGTCCCTTCCCCCTTGTTTTTTTTTTTTTTTTCTCTCTTTACAGACTTGGACTGCCATCTGGATCTGAGCCTTTCGATGTATTGCCTCTGAAATCCGCGGGTCTGTTGTATCTTTCTCAAATGTATGTCGGCTGGTCTTCAGGACCCCTCCTCAGTTCCCACGTCTTCACAAGGGTAATCATAGGGTACCGCTGATGCTATGTGACCTACTTTTGCCAGCTGTACTCTACCCATCTCTGTGCGGACCCCCGCCCCCCCTTCTCCCCCATCCCATCCCGGCCCTCCCCTTTCCCTCCCCCCCCTGCTTTCCTCAACCCCTCTTCACCCCCCCCTTCCTTCCCCTCCCCTCCTCCTTTCCCCTCCTCTCCTCCACCCCCCTTCTCCCCCTTTCTCCCCACTCCCCTAGCCCCGGCTACCATCCTCTCTCCGTTTACCCCCCGATAGAGATACACTCAGTTGGTTCACGTTGGCTGAGTCTGTGGGGGGGATCCCCGACCCCAATGACCTGGTGTTGGATCCAATGCTCCCTACGCCCTCCCCTTGGAGATTGATTTTTTTTTTTTTCTTTTTTTTTGCTATCTGCGGGGGTGGGGGGCGGCAGGGTGGTGGTAGGTGAGCTTTACTTGTATTTTTTGGTGTTTTTTTTTTGCTTTGTTTTGTTTTGTTTTGATTGATGTACTTGGTCCTGCAGACATTCATTTCAACCCTCGTTACCACACGGGCGAGATGCTTGTTAATATGTCAATTTTTCTGTCTCTTAGTAATTTTACGCCCATAAGGGCGCTGTGGCGATACATGTTGTTTCTATGCTGGTACCGTATAGACTTATTTAGACTTATTTGCTCTTGTTTATTATGTATGCAGTGCTTTCTCTATTTCCCTGTTGATACCACTGTTTTATACAATGCTTGCCACCCATCTCAGCTCCTATGCTCCGCACACTATATAAGACTGCCTTGCTCTCCCTCTTTCTACGACTCACGGGTTCCCCACAATACTCTTTTTATCTTTCACGCATCTCAGTTTTGATCCCTGGATCGCTCCCCCTTTGAGGTTCCTGTCCCTGATTACGTTCCCACACAGCAGTCCCTCTGGGATTTTTTGCTGACCCTCCAGACCTTTCCCCTTTTTAGGTGATTTAGCAGGCCTAATATCACCTCTGGTTTATACTTTCTCTGCCTTGTCCCTACTTCTCCTCTTCCTGTCCCGCTCCTATCCCTCCCCCTCTTTTCCCTACCTCGGCCTCTTTACCCCCATCGCACCTCTTCCCCCCTCCTCCACTCTTTTCTCCTTCTCTCCCTCTCCTCTTTTCTTAGTCTTCTTTCTCCCTGTGCCTTCGACTGGGTCCGTGCCTGCCCTCCTGGTGAGCCTCCTCGCCGTTTCTTCTCCTTCTGACCCCCAGATCCTCAAGCCTAGCATTCTCTACCTCATCTCCCTGTTACCAGACCCTGCAGCACTGACCATACGATATGCCTCCCCTATCCTTGAAATGTGTATCTCTCAACGTTAAAGGCCTCAACTTACCAGAAAAGAGATCTCAGGTTTTATCTTCGCTCTCCAAACATGGAGCCCATTTTCTTTTTTTACAGGAGACCCATTTCCGTTCGGACGCCATCCCCAAACTTTCTAATCATATCTATCGGACCGCATTTCATGCCACTAACCCCGGCTCCAAAACGAAGGGGGTCTCTATCCTGGTGTCCAAACATGCGAACTTCATTTTGGGTGATTCTCTTATTGACCCAGAGGGTAGGTACATCTTCCTTAAGGGGTCTTACAAATCTAGACCTATCACACTTGCTAATATTTATTGTCCCAATGACCATCAGGTGGCCTTTTTCAAGACTACATGTGACCTTTTGGCTTCCTTTAAGTCGGGTCTCTTGCTTCTAGGGGGGGACTTCAATGTCCCCTTGAACCCCCTGTTGGACTCCTCCACCGGTACCTCCATCTTGACCTATAAAGCATTGAGGCAGATCAACCTAAACCTCCAGACTCTGTCCCTACATGATGTTTGGAGAACACTCTCTCCCTCAGATAGGGACTATACTTTCTTTTCGGCCCCCCACCAAAAGTATTCTAGGATCGATTATTTTTTCCTATCCCAATCGGACCTGACTTATCTCCAGCATTCCACAATCGAACCAATGTTTTTGTCGGATCACCACCCAATTAGTATCACCTTAGCTTTTCCCGAAGTGTCCTCTAGAACTAAGACCTGGCGGCTGAATCCTTCCTTGCACAAGGATCTGTCTGTTACTGACCAAATTCGCACGCCCATTCAACAGTACTTCACGGAGAATTCCAATCCGGAGATATCGCCGGTTTCCCTTTGGGAGGCTCACAAGTGCGTGATTCGGGGAGAACTGATCGCCTTGGCCTCAAAAGCCAAGAAACAAAGTCAGGAATACACAAACTCCCTTATAGCGAAGATTAAGTCGCTTGAAGCATCTCACAAGAGGTCACAGGCCCTGGCCACTTTACAAGAATTGACACAAGCTAGGACCTCTCTTATGGAGGAACTGGGCAAGCGCGCTAAGAGGCGTTATATTCTCGGGCAGAGGATTTTTTACGAACAGGGCAACAAAAGCGGGCGCCTTCTGGCGCGCACGGTGCAAAACTCTAAGCCTACTTCCACGATTCACCATATACACAGCCGGGATGGTGCCCGTCTAGTTAAGAATGAAGACATTGCCAAAGAATTTCAAGATTTTTACTATAAGCTATATAATCTCCATCCCCAAGCCCGCTCTCAGTCCAAGATCTCCTCGAGGAAGTCGCAGATTAAGGACTTTCTCTCTCGATATAGCCCCAAACCAATTTCCCCACAAAAGTCGCTTGCCCTGGAAAGCCCCATGACAGCTGCGGAAGTGGAAATGGCTGTGAAGCAGATGAAGCCCGGGAAGGCCCCAGGCCCGGACGGCTTTTCTCTACAGTACTACAAATCTTTTGGCGAGGTACTCACCCCTAGGCTCCTGAACCTGTTTAATGCCCTATCTGACCCTCAGAACAAGCCCGGCAACATGCTGACAGCCCATATAACGGTGATCCCAAAAGAGGGCAAGGACCCTTCTGCGGTTGCCAACTACCGTCCGATCTCGCTCCTAAATGTGGACGTAAAAATATACGCGAAAATAATTGCTAATAGGGTGGCGCCCCTGATTCCGGGTATTGTCTCATTAGATCAGGTGGGTTTTGTCCCTGGGCGAGAGGCCAGGGACAATACCATCCGCACCCTGAATTTGCACTACTGGCTCACGTCTTCAAAGACTCAAGGATTTTTTCTTTCTCTCGATGCCGAGAAGGCGTTCGATAGGGTGGCCTGGGACTACATGCAGGAGGTGCTAGTAGCTTTGGGCCTGGGGCCCCGCTTGATGTCGCACATTCTGGCCCTGTATGCGGGTCCTTCGGCCGCGGTTAAGGTCAATGGCCACCTGTCGAACGTCTTTCCCATTAACAATGGGACGCGACAGGGCTGTCCTTTGTCGCCTCTGATATACATCCTTACACTAGAGCCCCTCCTTAACAGGTTGAGAGAAAACCCAGATATTCTGGGGATCAACGTGGGGGGAAGAGAGTTCAAGGTAGCTGCCTTTGCAGACGACGTTCTTTTGTCCCTGCGGTCCCCCAGGATCTCCCTTCCCAATCTTTTCAAAGATCTAGATCACTTTGGCTCCCTCTCAAACCTGAAAATCAATCACACGAAATCCCAAGTGCTCAACGTCTCCCTTCCCTCCACGGAAGTGTCGCACTGTCAGGAATTTTTCCCCTTTAGATGGACTCAGGATTCACTCACTTATCTGGGTATCCGAATACCCCCCAACCTAGCGGATCTGTACTCTAAGAATTTCCATCCAGCCCTTCTTAAAGTTCAATCATGCCTTAAAGACTGGATGGGTCTAAATGTCTCTTGGTTCGGTCGTTCGGCCCTGATTAAAATGATAATTTTGCCACGCTTACTCTATTTGCTACAGTCTGTACCCATCTCATTACCTTCGGGTTTCTTCACATCATATAGGAAGGCATGCTCAACCTTCCTTTGGAGGGGGTCTCAACCACGAATAAAGTACTCCAGACTCACTTTACCTAAATCCAGAGGTGGCATAGGTCTCCCAGACCTCCAGAAGTACCAAAGTGCATGTCATCTCACGAGGATAGCGGATTGGAATATCCACGCCTCAAGGAAGCTATGGGTCTTCCTGGAGAGAAACTTCTCATCAGGCCCCTTACATTTACTGCCATGGTTACCTTCCAGGAACTGGCCCCAATCCTTACGGACCCATCCATTCATTTACCCCTCACTCCTGGTCTTCAAGAAAACTTCAACGTTAGGCCCCCCGTCTTCCCAACCGAATCCTCTGACGTCCTTGCGGGGGAAATCTTGATTTTCCGCCTGGTGTGTCGGAGGACTTCTTGAGTCAGGAATGGCCCTTTGAAGACATACTAGCCCTCCAGTTTTTCTCAGCTGGGAGACCTCTGTCATTTGAAACCTTGAAATCCAGCTCTAAGACGTCTTCTTTTTCGTTCTGGACCTACAGACAGATACGACACTTTCTCACGTCAGTGGCAGACCAATCGCTCTGGACACGACAACTTACACCATTTGAGTCTCTGTGCCACCGCAAAACGCCACAAAGGCACCTGATCTCTCTTCTGTACAACCTCTTAATGGAAGGCCAGTCGCAAACACCATCCCCGCCGCAGCTCGCCTGGAACAAAGACCTCCAGGCCTCCCTGTCTGCGGAGGACTGGCACACTATCTATGAATTTGCTCATAAGGGCTCCGCGAATGTGGCTGTCCAAGAGAATGGCTACAAAGTGCTTACCAAGTGGTACAGAACCCCATCGCGCCTCCATAAATTCTCTCCTAATATCCCCGACACCTGCTGGAGATGTGGTGCGGGCGTGGGGACTATGCTTCATGTGTGGTGGGAGTGTGGCGCCCTTCAACCTTTTTGGAGGGAGGTCCATGACCTCATCTCACATGTCACTACCTATACCCTGGATTACACTCCTTCTCAATTCCTTTTGCATCACTCATCGATCCCCAAAAAAGACTATTTCAAGTCCCTGGCCATGCAGATGGTCAATGCTGCCAGGGTTTGCGTTCCCAGACATTGGCGCTCTACTGATGTTCCGACAATCAGAGAATGGCTGGCCCGGATCTCTTTAATAAAAGAAATGGAGGAGCTGATTCACATTTCCCAAGACAGAGTGCAGAAGTTCTCCTTTACTTGGGCTTGCTGGAACCACTTTATTACCACTGACCGCTACCGCCAATATGTTTCTTGAATCAACGGATATGATGGAGTTCCCTCCTCCCATCGGTATGGTGGGGGGGGGGGGCAGGCATGGACCCATTCCCCTACTCTCTCTTTCCCTGTCCACTCCCTTTTGTGATCCTGCTTCGGATTTCTTTGCCCCCTTCCGTTTCTCTTCTCCCCTCCTCCTTCCCCGCTCCTTCCTTTCTGTCCTTTCTTCTTCTTCACAAAGACACTTGTCCCCAGTTCTTCCACGATATGACACACTTTAAATGATGACCGAGATTGAGGCCTTGCACCGCCCCCCCCCCCTCTTGCATTTTGTGGGGGGGGGGGTGGGGGGAGGGGAAAATATGAAGTTAAGATCCTCCGCCCTCTTCCGCTTGTTTACCCTGCTGCACCTCATGCTTGGTCTAAAACATGTTGATTGATGCCTTTCTGTAGTGTTTTGTACTATGCTGTCTTCATGTTCTTCTGTTTTGTGATAATTACCTTGTCATGTATCTCATGCTATATTTTGTATAAATAAAAATCTTTTAGGGAAAAAAAAAAAACAATGATATTTAAAATATGAATATAATTTTAGTATTCTGCTATATATGCAATGCAGTGCTAAGCACATTACAACTTTATATTCAAACTACACTGATAAATCACTTACGTGCTCAGCTTGTTCACAATTTCACAAATACAAAGATGTAAACAGTTAGCAAGTAGCCTTAGGCTAGACAAACAAACTATAGATTCACCTCCACAATGCAGCTAATTAACTGCAATCATCAAGAGAAACTCTTCTATCTGATTCCCAGTCCAGTATTAAGTGTTTTACCTCCATTGTTGCAATTGTTTCTTTATAGGACAGTAAATAGTGTCTGATAGGCACAATAATGAGCATCTAGATCTGTGATTGCATTGAACGTGAAAAGTAAAACAAAACAAAAAAAAAAAAAAAAAGATGTGATTAATGTGCTAATTAAACACCCCTTTTCACATTATATTTTGTTAGCATTCTGTGAAAATGTGTCGTATATGGCCTGTATTTATTATTATAGAAGAGATTTTTTATAGATAAATATAATAATATACAGTACATATATATATATATATATATATATATATATATATATATATATATATAATTTTTTGTTTAAGAAAATTAGCTGCATTTCCCAGTATCTGTTAGCTTAGCTAATTATGAACCTGATTTGTTAAGGATCTGCCAATAGTAAACTAACGTTTGTTAATTAGAACCAGTCAGGGTAAAGCTGAGTTTCCACTTTTTAACACACCTTAAAGCAGAGGTCCCACTAAAATATTAAAAGCCAGCAGCTACAAATACAGCATCTGCTAACTTTTAATATGTGGACACTTACCTGTCCATGGTGCATGTGATGTCAGCAGCTGAAGCCGAGCTCTCGGCTGCCCCCGCCGCCATCTTCAGTGAGGAAATCAGGAAATTAAGCATTGCAGCTTCACTTCCCGTTTCCCTACTGCCCATGCGCGAGCCGTGCTGCGCATCTTCACTAATCCCCACTGTGTTCTGTTAGCTGTGTGTCTCCCAGAAGACAGTAGGGGTACAGAGTTGGCGATGTGAATGGCGTAGATCACCAAGGTGATCTATGCCAGGAAGTGGGAGCAAATACATGTATTAGACAGGTACCTGCTCCCCCCTCCCCCTGAAAGGTTCCAAATGTTACACCGGGGGGGGGGGGGATTCTAAAAAGTGGAAGCTCCATTTTTGGGTGGAACTCCACTTTAAAATGATAGTTGTTTCTAGTAAACAAAAGCAAATTAAACTGGGCCTAATTAGGGGCTAATTTTCTAAAGGATGGAAGACTGTTCGCTTAGCAAAGGAAATGTTCAATTTGCAAATAGACTGTTCCCTAAAGATGGCCATAAAATTTAAAGGGTCTATATAAAAAATTTGCATTAACCATTCAGGTGTTGCTACAGGCGCCACAAGATGTCAGGTTACAATAGACAAGGTAAGAAAATCCTCTATATGCAATGTATAACACTGTACAAATAAAATCTGACATTGTATGGCCAGCTGTAGTTAACCACTTCTATACAAGGCATTTTCATCCCCTTACTGCCCAGACCAATTTTTAGTTTTCAGCGCTGTCGCATTTTGAATGACAATTGCGCGGTCCTGCGACGTGGCTCCCAAACAAAATTGAAGCCCTTCTTTTCCCACAAATATTTATTTCTTTTGGTGGTATTTGATTATCTCTGCGGTTTTTATTTTTTGCACTATATACAAAAGAAGAGCGACAATTAAAAAAAAAAACACAATATCTTTTACTTTTTGATTTAATAAATATCATATTTTATGTTTTTTTACTTTTTCTTCCCTCAGTTTAGACTGATACATATTCTTCTACATATTTTTGGTAAAGCGTATTTGATCGGTTTACGCAAAAGTTCTAGCGTCTACAAAATAGGAAATAGAATTATGGCATTTTTATTTATTTTTATTTTTTTACTAGTAATGGTGGCGATCTGCGATTTTTATTGTGACCGTGACATTGCGGTGGACATATCGGACACTTTTGAGACCATTCACATTTACACAGCGATTAGTGCTATAAAACTGCACTGATTACTGTGTAAATGTGACTGGCAGGGAAGGGGTTAACACTAGGGGGCACTGAAGGGGTTAACTATGTTCCCTAAAGTGTGTTCTAACTGTTAGGGGGACTCATAAGGGGAGGTGATCGATGTGTGTTCCTCTGTACTGGGAACACACATCAGTCTCCTCACCGCTGACAGGACATGGATCTGTGTGTTTACACACACAGATCCATGGTCCTGCCGTGATTGCTCGGCAGACATCGCAGCTACCGGCACGCGCACCGGGTCCCGAGCAATGCAGCAGGGGCGTGCGCGCCCCCTAGCGGCCGGAAAAGCAAGGACGTCTTATGACATCCAGTTTGAAGGACGAAAGGTTCCCGCCGATGTCATTTTACTATGACTCGGTAGGGAAGTTGTTAAGATGAGGCTTTGTGTGTACTTTGAACCCCAAATCAAGAAAAAAAATCACTTACACTTAAAATGTACGAATGATGAAACACAGCTTTACCTCATTCATAGCGTCCAACTGTTCCTCATTTTGAGGTATGGGCCCTTTTTGGAACCAAATCCCTTTTCTTTCTTTTACCAATTCAGTAATCCCTCTAGTCCAGGGATTCTCAACCAAGGTTCTTTAAGAGGATGCTTGGGGTTCCTTGAGCAATAAGCAAATTCTGCCTTGTACACAAGTTCTTTTTAGCAATCTGTATGGGGGCAATTATTTACAATGACCACAAATGTAAGGAGCATTCTTCTAACTGCTGATCACACTAATGTAGCATGATTTGTATGTATAGTAATTTTTAGCAGGGATTCCCTGAGACTGGAAATTTATTTCAAGGGTTTCTGTGTTTGAATGGTCGAGAAAGGCTGCTCTAGTCTGATGTATAGACCACAATAAAAAATATACTATTTACTGTAACTGCTGCCCCTAAGCCTATAGACAAATGAAGGCCAGATGAGATGCCACTGGACACAGCAAATGACAAATCACTGTACTGGGCCGCTGCTGGTACCATGTGAATGCTGTGACCAATCACTGCAGATCACATGACAACTGTACACAATGGATGACTTCCATTCATGGTGTACAATTGTGTTGCTTGCTGTGATGGGTCACAGGGATCACATGATACAGACAGGGCCAGTCCCAGCCCATGCAATTATTTTACATTTCTTAATTTCCCCCCAAAATTTTACAAAAAGTTACAACGTTAAAACACTTGTCATGACTCTTACTAAATACATTGGACTGTCTACTTTCCAAAAATTGGTAATTTGGGTGGTATTTGTACTGTCCTTGCATTTTTGGGCCTCAAGAAGTGAGATCAGCCATCAGTACATCAGGATTGAGCGATTTCAGATATATGTACCATAGTTTGTGAACTCTATAACTTTCTTACAGACTAAATAATATACACTGACTTGGGTTATTTATATCAACGAAATGTAGCAGAATACATATTGGCCTAAATGTATAAAGGAAGATTATTTATTTACAGAATTTTATAAAAGAAACCAAGACTTTTTTTATTTCATTTTTCAAAACTATCTGTCTTTTTTAGTATATTTAGAAAAAAAATGCAGTGGTTAGTAAATACCACCAAAAGAAAACTCTATTTGTCTCAACAAAATTATAAAAATGGAGTTTGGGTACAGTGTTGCATGACCGCGTAATTGTCATTCAAACTGCTACAGCGCTGAAAGCTGAGAATAGGCCTGAGCAGGAAGAGCATGGAAATGCCCAGCATTGAAGTGGTTATGATGATGAAGAAAAGAGGGAAGGACGGCCGCACTCCAAGGATTTTCAAACGAAAAAAAGTTGTCTTTATTGTAAATCCAAAAAAATGTACAGTCACAGCAATCACAGAAAACAGGACAGCCGACGCGTTTCGCACTCGATCAGTGCTTAGTCATGGCTCATCATCATTGCCATTTGCATCGCCAGCACCTTGGTAATCTAATTATCCTTGATCGTCTACAGGTCTCACCTGGAGCGGTGATTTCTTTTCTTTTGTCTTCATTGAAGTGGTTAATTGCCAAAAGTGTTTTACTAAACTTTTCATATAGCCTATGAAATTATTGTAATTTTGAAAAACACGTATAAAGAAAAGGTATTGGTTAAAAAAAACTGATGCGGCTAATTCAGGGATCTTCAAACTACAGCCCCTCCAGCTGTTGCAGAACTACACATCCCATGAGGCATTGTAAAACTCTGACATGACTAGGCATGATGGGAATTGTAGTTCCTGAACAACTGGAGGGCCATAGTTTGAAGACCCCTGGTCTAATTAGTCAAATACTGTACACAGCAATACAAAGGGTGTGTTACCCAAAAGTGTGCTTTGTGCAAGCTTGGTAAAAGGTTTTATTTTCAGCAAACAGATCTTGCTATCACTTTTACAAGTGTTTCAGGTCTTACTAACATCAGTTTAAAGACATAAAATTGTCTTTATAGAATATTAATTATTCAAAGCAAACCTTCACTCAAAAATAACTTCATGATTGGGGGGGCATGTCCTGATGTGATCGGTGGTGGACGGGTCTGTAAGGAGCTCCGGGTATCCTGTATCTAATCCGTCACCACCTGTGCATCCAAATACCTGAATTCAGCCGATATCTTTGCCAACCTGTTCTTCTCGGCCCCCCGCAGTGTCCTGGGCCAGTATTGTGCAGTGGCTCTGCCCGAGGTTGCCTGCCCACCATAGCTCCGTACTCCCATCTTGCCGGCCTGTGTCATTCTGGGAAAAGCAGATCCCAGCCTGCTGGAGGTAAGGACTGTCATCCACTCTCAGCTGCCTGCCCATTCCCCTACCTGGAACACTCCGGAGGCCCGTTCGGCCATTGAAGACGTTCATGGGAGCCGCGGCCTAGTGAAGCCTACGAAGCACTGTTGTTTCCTGAGCCGTTGTTCCGCAGGAGTGCGCTGGGGATTAGGGTCTTCTGCCATTTGTGTACACCTGCTCCACTGCTCTGGGCCTCCCCCACCTTTGTACCGCTAGACTCACATCCTCACTAACCTGCTAATTGTGTGCCTGCTGCACAGTGAAGGGCGACTGGAGATCTCCTGTGGTTTTTACACCTGTGGCCAGCTTGGGTAGTACCTGTCTGTCTCCTAGACTCTCTCCAGGGCATGGTTGTAAGGCCTTCATAGTAGTCCCTCTTGGCGATTTACTAGATGCCCTCCTCTTCCAAAAAGGCAAAGTGGAACTCTAAAGCCGCCAAGACCACCACTGCCCTCTTTCCCGCAAACAGATCCCATACTGGTTGGGCAAATCTGGGCCTTGCTGAACGACCTGGAAATGGATCCTAGTGAGGCCCCAATGGCAGAGGGGCTAGCCCCACCATCTCATGACAGTATGGCCACGATCCTGGCTGCGATTGAGCAGAGTAAGACCTCGCTGCTGGTGTGCATCGACCACCTCACTGAGGAGTGTAATCTTATATGGAACGACCTCGACAAAATAAGAGAAAGGATGGAGAAAACAGAATCCAGAGTATCGGCCACTGAAGATCTTACGGCCACCCATGGCACCTCCATTGCTGAGCTACAAGGCACGGTGCAGTACCTTGTCGCAATGTCAGACAACACAGAGACCAGGCTGCAGCGCAACAATATCAGAGTCCTTGGCCTGCCTGAGGGAGAAGAGAGGGATCACCCTGCTGTGTCCGTGGAGGAGTTCTTCAAGAAACTCCTGGGCTTTACGGATGTTCCCCCTACCTACGTGGTTGAAAGGGCCCATCGAGTGCCTACGTGTCGAGCCATCCCGAGGAATATCCCATTCCTGGTCCACTTCCTCAACTATTAGGACAGGGACAGGATTCAGTTGCAAAGGAAGAGAAAAACCTTCACTTATGTCCACAGACGACTCAGGCATAGGAACATTAAGTATAGCCTGTATTGCGAGTCCAGCATGACAGAGCAGTCTGCTTCTTTGACAACCCAGCTGAACCAGAATTAGACGACCTGTACGTCACTGGCCATATGACCGGAGACCCGGTGGACTGATCAGTCCTGTATAAATAAAAATCTTTTAGGGAAAAAAAAAAAACAATGATATTTAAAATATGAATATAATTTTAGTATTCTGCTATATATGCAATGCAGTGCTAAGCACATTACAACTTTATATTCAAACTACACTGATAAATCACTTACGTGCTCAGCTTGTTCACAATTTCACAAATACAAAGATGTAAACAGTTAGCAAGTAGCTGATATTTGAGAAGGAGGAGTGTGCGGATTAGCAGTGAGGTGGGTCCCTGATGACATACAGCCTAACGTTGTTTATATTCACAGTCTATCCGGGTCCTTTGTAATAAGGGACCACAGGGTTCTGGTAAGCAGAACTTTTTGGCATTTGGCGGCGGATATCACTCATTTGGTTTATTTCCCACTTCTGAAGTGTCTGGATTTTATCACTCAAGGATTTGTGCATGGGTGGATTTAGGTTTATTGGACTCATTTATTATATTTCAGTGGATAGTTTCAAGAACACTTATTATGAATTATTGTGGATTTAATTTATGATCATTTTTTGTGATTCACTTTGCAAATTGTGCTTTCCTATTTATATATATATATATATATGTTTATAACAATCCTGTGGGCACATGGTGTTGTTTGTTTGATCTTAGCGCAGATTCTTTTTTATTTTCCACTTTAATCCCCTTGTCTCGACTCTCACAGACTCATAATATACCAAATCATTATATCTTCCGGTACCTGCAATTGTCACATGCTTTTAATACCCAATTCCCGCATTGCTCCTGCATGGTGGTCCAGTCAGTGTTGGAGAAGACACTTTGTTCCAGATTTGCCGAAAAACCAACATCTTGTCTTTTTAAACATCTGTTATTTGTGTCTCTCCCTCCCATGGATAAGCTCTGGTCTTGTTAGCAAAGAGATATCCCACACTGGACAACGATGATTGGAACGTTTTAGTGGGATTTCCCCTTTAGCTCCCTGGTTTCGTTACGAGACAGACCAGTGAAGTTTAAAATTGTTCATAGAGCTTACTTTACACCATATAGGCTTTATAAAATTAAACCCAAACTCTTCGTAGAATGCTGGAGGTGTAGTGCCTCCCCGGGAGACTTTACACATATTTTCTTGCTTGCTTGCTCTAAGATCCAGCAATATTGGACCGAGGTGCTAGATCTGATCGGTCTGGTCGCCTCAATCACAGTACCAATGACGATGGAGGTGTGCCTCTTGGGCCTGATAGAAACACTGATGCCGACTGTTGCAAAGAGAACTTTGATTGGGTTATTACTCTTTTATGCTCAGAAAAATATAACTATGCACTGGAAGAAACCCTCGGTGCCTTCTCTGGCTCAATGGAAATGCCTCGTGAATGAGAGCCTTCCCCTGTATAAAGATACATATGTAAATAGAGGTTGCCCCTTGAAATATGATAAAATCTGGTGTACATGGCTAGTGGAACCGACTACAGCTTTATAGTCGGGTGAAGAGATTACAGATTAGATTTTTATGTGTCAGCTTCTAGGTACTTTGCCAAAATGGGGAAATGGAGGATTGTGTGCTTGATCATGGGATAGTTGGTTCCGATGATGGAGGAGATGTCTGACATACTGGGTATCATGCTGTGTCTTGAGTACGCATATCCATAGTTATGAATTGTTCATTTTGCATGCCAAACATACGGATATTTGTTAAGCACTAACTTGTATGTTGTATATGTCTCTGTTGTTTTTCTCTTTTTTTTTGTATTGTTTTGTTTTTCAAATATACAATAAAAAGATTTATTTAAAAAAATTAAATACTTCATCAGCACCCTCTGTGCTGGGGTTATGACATAGTGCATTCACCAAAGGCCAATTCACCAATGTTGCCATGGCAAGCGTACATACACTATTACTGTACACAGCTGTTTGAATTTGATTTTTTTTTACTCTGACAGCACAATTGACAGGTTTTTTTGACCTGTTATTTTACTTGACTCATACACATCCTCAGTGAGCACTCATGGTGCTTGTTAGATTTTTGCTGAATTATGCATCTGCACTATTTTGGCAACATAAAGAACCAGAACATATACAGCATTCATTTGTGCACCGGTGTGTGCTACAGCACAGGTACTTTTTTAATGGTATATGCTCATTGGGGTGTCATTCAAAATTAATTCAAAGTGTGTGGATAATCGTGCTGGACCTGTGTTTGGTTAGGTGTCTAGTGGAGAACGACAGATGATTTGTCATTCAACAAAGAGTTCTGTGGTCGGCGGGAGTATGGTTTTGGTGAGACTGCTTTGGGTCTCTAGCTGCTGCCTCTCTAAAAGTGACTGAGAGATGCTCCAGTGAATAATCTAGGTTTAGAGGCATGCCTGGTCTAAAAGTGAGTCATAACTGTGGCAGAATTTTAAGAGGTTTATTGAAGCATTTAGTTCACGGATAAAAAGCAAACACATTCTGGGGGTCTCCACCTTTATCAGGCATGTAGGTTGATGTGGTCGATACAGGTCTGGAATTTGAGACAAACCATGGGAGAGAGCTGTAAGATCATGGTTTGATCTAGGCTAATAATTCAATAAACCTCTTAAAATTTCAATTGCAACTCACTTCTATACCAGATATGCCTCTAAATGTGTTCTAGATCCAAAATGAATGGGAAGACACATCTATAGCCTTACCATAACACATTAAAATACTTTAATATACTTTACTGCAAAGCTTAGATATGTGTCCAATTACAGTGCACTTTATCAGAACTGAAGGCACAAATAAAGCACCATATGGATTTTTAATGCACACTGCTATCATCATGTTAATTGAACAATAAACTATTAATAGATATAAGAGGATGTGCATATACCAATATGTAAATAGTTGTCAGTGGATTGTTATCCCCAAAATTCCATTACACAAGTAAATATAAAAAAAATAAGAGAATTGTATGATGTCCATCTGGTGTACATACACAAAACATAGCCTAAAAATGTAAAAAGTAACTTTTGAGGAAATCTATGTTTTGTGTATCTATACCAGGTGGTCATCATAAAATGTCCTTAATTTGTTAATTAAACATTAGTGTACAATGTACTAGATTGAGTTCGCTATGCAAGCTTACAAGCTCACACTACGCAAGCTTACAATAGTGATTTATGTCTTCACTTGTTCATTTTCCTGTGGTAAATCAGGCTATAGGTGTAAACCAGAAGACCGAGGTGTATGATGATGGTTGGATGGTGTCTGCATAGGTGACAGTCTTTAGAAGTCAATGGGCATCTGAACATTTGCTTTTCCCATGCAAAGCAATGTAATGCCCTCTTCCCCTAGATCAGGGGTCTCCAAACTACGGCCCAAGGGCCAGATACGGCCCTTTGTCAGCCTTTATCTGGCCCTCAGGGCTTTATTCCTCCCAAGGACATGAGGCACTATTCTTCCCACTGACTCCAACAAGGGGGCACTTTTTGTTCCACTGATACCAATGATGAGATACAATTACTTCTACTAATAGGGGCCCTACACCTTATCCTACTGATCGCAAACTATGATGCCATATTTATTTTCACCAATGCTGGGCCGGGGCTTTTTCTGCCCCCGCTGGCCGCAATCCGGTCCTCTTAAAGGCTAAAGAACAATAAATTGGTACTTTGTTTGAAAAGTTTGGAGACCCCTGCCCTAGATGGATATATTTCCTTACCTTAACCTCTCAACCACTCTGATTAGTCACTGAGAGAAAAGAAAAAGTTGTCTGAGTAAGTTCTAATTACCTCCAGTCAGAAATTCCAGAAGGCTGAGCATGTTTCCTGCCCACATTAAATAGTGCTGTGTCAGTCACTGAGTACTAGCGCTGTTACATGCACCACTATATTTAGAAGTAGCCAGTGTTTTCTTACCTTCCTGAATAGAGCTTTGAGGAAGCAAAGGAAATTTAGCATATGCTGTTGGATATAAGGAAAATTAAAAGGACAACTGGGCCTGGTTGCCAGGGGCAAATGACTAATTACTGGTATTGCCTGTGATCTCCCTGCAGCTGCTATTTTCTCATTATTGACTTACCTTGCCCTGTTTTGCACTGTGTCTCTGTGTGGAGATGGCCATCTTGGTAGTAGAACAGAGGAGTAATGGCGCGTACACACGATCATTTTTTGGCATTAAAAAATATGTTTTTCGGCATTTAGAAAAAACATTTTCCAACTTCATCATTAAAATAACGTTTCCCACACACCATCATTTAAAAAAAATGCTCTAGCAAAGCGCGGAGACGTACAACAGCACTATAAAGGGGAATTTCCATGCGTATGACGCCACCCTTGGGGCTGCTTTAGCTGATTTCCTGTTAGTAAAAGACGATTTGCGCTCTGTCTGTTACAGCGTGATGAATGTGCTAACTCCATTACGAATGGTAGTTTTACCAGAACGAGTGCTCCCATCTCATAACTTGCTTCTGAGCATGCGCAGGTTTTTAATGTCGTTTTAGCCCCCCACATGATCATTTTTTTACAACCCGAAAAACTACATAATTTAAAACGTTGTTAAAAAATACAGCATGTTCGAAAAAAAAAAAATTGTTGTTCAGAACCCAAAAAATTATGTGAAGCCCACACACCATCATTTTAAATGACATTTTTTTAAAGTGTCGTTTTTTTCATGCCGAAAAATGATTGTGTGTACGCGGCATAAGGCTTTGCTTCCTCATGTCAGTGCTGCCTCGTTACAATGACTAGGGTTCTGATCACTGCTGGGAAAATGATCAACAGGCGTCAGGAGTCTTGAAGACAGCACAAGTCCACATAACGAATAAAGCAGATGTACGGAGAACCTTGCAATACAGGTTTTTAGGTCCAGTGGGCTCTTAGGAGAACAAAGAGCAGCACAATAATGATATTACTAAATTTTACTTCAAATCTTATGAGATTTCCAGACGTTGCAGTGCCTTAGATGATCTCACACTGAAGATGTGCAGACATTAGGCTACATAACAGAAGTACATAGGCCATGGTCGCATGCAAAATTAAATATTACATATTAATAAGTAGTATTTTTGTAGCCAGCAAGAGGTCTTGGCTTTTGTACACATGTTGATATTTGATCTCCTTAAAGCCAATTCAAAAAAGCTTATTGTTTATGGAGATTAATGGCATAAGCTGATGAATAACATGGAACTCAAAAGGCCTATTTTACTTAAGGATATGTGGGTATGCCAGTGTATTGATCATGCACAGACAACCAAATCATATCCCCACAATATTTACTTTACAGGGGACACTTTTTGCACTTTTTTTTAGCAGTGGCGTTGTTTTAGGTTTTCTGATGAGACTGTTAAGCCAAACAAATATTTTGTGAATTTCCCTACAAATTTAAATGATAGATCCAAAATTCAGTCTGAAAATATGTTTATTCTTATACTACTATGGCAGCAAGACACCCCATTGAAATTTTAAGGTCCATGGCTGTTAAATTTCATGTCATGGCTATTTTCTTTCTTTGCATTAGGCCAAGGGAGAGATTTTCAGGCATGGTCATCTGAGTGAAAGTCATGAAAGAGTGAACAGAAGCCTGACACAGAAGATCTGACTAGCTATCACAGGCCAAAGCCAAGCATAATAATAATGGCAGGGAATGGGCTATTCAGTATTGTAACCTTGGCCCTAGTGATCCATAAAAAAGGCAGCTGATGTTATCTATCCAACTCTAACAGAACGGTCCTAATTAAATGAAGTTTATATGTGTATGTCAGTGCATCAATCACACATGGACAGACAAATTGTATTCTTATAGTATTTACTATGCATCCTTTATGGGCATTAATAAACAGACAGTTGGCAAATCTTATGTATCTGAAATTCACTAACAAATGCAATTTACAGTGTACACTGTAGCATCCAAAAGTGTGCCAGTGTATTTCCACTTTTGGATAATACCTACTCTGTATTTGTTACATGTTCCCATTCACAAAGCAGGACTTACAAAAATAAAATTGCTCCTTGCTTTTTAATGCTCTTTTCCGAAGACTTTAGGACTAAAAAATCCTACTAAACAGGCTATACACAGATCAAAATTTGGCTGGCTCAAATTTGGTTTTGTAGCCATCTTTCCTCTACCAAAGTCAATCATTTGACCAGCTTCTGTTGAAGGGACATGCTGGAATATTTCTCAAGATCAGTGGCTGCAGCCAATTGGCTGTACATTTTACACAAACTAAATAACATGTTATTTTTTTATTCATTTTTGTAACAAAAGAAATGTAGCAGAATACAGTAAATTTGACCTTAATTTAAGAATGATTATTTATACTATATTTTTTTTTTCAAAATTGTCCAATTTTGTTCACATTTTATAGTAAATAAATTAAGAAAAAAAAATGTGGTGATTAAATTCCACCAAAATAAATCTGTCTCATAAAAAAAAAAATGTATTTGTACATTGTTGCATGGCCAAGTAATTATTAAACTGTTACAGTGGTCTGATAATAAAGGGACTGTAATACGATGGCATTTTAGGTGGTTAAAGTACAGTCTCTCAGTCTTGTCCATCCAGTCTGTCACTATCTCCACATGCTAAAGCAGTAGATACTGCCCATAGATAAGAAAATAAAATATACTCCCAAGGGCTTGTATGCAGCAAGACAAATTATGAATATTTACACAAAGGTAAAAAAAATATATGATATCTTTTATTCAAAAAATATCAAATTTACATAATAATAAAGTGTGGGGTATGGGGAAAATTAATACATTAACATGGAAAAGACAATAGGAGCTCTGGTGTACAAAAAAATGGTATTCATATAACACAGTGTCACAATCTCCATATACCGTTTACCAAATTAGGTTGCCATATAGGGTATCCAAACGTGTTTCAATCTCTAAAAGTGTAAAAGATCTTCTTCAGGGGGTATTAAGTGAGCATCTATGATGCATTAAAAATATATCATTAACATAAAATTGTATTCATTTCATTAAAAAAATCTGTCTATGCAGATGTTCACAACCAGAATCAACATATATATATATATATATATATATATATATATATATATATATATATTTAAATGCCCATAGAATTCAATGGATTAATCGGCTCCAAACCAAAAACTTAAGATTTTTACAATTTATTTTTAGGTATGCTACAAGAATGGGAACACAAAACAAGCATATAGTCTGGGTGTTTATTGTTCTTTTCTACATGAGGAATATTTTCCATCTCTAATTGTGCTTGTAACTATTGTTACTAGGGATGAGTTAAGCTCAGATCCAAATTCGGTCCAAACCCAATAAACAGGAACCCGTATGAAGCTCAGTCCATTGCAGGCAGGAGATTTCCTGCTCTGCATCTGCATATGACAAAGGGCATGAATGCTCTTGACATTATTGACCTATTATGGCCACATAAACATCGATAGTCATCATCGGTCAATGATATCAAGATCCCTGCTCATTTATATACGTGCAGCTGCGAGGTGGGAAATGACCAAGAAATACAGCTAACCTCCGGGTTCAACCAAACCCAAGCTTGGTCTTATTGGCAGCAGGACTAAAAGTGAGATAATACTCAGCATTTTGAGGTGTCGCCTGCACAAGTATATAGGGGATGCTTTTTCAGTGACTACTGTGTAAAAGAGAATTTTCCCAAGTTTGAAGATAATTCCTCTCAATTCCAGTTGTGTATACAGGTAGGTAATCTCTCAAATGGTTACAGACAGAAAAAAAACACAAAGGGATTTTATCCATTACTTACTCTATCCAATATTACATTTTTGGCATTAGATACACCTAAGAGCACATCATACATGCAAAAAAAATGCTATATTTAGATGTATACAGCTCATAGTTTTGTGGGCATCTAAATACAGCAGTATAGTAATCAACGCGCCCATACATACAACTGTCTACATGCGCAAATGTGTACAGCGTTTGTACGGTGTCTAAAAGTAGGACACAGCTGCATCCAGGGTCGTACAGACCTGCAGAGTTTAAGTGTATGCGCATAAATGAGGAAGAAGACCTCAGAACATAAAATAACTCTACAAAGGTCCCAAATAAAAGTATGAAGGGAAAAAAAGAAAAGAAGGAGTGTGCAGAGAGAGTGGAGGAAATGAGGGAGAGTGCTTTCACAATCTGGCGATGTCATTTAATAACTGTTATCTATAATACATGCACATCTTCTATAGAAATAATACTGAATGAGGTGTGCACTGATACCAGTAAAAATAAAAGTAAAAATGTTATAGTCACCACTTTATATGTACTAAGTCTTGGAAAGGAGTTTTTAGTGTTAACTCTCTTTACATTTGCTATATTTTTTCCTCCAACAGCACAGCATGCAGGTATTTTTGAGCTGTTTTTCTTTGCACATGTCCACATCAAGGGGTTGTAAAGGAAAAAAAAATGTTTTGCCTAAAATTAATGTCTGCAAGGTAGACAGACAGAATAGTGTAATGATTATTAGTAAATACCTATTAAATTCCTTCATCTATATCACCTCCGGCATTCTAGTTTCTGTTCTCTCATTCACTTCCTGGTTTGCTGCGCTCGGTCAGGTAAGAACTACATTTCCCAGTATGCAATGCGGCACGCCCAGTAATTCACACCTCCTTGAAGTCTCGAACACATAGAGAGCAACCTGCCGCACAGATGTAGTTCCCAGGAGGGGGCAAGCACGTCACTGACCACCGCAGTAAAGCCTCCCTTCACGGTGGTGAGTAACAAGGAAGTGAACAGAACAGAGAAGAAATAGAGCAACTTAAGGATAAGGATGCTTATTATGAAAAAAAAATCCTTTACAACCCCTTTAATGAGCAATCATGGTGCTTGTCACATTTTTTTTTTTTTTTTTTATTTAGAGTGTTACTAAATCTCTCTTTCTGGATTAGAAAGTGCAAAAGCAGTATTTTTTTCAATGCACTCCGGACTAGAACCAAACATCATGTATCAAACAATATGTTTTCTAGACAGTTTGTATGTGTGTGCTTTTAAAAGGTAAGTGTGCCATAGCAATTTCTGCTCTTGTTCATTTATTTTTATTTCATAATATCATATAATTATGTGTCAGATAGATCTAAAGTAAGATAGATAGATAGATATATAGATAGATAGATAGATAGATAGATAGATAGATAGATAGATAGATAGATAGATAGATAGATAGATAGATAGATAGATAGATAGATAGATACACTTTCTAAGTTATTCAGTTACTTATGTTAGAGAGCAGTGCCTTTACCTTCCTCACTTTGCACATATTAGTGAATACTGCTCTCTGTATGTACAGCTTTATTAGGTTAGTATAAGACATGTGGATACACTCAGTAAATACAATACAGTGGGTGTGCCAATACACAAAGCTGCCAGTGTACACAGTACACCATACAACACTGTACTCTGTATAATAACCAGCACATATCCTCATGTTCAAATCCCACTAGAAAAAATTAAGTGGATTCTGTATATTTAGCACAGCACACCCTCAATGCTTTCAGGGTATATTGTCTGTGGAAGCACTTTCAGTGTACTTCATTTCCCTGGATATAATTGTATTAAACAATCAACAGAGCCAGCAGAAAATAAGCAGTGTGAACACAAGTCGGACGTTGTCTCGGGAATTCCCTTTTTTTCTCTAACAGCAGCAGCTTTTTATTGAGCTTAGATTTTGAACTTCTGTCTTACAAATAAATTTCTCTAGTGTCATGAACCTTTTTCTTTTTTTTTTCTTTTCCCCTTGCCTTCCCTCTCCTTTTAATCTGTCTCACCCTAAGGCAAGCAGGAAGATATTGTGAGAAGTGACAGTATAATTATGAGAACTCCCTTCCTCCTTCCACCATTCAAATCTTGTCATTTGAACTGTGTATGCTCGTTACTAAATTAATTTTGCCTGTATTAAAAAAAGAGAATCATTGTTCGTGCCCTTAGGTAAAACTGCCACTGGTTTCATGCTGAGTATTCACTGTGGAGGGGAGTTGTGAGCAGGCTTCCCCTTCTGTAGTAGGCCAGGCAAAGAAGGGGCTGCCCACCTGCATGGAGTCTAGTGTGGCTTTGTTTCACAGCATAGATCTAATGATTGAACTAATGAAGGCCTGTTGTAGTCAATAATTACCCATCGGTTATTTAAATGACATCCTATTTACCATATAAACACAGGCAGCTCACAGCTACAAAACGTCTTTTTCTTTTCTTTTCTCCTGGCATTTTTTTTTTCCTGCCCCTTTTTTTATCTACAAGGGCGATTGAAACTTTATAGCACATGATTCATAGAGAGGAGCTGCACTGGGAGCTATGGTGCATATTACATTAATCAGTGTCAGAGATATGAATATGAATTCTCTATATTGCACAGGATATAAATGTTCTGGTGAATAATTGATCGCTGCTTACTACTAGCCGCTGAGAAAAGAAAAAAAAAAAAGAAGGGGGAAAGAAGCAACTTTAGAAGTTAAGATGATCTCATGTCACATGCAAAAAGAACACTGGCTTTATATGATGTCATGACAGACTTTTTATGGATGTTCTAAAATACACTTATAGCAATGATGCTTTTTTTGCAAAGCATTAATATTAATAAACTGTTTTGTCATTGTCTATTGGTTGAATTCATTTTTTAATTTTTATTTGTATAGTTGCAGCTTATCAAGCCTTAAGGCCTCATGCAAACAGGTGTAAATGAATGCTTTGCTTTACATCTCTGAATGCAGGTGTATTGTTTTCAGTAGGAAAATACATAGAGAGATGTAAACATTCACTGTTTTCAGATCTGTAACCAAAAAAAAATCTGTGTCTTAAAACATGCATTTTGCACATGATCATAAGACTTTTACTGATCATAGAGGCACGATATATCTGGAACAGAAGTTCAGACATAAATGATCAATAAAAGGCTACATTCACACAACCATTAAAAAAAATAAAAATACATTTACACATGTCTTTTCTTTACATATCTAAACGCAGATGCATTGTTTTCAATAGAGACATTCACACAGGTGCTTACACATGCACGTTGTTCAGATCCGTCACACAAAAATAAAAATCTGCTTTTGAGAACATGCGTTTATATGTACTACGCATTCTGGTGTTAATAAAAAAGGACATTTTTGCACATTAAAATAAGATCTAAAAGCAAGTGTTATTTATGCAGGGACATTTGTATCAGTAACATTTTTGTGGTCATGTGAATGTAGCCAAATGCTTGCCCTTAAAAACATTTTTAAATGCATAACATTGCAGTTCTACATCCTCCTGCTTTTTTCACTACCAGAACACTTTTTGCATGTGATATACATGTGTACACGTGTTTACACTTGTAAGCACATAAAACACATGGCCTCAGATGCAGATTTGTCAATTTTGGGTTGCAGATTTAAATGCAGTGTGTGTTTACACACCTGTGTGCATGTTCCAAATCTCCAAAACAGTAAACTTGCATTCCGGTCCATAAGCCGTTGTTTTACAATGCATTTTTTTATGTCCATGTGCTTGAGGCCTATACACATGTTAAGGCATGTATAAGTGTATACATAGATACAAAATGTGCGTTACGGTATTGACAAAGAAAGCAGGAGAATTTAGAATTACAATTTTACACATTTAAAAACGTATCTAAAGGCAAGCTTTTAACTGATCATTAGGCAAGTATTTCTGTGCTGGAAAAACCTTGCTTATGTGATCAGTAAAGTTCTTACAGCTGTGTGCATGTAGCCTGGCCATACACCATATCATTTTCTTATTCAAATTCCTTTAGATTTACCTTCAACTGTGTAGTACAAGGGCCTGCCTGATTGCATAAAAATTTAACGTGTTTAGATTTGACCTCATATTATATGGTTTTGATAAATCTAAAGGGAATCTATAGAAGAAAATTGAATAATGTATGGCCAGCCTTAAGCCCCATACACACTATCTGTTTTCCTGCAGGTTTTTATCTTCAGATTTACAAAAAACAAATAATATGAGGTCAAACCTTAAGATTTTCAATTTGTATGCAATCAGGCAGGCCCTTGCACTACATGGTTTTGGTAAATCTGAAGACAAAAATCTGCAGAAAATCTAATAGTGTTTATGGGGTCTTAATGTGGTAGCTGCATTTGTTTTCTTCAGTCAATGTAAGGACACAGGCAAACAAATATGCAATTTAAAGCATTTTTGTATACTCATCGGAAGGCAGGTGTATGGCTTTCAATAAAGGCGCATAAGCCTGTGCTCTGTTTGGATCCGGGACCAAAAAGTGAGGATTTGTACGTGTGTGCATATATAAACACTTGTATATGTGTATGCATACATGCTAAAATTTAAAATGGAATCGAAAACAGAGTAAGAGGATATAGAATTAAATTTTATGCAAATTAAATGTATAGGCCTCTTTACATGTTTAAATGCAGATTTAGATTTTTTTATTACAGATCATTAAAAACAATACACTAGCATTCAAATCCATAAACAATACATACCTTAAAATCCTTTTTTTTTTTTTTACAGTTGTGTTGTGTGCATAAGGCCCTAAATGTATTTAAATTAAATTATTTTACTAATCGTTTATGCAGGAACTTTTGTGCCAAAAAAAAAAAACTGTGGGCCAGATTCACATACAATTAGATTTGCATAGAGTATCTGAAATACACTACGCCGCCGTATTTTACCTGGCTCTACGTGGAATCCCGGTAGATTTTGTCCAGTAAACTACGGCGGCGTAGTGTATTTCTCCCGGCTCAAGCCATCTACGCGAGTAGGGGGCGTGAAGCATTTAAAATAGGCGCGTTCCCGTGGCGATCGAACTGCGCATGCTCCGTTCAGAAATTTCCCGCCGTGCATTGCGCGAAATCACATCGTTACGTCATTTTTTTTGGAGTAGCTTTGCTTACGGACATTCCTATTCCCGAACGAGTTACGTAAAAATAAAAAAAATAAATTAAATTCGACGCGGGAACGGCGGCCATACTTAACATGGGCTACGCACCGTTAGACCAGCAAAAAGCTGGTCTAACAGTATGTAGAAAAAAATAGATGAAAGCGATTGCGAAGACCGCTCGTATCTTCGTGGATCGCCGTAAAAACTCATTTGCATGTCCCGACGCTGAAAACGACACGGACTCCTCCCAGCGTCCGCAAAAATATTGCAGCGTAGATCCAAAGGCTTACGAAGACGTAAGCCTCTCGGATCGAAGCCCGAAGCCGCCGTATCATGGTTTGAGGATTCAAACTAGTGATACGGCGCGCGAAATTTGAAATTACTCCTGTCTAACACCAGTTAGACAGGCGTAATTGCTCTGTGAATCTGGGCGTTTGTGTATTTGATCTGTATTCTTACAGCTATGTGCATGTAGCAATATCTTATGTTTAATGCAGTATAGGTAACACTAGCCAGAACACTAGCTTACGAGAATCTGTTCTTTTGACGCTATCACGGATCTGCTACAATCCACTCATTGCACTGCAGTTTTTTCTTTCTTCTTTATTGCAATGTGTTTCTGATAATAACTTGTTTTGTCAGGGTCTATTGCTTAATGTGGTATTAAACCCAAAAACAAAAATGTAACATATTGCAGCTTACCAATTCTTTAGATGTGGTGGCTCCCATCATTTTCTTCAGTCAGTGTTAATTGGTTTGTCTCAATCCTCTAATTGCCACTTTTGCTGGACAGCTTGTTCTGTTAAGGGAAGTTGAAAAATTACAGACTTACTGGCCTGATCACCAGGTGAACATAAGGGGGGGAAAAAATGAAAACTTTTGAACCCACCACTTCTAAGCATGGATAGTATGCAGTAGACTTTTTTTGTTTGTTTAATAGAACTTTTTGGAACTGTGCTTGTTTCCTTTTTTTTGGCCTGGTGATAAGTCAGTAACATACTTCCTGTCTAAGGCCCGTTTTGTCAGCCAATTTAAATTTTTCCTCAGATAAAAACTGGATGTGCAGGCTTTAAAAAAAATTTCCGACTTGAACTCAATGTCTAATTTTCGGATGGTCAGTACAGAAATCGCCACACAAAAGTTGAAACTACAAACGTGCATGCTCGTAATCAAGGAATGACTTTGAAGAGTTTGGTCTTGTAAACTACTGTTCGTAATCTAGAATTAATATTTGTGATGTGGCAATTGATAAAATGTCAAAATGCAGCGTAAATTCTCATCTTCTTTAATGGGATAATAATGAAGCTGCTTTGCTAGTGATACTGATGTAGTTATGCCAAACGTATTTTAAAAGGCATTTGTTTTGTACGATCTGAAAATAGTGAATCAACGCTCACCAAACTTCTACTAATACAAAATTAGCAGAAGGGGTCCAAAGGGTGGCATTTGAGAAATGAACTTCCTCTTTATACCCTCATAGTACTTCACTACATTCATGTTTGTCAAACGACAATTTGTAGATAGTTAGTATGTTACACAAAATCCTGCACATGCGCTTTTGACAAAAATCAGAGGCTCAGTTGTACAACAATCAAACTGTGTGTACGAGGCCTTAAGCTGGCTACACGTTGTACAAGTTTCTTGAATTTCCTTTACATTTGCTTTCAACTATGTAGTGCAAGGGCCTGCCTGATTACATACAAAATGAAACTGTTTAGGTTTAACCTCATATTATATGGTTTTGGTAAATCTAAAGGAAAATTGTACAAGAAAATTGTATAATGTGTTGCCAGCTTAAGACCCCATACACACTATACAACTTGTGTTGTCTTATTTACCAAACCATGTAGTGCAATGGCCTGCCTGATTGCATACAAATGGATAGTGTTTAGGTTTGACCTCATATTGTATGGTTTTGGTAAATCTGAGGAAAAAAAATCTACATTGTAGTGTGTCTCCAGCTTAAATGCTCCATGCACACTGGCTTAAAAAAAAAACTTTGCTTCTGTAGGAGTTTGTGTTCTGCCTGTAGAAGCAGCTCAATGTTATCCTATGTGCCCATGCACATTAAGACATTACGAGGCATATTTTGAGTTTAACGTTTAGAAGGAGAAAAAAGTAACCTTCTGGTTCGCGTTTCTGATTGGAGGCAGAAAAAAGTAAATCTCTCCTAAACTTTGTACTAAAACTTTGTACAAAAACGTTGTACAAAAAAATGATCTATATGAGCGTTGTTTTACTCCCAAGAGAACAGACGTTTTTCTAATCCCAGTGTGCATAGAGCCCTAAATACACTATTAGATTTTTTCTAGATTTTTGGCTTCATATTTACCAAAACCATATAATATGAGGTCAAACCTTAAGGGTTTCAATTTGTATGCAATCAGGCAGGCCCTTGTACTACATGGGTTTGGTAAATCTGAAGACAAAAATCTGCAGAAAATCTAATAATGTGTATGGGGCTTAGAGTGTCTCCATTCTGGATTGAGGAACAACAGAGACACCTTTGGACAGGGGGTAGCATTAAACTAGCAAATTTATATAGGCTTGACTAACAAATAAAGTTAAGCTCAAGATAACTCTTTTTAAGCAGTTACACCAAACAGTTTGTGTTCCTTTTTGAATAAAGCTTTTTACATAAATATGCTGGCCATGGTAAGCATCCCACATCAGTGTCAAATGATTTGTCTCAACACTCTAATTGCAACTTTTGATGGACAGCTTGGTCTGTTAAAAAAAAAAAACAGACATAATGGTCAGATCACTGGGAGAAAATAAAAGGGAAAAAGCTTACCACCACCCCTAATAAAAAAAAAAAAACAATACAGCTACCACCTCTAAGAATTGGTTATCTGCAATATTTTTTTTAGGTTTAATATCACTTTAAAGAATATATAGGATAGCAAAGGTTACTATAAACTGAGTTTAGTGTGCATATGCTCATAAGCTAATAATATAATACATTTACCAGCCAGAATAATACACATTGTTCACATTATTTAAAACACACATTATTTGTGAACATACACAATGCATCTAAAATGTTAATGATTTTTTTTTGTAATAATTACATTAATTTTATTTCAGTATTTTTTATTTATTGTTTTTATTTTGCTGGCTTGTGTACAATAGGCAATTATAAGGGTTGTTAATAGGATCCTAATAGATCAGGGGCACCTTTGAGCACACACATTAAAAAGCTGAGGGGTTGGGAGGATACCACAATGATTACTTTAGATCAAAACTAGGACTAATATAATCTTTTTAACTGAACAAAATCAAAGTGGCCTAAAAACTGTAATATTACATTAAGATGACAAAATAAATATTAGATGGATTAAAAATGAACTAAAATATACAATATTTCAAAACTGCACAAAGAATTATCTCCATATCTCAAAGGAGACATGGTGCACTCATTAGAAGACCTGGGGCATGTGCCTGGGGTGTAAGAATTCAGCAACGTCCCTTTTAATTAACTAAAGTGTATTAAATGTAATAAGTATGGTTGAAATGACCTGTTGGAAAAACATCTGCTATTTTGCTAAATGTAGTAATACAATTTATACAAATAATGCAACTGTGAAACTTTGGGACATATATATATATATATATATATATATATATATATAATTTTTGTTCCCATCATTATCAAGTCTCCATTTTTTTTTTAAATACGGTTTTCTATGTGTATACTTTTTATATGTATAGACCTTGCTGAAATAGTACAAAATTGTAACTCATCCTGAAAAAAAAAAAAAAAAAAAAAAAGACTAAGCACAGAAGAAAAAAAAATAGCCAGATGCAAGTAGGCTCACTAATATGTGGAATGTCTCACTTTATTGCTGTTATTATTGTTGTTTATTCACCCATGAACTCTGGCGCTTTTGTTAAGCATTTGTTGAAATACACACTTGTGCTATTCAATTACAGCACTTACATATGATGGAATTGCAAAGTGCACTAGTGTGTCCACAAACAAGAATTAGCAATGCAAACTGCAATTAAGAATAGACAGGTCTTGCGATGGAACGCCCTTCTGTCTGCAATTTGTTAGATCGTAATTAACCCTGTTCGCAGGACAAATATCAGTAATGACGCCCGGCACCTTTTCACACCACCAACTGTCCATCCTGAACATCCCTCACCCACGTCACCGAAAGTGACAGCATTTCCAAGCATCTGCTCCAGCTTCGGGCACACCACGACAACTCTATAAGGAGCTGACACAGCAAAATCCACAGCTCCCACTTCACAAACCTAAATAGAAAAGTGGAGCAATCGTGTGATATTTTAAATAAGCCAGAAATATCCATCATTAGAACGACGTGCTGATATAACTGTACTTGTTTGAGAACGCTGCTATAATACTTGACACAAATTAATTCTGAACAAGATGGCATTTCTTAACTGGCATCAGGCACCGAGGTGAAGTGCCGAGGAATGACAGCTTGTTATACACGCTGAGACCTATGGAGGGAGCCATTGCTCTATGAAAGACAAACCACCAGGAGAACAGGCTGTTCTTCTGAATGTGCCACGCTGACACACACATACCAACTATAAATATATATATATATATATATATATATATATATATATATATATATATATATATATATATTTTTTTTTTTATTTCAGAATCCACATGATTGCATCTACGTGATTGCATATTTTCCAGTCTTCCAAGTTATATCTTCCTCTACATACAAAAATATCACTAAAGCCAGCCAAGATTGGCTTAAAACCTTGTTGCAAACACATAAACACTGATACAATTATGCGGTGAATAAAAAAAGAAAAGTAAATAAAATAACATACACACACTCATCTGTAATGTCATGATCCATACACACACACACATATATATATATATATATATATATATATATATATATATATATATATAAAAATAGATAGATGTCTATCCATCTAGAGGGAGAGAGAGAGAGATAGAGAGATCTATATGTATCGATATTATATATATATATATATATATATATATATATATATATATATATATATATATATATATATATATAAAAAGAGAGAGAGAGAGAAAGAGAGAGAGAGAGATGTAATAATAAAGTGGGGAAAATATACCCATTCTAGAAGTGAGTGTAAAATCTATAGCTGAGTTATTAATCTGGTTAACCAGTTGCCCCCCCCAAGCCAGCACCTGCTTTGTTAAGTTCAATCAGTGATCCATTTGAACATCTCCAGACAATTAGCTGATGAAGAGATATCTATTTTGCTGTGTTTATCAGTAGCCTCACATTTGATGGGACCTTTATTAATATTTGATTCCGAAATCTTTTCTAGCTTCCGACAAGTGCTTGTTTGGGGCTAGCATTGTTTGAATAGGGCGTCCCCACATTATTTCTTAATGACTTCCCCAGCTGCCTCCTTCCATTTTCTGCTATGAACTACCATCTGGCGTCTTATAAGCACCTCAATGCTTGTTTAGTGTTCTCAATTAGAAATAAAAAAAAATAGGAAACATTGAGAATACTGCAGGTTTTTAACAGATTGTTTTCGGAAGATGAATGTTTAAACTCATGCGCCCGCACACACTCAGGCTTTATAGCACTTCTGTTTTGCTAAGCTCATACTCAGCCCCATATATTCTCATTAAAATCCCTAAATTGCACACACAATTAACGCTGTTACTTTCGCAGCCTCTCTAAAAAAATGCTCTTCCCTGTTAACTTGAGTCATAAAAATCTGCTACCTTATGAGCTGCTTAGTTAGGTGTTAACTACCCACTCCACAGGGATTAGCTCAACAATTGTCTTTAAAATGCCTTATTTAAAATCTATACAGTTAAATTGTAATCAATATCAGAAAGACAGCAGTTAGAAAAATAAAGGCGATTTAGAGAAGTTAAAGAAAAAAAAAATCTGAATCTGGTAAAGGGTTGAAAAGGAATTATACAAGAGACCAGATTGTTCCAACTGCTGCATAAGAGTAATCACCATAAACTACAGCGTGACAAATTGTTTCAGCGTATCCCTTTCACTTCATAATGACTGGCATTAAAATGGAAATTGTCTGCTTAAACAAAGGGTAAAGGCAGAAAAAGCAACGGGGACCCATATCATCTGAAAGCGTTAAACATAACTTCACTTCATTTTAGGACCAATCTGGTTAGGGGAGAAAACTAGAAAACATCGAATCGTATAGATTAGAATTTCATTTAGTTTATTAGACAAAAATATATGTTTTAGACAAGTTTTGTTGACGCGCTATTTACATACTTCAGACGACGTTATATACAGAAAAAAAACAGACATGGGGGAAACAGGTTACCCCCGAAAAAACAAAAAAAACGAATATTCCAAGAATTGTTAGAATTACTGGGTTCTGAATTTGTACAATGGAGACGAATCCATCTACAGATTTATAAATGTTTATTTTTTTCTGGTGTGGTGGTGGGGTGAATGGGGGGGGGGGGGGGGGGAGGCTTGGGTTTCACCGCCTTATTGCAAAAAGAGTCATTTATGTGATATTCATTATTGTCCATAAGGTTTAAATAGTCTCTTAATCACTGCTGAGGATTTAGCAATCAGGCTGAAGGAAGTGCCGTTAATATGCGAGCTGTTCCCTCTTGTTGTGCCAAGGAGCTGAAAATGACAGGAAAATAAGTTAATGTTACAAGAGATTAAAAAAAAAAAAACATAAATAAATAGAAAACTATGCTTTTTGTACATAACCACTATTTTTTTCAGTACACTTCTAAGATGCTGTCTAAAAACTTTTTAGGGTTAGTTTTACACTGGTTTACATACAACATATGTATGATAGCTCTAAATTCAAGTAGTTTACATTTATCATTGAACACACTACAAAATATTAATCTATAGAATTGTTCAACTTACTTTTCTCTGGCAGCCTGAAATGGGGACTTCAACTGTGTAGGGGAATCGGTACTTGGGACATTTTCTCTGTCTGAGAGGAAGGAAAGAAAATCATTAATATACAAAATATATAGTTTGCATGAAATGATAGATCCTGGGCACTAGGGTTGTAGAGATATTACAGATAAGCGAATAAATAGTACTACTAGATAAAATAGTAAAGTTAGGTATGTGTGTTTTATTCACCTGTGTGCTTGGGACTGGTCCTCTCTGTGCTTTTGTCGCTGCTGAGGGACCCCAAGTTGGCTGTTAGGAGAGGTGCTTGCTGGTGGACCTGGAGGTGGTGGTGGTTGTGATGTGAAGCGTGGTGGTGGTTTAACAAGGACCTCATATTAATCAGAGAACTCTGAGTAAGGAAAGCACCATTTGTCCAGTTGTGGAATTTGCCAATCTGGCATGTGTATAGTCCATGGCTGGGTAAAAAGGCCGGGTGCTGGATAGGTGGAGAAGTGTGATTTACTTGAGGAGGAGAAGGAGAGGACTTGAGGGCACCATCAGGACTGGTCGCCGTCTCAGCCAAAGACCAGATTTTAGGTTTGCTATGTGGTGACGCTTGTAAATTCCCCTGTCCTCCGGGACTCACGATTCTGGTATTGTTGCTTTCAGAGAGTTCTTTAGTCAATGACAAAGGGTCTTTTGATTTAAGTCCATCAGCTTCTGCCAAAAGGACATCGCTTTCCTTTTTGAAACTTTCTTTTTCGCTTTGCCTCAAGTGCTCAGGTTTATCATCCTCGTCTTCGTTGCTTTGTTCCCCATCGTTATCGTCTATTTTATCAATGTCTATGCTTTCCAAGTCGATCTCCTCGTCGTCTTCATTTTTTTCATGGTCCCCTTCGTTGTCACTCCCAAAGATATTGTCATCTTCCTTGCTCCTGCAGCCCCAGGTCACCTTGTTCTCTTTCTTAAGTCTCCTCCTGGCGTTAGCAAACCAGGTGGAGACTTGGGTGAGGGTCATCTTGGTGATGATGGCTAACATGATCTTCTCGCCCTTGGTAGGGTAAGGGTTTTTCCTGTGCTCATTCAGCCAGGCTTTCAATGTGCTGGTACTTTCCCTGGTGGCGTTTTTAGGTCGGCCTGGGTCGCCATACTGGAATTGTCCATATGGGTAATAACCTGGGGCAGTATGTGCAGCAAAAGTGGCAGCGTGGACACCAGGGTTATCTTTCAGCTCATATTGTGATCCCTGAAATATATACAAAATATACAACTCATTAATCAAAAGATACATATTTATTTACTAATGTGTTAATTCTCAAATTTCTCATTTACTTGCGTTTCACAATAAAAAAATACAAACAAATACAAAACACATTTATTTATTTTTTTCAAAACTACTGTGTCTCAAATCCCAAATGCATAGCCTTCTATCAGTGATACAGACTCAGTGGCTTTTGGGGGATTTGCTTAACCTTGGACATTTTTCGACAATGCCTAGAAACTGCTAATAAGGGTCTGCACGATTTGAACATAT